>JAAALK010000082.1:46371653-46425225 GCA_019279435.1 Zizania palustris | reverse complement strand
AGATTCTGCAATTCTTTTAGGGCCTATGATGCAAATGTAATTTGAGTTATCTCATGTATGTCATCAAGCGTGGAACACATCCATTCCGTTCAACAACTTCTTCTTTCTCGTGTTGCTGACAGGGAATGGATGTGCTCACGGTTCCATGGCAGCCCATGAACATATTTGAAAGACAACACAAAATATGTTGAGGCCTCAACAACACAAGAGAGAGAGAACAACACAATCTCCTAACTTGAGGACTTAATATAGTAGCTTCAGAAGTAATAGCTCACTACTGTAGCCAAGAAGAGTGTTCATACATTTTCCACCTTTGACACTGTGATCAGTTACTACTGCTATTATTTCTGAGGCTACAGTAGTAACTGATCACAGTGTCAAAGGTGGGAAATGTATGAAAAATCTCTTGGCTACAGTAGTCAGCTATTACTTCCGAAGCCACTATATTAATTCTCAAGCTAGGAGATTGTGTTGTTCTCTCTCTTTAGTTTTGTTGATACCTCAGCATATTTTGTGTTGTTTTTCCCTCTAATGTTCCATGGCAACAAAATATGCTGAGGCCTCAACGACATTGTGATCAGTTTACTACCGCTATTATTTCTAAGGCTACTATATACTAATCCTCAAGTTCATGCATCCGGTTGAAGACCAACATTAGATTCTGCAATTCCTTTTAGAGGCCTATGATGCAAATTGTTATTGAGTTATCTCATGTATGTCATCAAGCCGTGTGACACGTCCATTCCTATCAACAACTTCTTTCTCGTGTTGCTGACAGGGAATGGGCGTGCTCACGGTTCCATGGCAGCCATGAACATTTTGAAAAGCAACACAAAATATGTTGAGGCCTAAACAACACTGTGACCAGTTTACTACTGCTATTATTTCTAAGGCTACTATATACTAATCCTCAAGTTCATGCATCTGGCTGAAGGCCAACATTAGATTCTGCAATTTCTTTTAGAGGCCTATGATGCAAATTGTTATTTAGTTATCTCATGTATGTCATCAAGCCATGGGACACATCCATTCCTATCAACAACTTCTTTCTCGTGTTGCTGACAGGGAATGGGCGTGCTCACGGTTCCATGGCAGCCATGAACATTTTGAAAAGCTACACAAAATATGCTGAGGCCTAAACAACACTGTGACCAGTTTACTACCGCTATTATTTCTAAGGCTACTATATACTAATCCTCAAGTTCATGCATCTGGCTGAAGGCCAACATTAGATTCTGCAATTCCTTTTAGGGGCCTATGATGCAAATTGTTATTGAGTTATCTCATGTATGTCATCAAGCCATGAGACACGTCCATTCCTATCAACAACTTCTTTCTCGTGTTGCTGACAGGGAATGGATGTGTTCATGGTTCCATGGCAGCCATGAACATTTTGAAAAGCTACACAAAATATGCTGAGGCCTCAACAACATTGTGTTCAGTTTACTACTGCTATTATTTCTAAGGCTACTATATACTAATCCTCAAGTTCATGCATCCGGTTGAAGACCAACATTAGATTCTGCAATTCCTTTTAGAGGCCTATGATGCAAATTGTTATTTAGTTATCTCATGCATGTCATCAAACCATGTGACACATCCATTCCTATCAACAACTTCTTTCTCGTGTTGCTGACAGGGAATGGATGTGCTCATGGTTCCATGGCAGCCATGAACATTTTGAAAAGCTACACAAAATATGCTGAGGCCTAAACAACACTGTGACTAGTTACTACCGCTATTATTTCTAAGGCTACTATATACTAATCCTCAAGTTCATGCATCTGGCTGAAGGCCAACATTAGATTCTGCAATTCCTTTTAGGGGCCTATGATGCAAATTGTTATTGAGTTATCTCATGTATGTCATCAAACCATGTGACACGTCCATTCCTATCAACAACTTCTTTCTCGTGTTGCTGACAGGGAATAGGCGTGAACATGGTTCCATGGCAGACATGAACATTTTGAAAAACAACACAAAATATGCTGAGGCCTCAACAACACTAGAGAGAGAAAACAACACAACATCCTAACTTTAGGATTAATATGACATCAGACCTTTTTTGCATAACCAAAATTCTGATACATTAGCATCTTCATATGAATAGTTTATCTATGGCGGAAGAAGGACGTTCCATCGAGGAGCTCATCTACGAGTCTCCCGCAAAAACAAATAAAGAGGGTTCATCTGAAGGATCCTCCGATAGCGAATCTTCGTACCACTCTCCGGAGAATGAACATCCAATGGAGCCTACGAACCAGGCAAACCATTATTACCCCAAGGAGTACTTAATTGTATGCCTTGGACGATGAAAACATTTCATGACTGGTACCTCGAAGCGTCTTCGTTAGGTGTAACACAAATAGAACTGACGGTTCCACAAGAAATATTCAACTGCCCAGAGTTTAAGCTTGCACTATTTTTCGACGACTTCCATCGGATGTTTCGTCTGAAGCGAACCGACATCACAAGCATGATGCTATGGTGCATGTAAGTACTTTATACTTTGTCAATACAAAGAAAAAATAAATAATGTCTTATATTGACTATTGTTTTATAACATATGCAGTTGTAATTCACGCGGTGACGAGTCTAAATTGTATGGGTACCTAAACCCGTCATTAATAAGCCAAAGTGCGCTGAACCCGACACTAAACCAGAATGATAGCAAGTACTGGACTGCGGGTAAGAAAAAATTTCAAAGAAAGATGTTCAATAAAGACGAAGACAAACTTAAGAAGAACAAAAGGAGTTGTGCCGCGTTGTATATTGCGCGGTGCATGTATCAATGGAAGGACAGAGAAATTATATGTGGGGCATATAACTTTAAGTAAGTATACCCACTATATCCACTTAAACACGTTTTATCGATTATGAAACTAACATAATCATATATTACTTCTTTCGATAGTGATCATTGGATTGCACTTCTGATATACCCAAAAAGCTCAAGGGTTTATGTGCTCGACTCGCTCGACAAACCCAAAAAGAATATCAAGATATATTAAATGTTATTCAGAGTGCACATAGATACTACGTGGAAAAGTTAGGTGGCCCACATGATCCACAGAGGCCGAAAGAAATGCTTATCAGAACCAACTTTCCGGTAATATTATATTTTTAAATTTGTTAATTCAATTGATAAAGCCAAACTATATATCGTTCTAACTTTGTCTATTTTGAAGTGTCACAAACAATCTCTTGGTTCCGTGCATTGTGGCTACTATACTTGTGATTTCTTGAGCAATAACTTAGGAAAGTTTGGGCGGACAGTATCTGAGGATACTAAAGAAGTAAGTTGATTTCTTGTGTGTTAATCTAATATAACTTGCAGCGTATGTACTTATATTTTACGTATACAGGCGTCAGGTCCATCAACCGTTGCCGAGAAGAGCCAACTCTCTGAATCACAAATGTACGAAATCGTATCAAGGATGTGCCGCTTCACGATGCATGAGATTCTTCATGAGCTTGGAGTATTTTTCGATCCTGAGAGTGAAGTGGCCAGCATCCAACTTTGTATGATTGGGCCGGAAGAATGAAAAGGCGAACCAATTAAGATATGAGTTAGCCTTCCAAGAAAACATAAACCGCATGAGCATGTATTTGTGAAACAATGAATTGTGTTGATGGATGGTTATTGCGAAACAAAAACCGGAAGAATGTAAACATTGTGAATTTTTGAAAATTGATGAGATTGATGGTTGTTGTGTTGATGTGTTGTTGTTGTGGATGTGTATGTGGATATGTGGATGTTTTGCTGCTGTGTATGTGGATATGTGGATATGTGGATATGTGGATGTTTTGCTGCTGTGTATGTGGATGGCTGTGTGAAGCATATAATTTCTGTGTTTTGGTTTGTGGGATCACAGCATTCTATGTTATGGCTTATACACAGCAGTGGCGGGCAGATGAGGTAGCTTGCCCGTTACTGCTGTTGACACGGCAGTGGCGGGCAGATGAGGTCAGCGCGCCCGCCACTGCTGTTGACATAGTGGTGGCGGGCGTGCTGACATCATCTGCCCGCCACTGCTATTGATAACGGCAGTGGCGGGCAGATGATGTCAGCACGCCCGCCACTGCTGTTAACACAGCGGTGGCGGGCGCTCTGACCGCCACTGCTAACCAGCGATAGCAGTGGCGTTAGAGCAGTGGCGGACTGGATGCCCGCCACTATAGGTCGATTTTGCCCGCCGCTACAGTGTCGCTTTGTAGTAGTGACAGTATCGACCCATCTGTCTTGTGAATGTCAGTTACAAGATTATTACTCGGGTGCTTGCTCTTCGGTTAACCCGGGTGGCTGATAGTATTATAGATCAGTGCCAATCAGCATTTATTCTGGGGAGAAGTATCCTAGAGGGTGTGGTTGCGCTCCATGAAGTATTGCATGAGGTTAAAAGCAGGAACCAGAGAGGGGTAATTTTGAAGTTGGACTTTGAAAAAGCTTACGATAAAGTTCGTTGGGGTTTCTTGATGGAAGTTATGGAAAGTAAGGGGTTTCACCCAAAGTGGATTAGGTGGATTGAAAAGGTAATCTCCGGCGGTAGGGTGGCGGTTAATATTAATGGAGAGACAGGTGAGTACTTTAGGACGTATAGAGGTGTTCGTCAAGGTGACCCCCTTTCTCCTCTTCTTTTCAATCTAATTGGGGATGCGCTAGCGGAAATGCTCCTCAAAGCTAGGGAAAGGGGCCGCCTCCAGGGTCTGGTTCCTCATCTGTTTACGAGGGGAATAACGCATCTCCAATATGCAGATGATACGATTTTGATGTTGGGCTTTTCAGAACAAAATTTCATTGCGGTTAAATTCTTGCTGTATTGCTTCGAGGAATTGTCAGGGTTGAAAATAAATTACCACAAGAGTGAGGTGTTTGCGCTCGGTGTGAGCACTGAGGAGGCTCAACATGCAGCTGATGTTTTCAATTGCAATTTGGGATCCTTTCCGATTTCTTACCTGGGTTTGCCAATTTCGTGTTCGAAACCGTCCCAAGATGATTTCAGGAACATTGTCACTAAAGTAGAGAAGAAACTGTCTACCTGGAAATGCGGCCATTTGTCCTACGGAGGTAGAATGGTTCTCATTAATTCTTGTCTCAGTAATATCCCCTTGTATGCGATGGGGGTTTTTAGCCTGCCCGAGAGTGTGCATAAGCAACTTGATTCCATCAGGAGTAGATTTTTCTGGTCAGGGATTGATCAACAGAAAAGGTACCACATGGTCAATTGGAAAATGTTGTGCAATCCGAGAGAGTTTTGGGGTATAGGTTTTTTAGACACGAGGGTTATGAACAAGGCCCTTCTCAGCAAGTGGGTGGTTAACCTGGTAGATGGGAAGCAAGGTATGTGCTACGACATTCTGAGAAAAAAATACGGGGTGAATGGCAGTATCTTCAAGTTGAGGCTGAACAAGGGATCGTTCTTTTGGTCTAGTATTATGAAAACTAGGGAGTGGGTTCAGAAGCACTGTGTTTTTAAGTTGGGTGATGGTAAACGTATTCTGTTTTGGGAGGATTGTTGGTTGGGGGAGCTTCCGCTCAAGATTCGATTTTATAACTTATTCGCCATTATCCGTGACCCCGGTGTTACTGTCGAGATCGTTTTGAGGGACTTTGGGAGAATTCAGTTTAGGAGATCACTGTACCCCCATTGAAAATGCGGAGTGGCTCGAGCTTGGGAATTTGCTTGGTACCCTCGAGCTGTTGGCCTGCCCCAACTAGGTTTCTTGGGCTCTGGATAAGACTGGGTTCAAAACTAAGTCCATGTACAGATGGCTTATCTTTAGAGGGGTCCAAGACGATCTTTCCCGCTTTGTGTGGCGTTGTGCTGCCCCCCTGAAGGCAAAATTTTCCTGTGGTTGACTTTGAGAGGTCAGATTCAAGTGGGGGATCAGCTTAGGAAGAGAAATTGGCCTGGGGATCCGTCGTGTAGTCTTTGTGCTCGTCTTGAGACGGTTAATCATCTTATGTTTGAGTGCGCCCAGTCTCTTTTCCTGTGGTGTTTCATCAGAGATGCTTTGGGTTGGCCCTGTTGCCCGAACCTGAGTGACAATATCCTGGGGATGATGGGGCGGCGCAGTTAGTAACAAAGAAAAGAGCATTATTTTTGGGGTTTTCGCTACGGGGGTTTGGACTATCTGGTTGAATCGGAATGACCGGGTTTTTAATAACCGGATTTCTGCCAATGTTATGAACATTCTCTACAAATTTACTTGTTTTGTGTCCCAGTGGAGGAATTTAGCACCGGCGCGGCTATTGGACGATGTACTAAAGGTAAACGAGTTGCTATTGGAAAAGATCAAGGCGCTTGTTTGGAGGGGGCAACAAATAAGCGCAGCAAGAAGTTGACCAAAGGTCCAAAAAACGTTGATGGGCTCAAGTGAAGCTGGTGGCGTTCCCAGATCATTGTCTTCGGAGTTGTTTTTATGTTCCTGGTCTTTCGTTGTTTGCGCTGCCTCAAGATGCTTGTGTTGTGGATCAAAATTGTTGGGTCTCAGCTTTTGGGTTGGTTTGTAATAGCTATCTCAAGTTTCTGGAAGTAATCTAGGCGTTCCGGGTTTGTTGTGGGTTTAGTTCTGTGGTTTCTGTTGGTCTCCTTGGTCGTTGGTTTCCCCAGCTTAAAAACGATGATGTTCGCTCGTGGCTTTCAAATAAAGCCGGACATGACCTCGGTTGTGTCTGTTTCAAAAAAAAAATAATCTAGAGCATTTTCCTATAAATTTCAATCCCTATTCTAATTATATAAAATATTGCATAATTGCATCACTCGACACCTCATGCACGGCGCGACGGATGCTGCATCACACTAGCACCATGAATTTAGGGAGCCTGAAGAAAATTCCTACTTTTGAGAAAACGAGAGGGAATTTAGGGGATCGTTTAAGATAGGAGATTCTTTTAAGGATACTATTGCACCATTATTTTTTTTATAAAACAGCTATATTTAAATTTAGGGAATTGTATATAGTATTCAGTGGAGACGCGCTTAGATCTAAATGTCAATGTGTTGTTTGAGGCCACATTTGGATTTTTAGTTCTGAATTTTAGTCCCGTTCATATCGGATGTTTAGATGCTATTTTGAAGTATTAATTGTACACTATTTATAAAACTCATTCATAATCGGTGGATTATTCGCGAGACGAATCTAATGAGCCTAATTATGCCATGATTTGATAATGTGATGCTACAGTAAATATTTGCTAATTATGGATTAATTAGGCTTAAAAAACTGTCTCGTGAATAATCTTCTAATTCTATAATTATTTTTATAATTAGTTCAAGTTTAATCCTTCAAATTGATGTCCAAACATCTGATATGACACGGACTAAACTTTAATCTATTGAACCAAACACACCCTGAATTGGGGGTACATAGAGTTGTTGCCTATTTACTATTTCTAGACTATCTTCCTTCTGGTAACTGTAGCGAGGTAAATTTTGAAACTAAAATACAAATAATTTTGCCAAAAAAAACTACGAAGCCAGACGAATTCAATCGTTTTTTCTTCTACCTTTCCATTTGAATCGAATTTAAGCAGTCTCGATTTGAATCAGGCTACTGGTTGGCAGGCTCTGTTTTACACGAGAATACTGGGCTACGCGAGCAAAACGCATGACACCGCGTGATTCGGCCTTGGACTCATTGCTTCCGTCCCGTGTCGATCTCCGTCCTGCTCGCCCTCGGCCTCCACTCTCCTCGCGAGCTCGCCCCCCCACCCCGCCGCCTGCGCCGATCTCCATCCCGCAAGCAGCGGCGCCGGCGTCCTCGTCGGTGAGGCACCCGCACGGCGGGCATCCTCTTTCTCGTCGTTCATTACCCGCACCTTTTTCTCATTGCTTCAACCTTACCTTCTCTTCTAGATCTGGAACCTTTTCTCTCTGCATTAACCTTAGCACTGATAGCAGCTTGTTTCCAGAGAAATCTGGGGTGTTCAGCTAGGTCCGCCCTTGATTGTAAGAGGGCATAATTATGGTAATGTAGGATCCGATGGAAACTTTGTTGGTATCAAAGTGAGCTTTGAACGGCCCGGTAGCATTTTGTCAAAATGGTGACGTTTGGGTGCCACACATCAACTTTGAATCAGTATCACTCTGGTCTGGTTCACCTCGGACACCCACAATCTTTTGTTATTGAAATAGGCATATATGCTTATAAACATTTCAGTTAATTGATCTTGAATGTTTAGGTGAGAAAAGGGGGGAAATCAATCCTATCTTCTGTTATAAACTGTTAGCTGGTTGGAGCTGGTTAGTACTGTTAGTTTTTCCTTCATATAATATTTCTGTGTATGTATCCATGATTAATGATTTTAGTTGTCAGTATAGAACTGTGCAACCATTACACTCACATTTCTAAGGAGCTGACTGTTTCTATTACAGCTCATTGGCCCGGAGAATTGAGATCTTGGCCTCAATGTGCTTCCTGGAAAGAGGCTCAGGCATGAGAGCGTACCTCTAAAATAATGTCCGTGCTTACCTGTGTGCTTGATAGCATGGGCTCATCCTGTAGCAGATCTGATTTGTTAAGCGAGTCTGAAACAACTGAAAATGCAAAAGTAAGTTAGCTTTAAGACTAACTGAGCAAGTAAATGCTAACTCGGTCTTGACTTGTGAGCGGCCACATTTGATTTATTCTAATACAGCTGGTAACAGTCTGCAGACATTGACAGGAGAATTTTGCAAGAGACAAAAGCAGAGCAACACATCCACAAGCTCTTACTGCTTGGTATTACCAACATAGCTGCCATAACCACATGACATTACCCAAATATAAGTGGGCAGTATTCTTATCCCAATTATTGATTCTACCTTCATTATTTGCTGGTCCAGAAAATAAATTAATTCTGTAGTTCCTTGCTTCTTCTCTATAGAAAAATGAAACTTTCTCATGTTATTTTGCCAATAAAAATGATAAAGAAATGGATTCTAGAAATTTTTAGTTTTAACATATTCTTCATTGCACTCACTTCTCTCTCTCTCTCTCAATTTCTTCCCATTCAAGGTGCTGGAGAATCGGGGAAGTCTACAATATTTAAACAGGTAATGTTCATGCTATATTCCATGGAGAATCATAATTTTGTATGCAACTAATTAGTCTGATGTATTTGTACTATTCATCTGCAGATTAAGCTGCTTTTCCAAACTGGATTTGATGAGACAGAACTTAAGAGCTATATATCAGTCATCCATGCAAATGTCTATCAGACAATTAAAGTATGCAATACTGGAAAGGGTGTGTCTTTTTTTTTCTTACTGCAAAGTGGGGGTATATGTCGGAGATTTGTATTGGGATTTGTATGCTGTTCCTATGGAAATGCATTTACACCTTTTTTGTTGAGTACTGACTTAAATGTGGACAGATACTACATGATGGAGCAAAAGAACTTTCCCAAGTGGAGTCAGATTCCTCAAAATATGTTATATCCCCAGATAATCAGGTTTGTGCCTCCTCTTTACTCAATAGTTAAAGTTAAATCTGGGCATACAAACATTGTTGTTTCACCGTATTACTTTTGTAGTCAAGCCACACATAAATCATATTACTAGGCTATGATTGAACCTGTTAGGACCTTGTTCGCTATGCTAGGATTTAATTCAGGCTTATGTTTTGCATGGTCATTCTATAATGGTAAGTGGTAACTGTTGAACTGTCCATTAAACCGAACAAAGTAGAAAAAGAAAAACAGAGATTTTGCCCGCTAGCAAACATTTACTCTACCTTGCTTGTTCATTTGATTGCTTCAGACAACTGTTGATAGGCTCAAAATGGCTTTTTATTTCAAATGTTAGTGTTACAAGATTCAAATTTTTTACAATCAGATTAAAAAAAATTGGGCCGTGCACATTCTATCTTTTTTCATCTCTCTGGAACTATGAAGAAAATCTGTCTTTTCTTAGGCGATAAATATCATCAATTTCATGTTGTACACCTTAGAAACCAATTTTTGTTTTCTTATGATGTCACTTACTTTGTCCTATCATCAGGAGATTGGAGAAAAACTGTCAGAAATTGATGGCAGGTTAGTTTATCCACTGCTGAACAAAAAACTTGTACATGATGTAAAAAAATTGTGGCAAGATCCAGCTATTCAGGTGAAAACAAATAGCAACTTCATTTTTTTGAAGTTACATACTTCGACTGGCAAGATGTGCTGAAGCATTGCTCTAAATTGTAGGAACTTTCTCACGTGGAAGTATTCTGCAACTTCCTGATTGCGCAGAGTACTTCATGGAAAATTTGGATCGATTAGCTGAGGCAGATTATGCACCAACAAAGGTCTTCTATTGTAGTTCATAGACAATTGTTTACATATTCTCTTATATTCGCGCTGAGACCGTTTCATGTTTTTTTAGTGTAGAGTAAGAGGTTGTCAAATGTTTATAAAAGATGGCCAACTATGTGTACTGAGTCAGAGGTCATCAAATTGTTGTAAAAGATGAGAAACTATGATATAGTTTTATCCTTTTCTTCTAAAGAGTAAAGAATATAGGAGGCTATTCTTTTAAAAATTCATTATTGTCTACATGACAAGGGTCAAAAGTGTCCTCTTGAAACATAGGCTGCCAAACTGCTAAGAATAAGGCATAAACTTATGTAAGCACCATGACCTTTTTAGTTTCCGCATATTATACTTACAGATTACATCCCTAGCAGATATTCTGTTTTGCTCAAAGATGCTGCAGTTCCTTCAATAGGTTCCAAACCACAAACATGATCATTCTACCTTCTCCTTTTTCAACCATTCCCTATCTATTAATCATAGAGAATTGTTTAAGTCACTTGTTTGCGTTGGAATCATTTGGAATGCATTAACAAGTAGCCTCTATAAGACGTCAGTAAACACACAAGAAACCATCTGATTCTGATCTGTTATGCAATTATTGCAGATAATTTGATCCTCACAGATGCTTATTTATAAATTCAAACAGGATTTGCTTGTCCAAGTGATGTACACCAAAGTGTTCATCAAAATTCCACTTAGTTTTCGTGTGTGATAAGTGAATTAATTCATCCTCGTTTCCTTGCATGCGGACATCTCGTCATATTTATGCATTTATGGTTTTCTTGACCATTATTAGGACAGTCTGATGGATAATTTATTTCTGTACCTCATTGAAGAATGGGTTTGAAGGGCTGGTAGCTAATCTGCCATACATAAGAATGTTTTGCAGTGTTATAGTTGTCAACATTATCAGTGATTTTGCAGGAAGATGTGCTTCATGCAAGAGTACGGACAAATGGTGTCGTACAGATCCAATTTAGGTAATCTGCTGACATTAGTTTTGCACATTTCTGGTTTTCAGCTGTTATTCTATGTACAGAGTGACAGGCTAAAGTTCATCCTTTTCATATCTGAGATATGAGTTTATGACCTGAGAGGTTCCAAATGTAGCTGTGTTATTTTGAGATGAGTTAAAACATCTAGTTAACTGGATTGTCTTGCTGCAGCCCTGTTGGAGAAAGCAAAAGAGGTGGAGAGGTATATAGGTTGTATGACGTAGGAGGCCAGAGAAATGAGAGGAGGAAGTGGATTCATCTCTTTGAAGGTGTCAACGCGGTAATCTTTTGTGCAGCCATTAGCGAGTAAGCACTAAATCTTTGTTTGTGTGAACTTATCCTAATCTGCTAAAATTTTCTCATAAGCTCCTTGTTCATTACAGGTATGATCAGATGCTATTTGAAGATGAGACAAAAAATAGAATGATGGAAACCAAGGAACTCTTTGACTGGGTTTTAAAGCAAAGATGTTTTGAGGTCTGCATGCATCCATCTCTGCAACCTTTGTGCTTATTCTAATTTTTTCTCATTTTGAACCTTATTCGGTGCTGATATTGACTTCCAGAAAACATCTTTCATGCTGTTTCTCAACAAATTTGACATATTTGAGAGGAAAATACAAAAGGTAAGGAGTCCCTTTGTACCCATGCAAAGTTTAGTACTTCAATATTACTACTGACATTTATGCTCTTGCGTAGGTTCCTTTAACTGTGTGCGAGTGGTTTAAAGACTACAAACCTATTGCACCTGGGAAACAGGAGGTTGAACATGCATACGAGTGAGTTCACCTCTTTGTCTCAGAAGAACGTGGGGCATGTGCCATGGTGGCTCATGGTGACCATATGCCCTGATAAGTTCTTTCGTCTTGCCATTTATCTATTTATGTTCACCATTACCGCGGCTTATGGTCTGGAGGGATGTTTTACAGGTTTGTCAAGAAGAAGTTTGAAGAGCTCTACTTCCAGAGCAGCAAGCCTGATCGCGTCGATCGTGTATTCAAAATCTACAGAACAACGGCCCTGGACCAGAAACTTGTAAAGAAGACGTTCAAGTTGATTGATGAGAGTATGAGACGCTCCAGGGAAGGAACTTGATCGAGAGTTGAGACTAGGTTGTGTTGTAAGCCGCACAGGAGAGGAGGTAATTAGGATGGTGAGAGGAACGGAGTTCACATTCTCAAAGCTTTGTTTGTCGCAATTCCTTTTACACGTGGAGCGTTGATTTGATCCTTGGGTGTTTTTTCTGCAAACAAGCTAGGAAAGAAATTTGTTGCCCATTGTGGGCAGTTGTTCAGTTCTGGATCCTATTTTTTGTTCTCTGCTTAGCCATCAAATGTTCTGCAAATTTTTCTACCTGTTGTCTGCTGCGCAGAAATCCTATCGCTAATTGAGCCATGTTGTCCACACAAGAACAGATTAATCTGTTGTGCGATCTGATCGAATGATTTCTAGCTGATTGTGCATCTCGTGACTGTCTCAACATCATCATCTTGTCGACACCAAATTCAGTTCTAGGTTTCCAGCATCTGCTGTGTGAACAATGCGTCGATATGCATGATAGCTAACTTAGCACTTGTTTATTGGAAAGAAGTATGAACAGCTAGAGCAAGCAGATGTGCTTGCACTGCTCTGTCAGGACTGTCACTAAACCCTTTTTTGGTCTCCATGAGTAGTGCCGACTACAATTAATTACTCTCCCCGTTCAAAAAAAACAATACAATACGTATGGGCATTTGAAAAATATCAATATTTTTAACTTTTGACTAATAATTAAACTAAAATCATATATATTTTTTATATTTTCATAGCATAACACAATTTATCTTGCATAAGGAAACCTAATTATACTACCACATGAAGGTCATCTCTGACAGTTCAATAACCATGTGTATAGACCATCTTTAATGATTCTTGATCTAAAACTATTTCAGAAACAAATATCTCTGGCAGTTCCAGAGCAAGAACCAGTGATCTAATTAGTGGCCATTTTGCATATTAGTTGACAAAACACCTTGTCCAAGTTGGCCCCAATGAAGCTCTGCCCTTGGTGATATGGCACTCCACAGTAAAAATAATTACGATCCGTGCGATTTTCCACACACACTGTCAGCTCAAATCGAAGTCATAATCAGAAAGCACGAAATTAACGGTAAAATTTGATTTGATGCCTCTGGTACCTTAATACCTAATGGTATCTTCCTTAAAGATGGTAAACATCCTTTTCTTTTGAACCATGCATCTGAGATCACTTAGTATTAATCGGTTATGGCATAACCTTATGTGATATAGTGTTAGGGAAACCATTTATTTAGCATAACCACATCAAATTAACGTCCCATTTGACATAGCTCTAGATTCAGAATTTTTTATAGTTAATCAAAACTAGATCTAAGAAATTCTGAATTCTAGAGCTATAAATAGATCGAGAGTATTTAGTTGATCAATTTAATTTTTATTTGAAACTATAAGTAAAGTATTTAACTATTTCATTATACCATATAAACCCTAGATCCGGTATAAATCTTCGAGTTGGCCTGGTGCCGTTAACAAATCCCAAATATATAATGGAATCATTGATGAGCATGTGCATTTTGGCACTAGGTCTTGTCATGCATACGCAAAAGGGATATATGCTTTCAGCACGCCTGCTCTTGGGTTCCTTTTCCCCCCTCAACACACAGACTATTTCTTTTTTTTTCATTAAGTAATGGTGGAGATCAATGCAATTAAGTTCCATCATCTATCTTTCCAAGGGACATTGCAATTACTATTAACCAATATATATAATCACATCCACCATCCACCAGTTCCTGTCTCTCAGCTCCATCGGTGGGTATGGAACACTTTGCATGCATGAGATGATAGCATGCGTGCACTAGCTGTGTATAATGCATGTATATATATTGTCAAGAAATTAAAGTATATGATAGCTTAGCTGTTGGAATATTAATACATTGCATTGCATGATATTAATTAATGAAGCCGGTCGGTGTGAACGAGTAACCTTGCTTGTTATGATTTATGAACTAACATGTGTGATGCTCTACCGTAGATAGTTTTTACCAGCTGGAACAGTTAAAATTAAATTTGGATTCAGATTTTTTAGATATGGATTCATATTTTTTCTACATACAAAAACAGATATGATCCCTAGACCCTCCACACTGACAGTGCCACGCCGGGCCGGACAAAGAAGCTACTGAAATGAACAAGAAGAAAAGAGGACAAAAATAGAAGAACAAGGGCTCTTTGGAACAAAGGATTTTTACATGATTTTTGTAGGAATTACATTAAATTCTCCAAAATTTCTTTAAAAAAACTTTGTTCCAAAGGAGGAATTTATTTGGTTAAAAATCTACCATTTTCTCTAGGATTTTAAAAATAAAGGGATTTTAAAAATATTCTTCTAGAGGATTTTCTTGTTTTGATAAATACTCGTAATCATATTCGTTTTCGATAGTATCCATTTTCATATGGATATCCAGAGTATCTAAATTCAAATGTAAATCTAAAAAATGTATTAAAAAATATGATATGATAAATATACCATTTGTGTCATCCTTAGCTCTAGTTGTAACCGCTCATTATGAACATTGAAAAATTATTTTTAAAAATATTTAAAATTCACAAAGTTATGAAAAAAACAAGATTGGTAAAAAATTGGCCTAGCTCAATAGCCTACCATATATAGCCAGATTTTTTTTACAAAAGTGCATTACTACATTTGTGATGACCTACCATTTAACTCAATAAAAAAACAAATGTTATATCAAATATTTGTATCATTATATCACAGTTTTTAAATTTATATTTTTTTGTAAATTTTCCCACTTTTTTTGGACTTTTTACTCATTTTCTGTGATTTTTTTGTATTTTTCTATTTTTTTTTAAAAAACTGATCGATTACCCACGCCAAAGCCGTGTCCGTGTTAACCAGCTTTATTTCTGGGCTATGCCTTTTGTATATGAGTAATTAGAGATCTAAAACTATATATATAAATGTTTTGTTTGTCTTTGTGTATACGAGTATTTAGGTGGTGTTTGGTTTCCTAGACTAAAGTTTAGTCCGTGTCACATCAGTTGTTTGGACATCAATTTGAAGGATTAAACTTGAACTGATTATAAAAATAATTACAGAATTGGAGGATTATTCACGAGACAATTTTTTAAGCCTAATTAATCCATGATTATTAGCAAATGTTTACTACAACCATAGTTGTTACGGCGGCGCGGCGCCGGACCACCTTCACAACTTTTAGGCGAGTATGGCGTGTGGCGAGGCGACGCCATACTCACTTCACAGATTTTGTAGCAACATTATTACCAATATATGATGTTCATCAATCATCACAATTCACAATACTAATAGCAATAAGTGTTCATAGCAAGTCATACACAAATAACAAACAATAATAGCAACAACAATTGTTCATCACAATACTAATAGCAACAAGTGTTCATAGCAAGTGAACAATCTAACACTCTCATCTCTCATCATCAATCATCATCATCATCAAGGTTGAAATCACCCAAAGTGTTTTCTAAATTTTCTTCATTGCCCTCATGATTATCACTATGTGGAACTTCACCATAGTCATCAACATCTTCATCATCCATAATAAAATCATCATCTTCATTCTCATCATCATCTTCTTGGACCTCAACCTCATCCTCACTATCACGACGAGCCCTTGGACGACGTGAATACCCAATGACATTACCATCATGAGCTCTTCTAGGAAGATTGCGACCTTGTAGTCTTTGTGATGCACCCATAGCCTCATCAACATGTTCCCATGTAAGGTCGGTGATCTCTACACCACGATGACCTTGAACTACATTAGGTGATGGGTTCACCCATTCATTACCTCAATCAAAATCCTCCATAACTAAAGGCTCATAATTACGACCTTCTTGACGCCACATTTGAAATCTAGTCTTCATCTTTTGGTTGTATTGAACATAAACCAAATCATTCAATCTTTTGTGTTCCAATCAGTTTCTTTTCTTGGTATGAATCTTTAATTGACAATTGAAACAAATAAATAACAAAGAGTTAATGTCAATCTAAAGTTAAAGGCACAAAATCTAAAGAGTTAACAATAAATGTTTCATCTTCACTTACAAACTCAAATGTGCTCCAGTTGGGCTCACAACCTGAGGATGAGGCACATAGACTAGTGATTCTCTTTGCTATCCTTTGCAAATCTACGGCAAGACCACCATATGCACGCCGCCAATCAACTACAAGATAGAAAGAATTAAATTTATGACTCCTAGAGATCAAAGTTGCTAAATTAAGTATTAAATTCAGAACATACCAGGACTTAGTATTGTTTGGTTATGGATGTCTGATTCACTTGAAAATTGATCTCCTCTTTTTTCCTCATATTCAATGGATTGCCTTTCAATCTTGCTTCGAAGATTAACATTGGGCACCATTTTTTTACCACTTGGGTGAAACACCCTCTTAGCTCACCAATTAATGTATCATCTCCACTCTTTTGGATGGCAAAAAATTTGCCTGGATTCAAAAAGAGATCAGCCCCATGTAATTTTTGCTCCATTTGCTTTACCCAACGTGTATCAACAATTGTCATTATTTTTTTTAGCAATCTTGACTTGTTTTGGCTAAGAAAAGCCATCTTTATTTTCTCCTTTGCTTCAGTCATAAGTGCCATAACTTCTGGCATGGCTGGCTTCTCATCTCCATCAACGACTCTCAACACAACAAGCAAAGGTTGAGAGGCTCTAAGGCAATCCTCAACTGAATTCCAAAATTCTTTAGAGATGACAGTGTCACACACACTTTTGCCCGCCTCTATTGCAGCCAATTTGGACCTCATCCAATCTTCACCGGCAAATAGATGTCTTAATGCATCTCTATGCTTAAGCAAGCTACGCAAAGTAAGAAAAGATGTGGCAAAACGAGTGGCTCCAGCTCTCACAAGGTCTTTCCCACCTGTCATTTCCCTCATTGCACTAAGAAGTTTTCCATGCCTATAAATAAATGTAGTGATGCGTTTGGCACGTGAAATTGGCTTCTTGAATTCTTTTAGCTTTCCAATATCTTCCAACATAAGGTCCAAGCAATGTGCTGCACAAGGAGTCCAAAAGAGTGTTGGCATCCTCTCCATAAGTATCTTACCAGCTGCCTTGTAGTTTGCACCATTATCAGTAATAACTTGAACTACATGATCTTTTCAATGTCATCAATTCTCTTATGAAGTAAATCTGCCAACATTCTTGCATCATGCACTTCAACAGATGCATCCACAGACTCCAAAAAGAAGGTCCCCTCCGGACTATTGACAAGAAAATTAATCAAGTGACGTCCCCTTCTATCTATCCAACCATCTGACAAGAGTGTGCACCCATATTGGCTCTAAGCCTCCATATGTTTCTCCTTAATCTTATCAATTTCTTTCACATTCTCCTCTAACAAAGGCACCCTTAACTCATGATAACTAGGAGGCTTATATCTAGAACCATATTGTGATATGGATTCACACATGACCTCAAAGCTCCTACTATTAGCAGCATTGAAAGGAATTCCACACTCATAAAAGAATTTTGCTACATGCATGTTCACAACATGTCTTTCTTCTTTAGTTCTCATCTTTGACTCAATAGAATCTTGAGCCGCAATGCCCTTGGTGTGCCGTTCTTGAACAATTTCTTCAGGACTTTTTCTAAGCATGTTCACAACCGACTTGTTTAGATTCACCTTTAATTGGGAAACCATGAAATTGAGGATGGATTGCTTTCTCTTGGCTGTTGTTCTAGAACTTGGAATAATACTTGCTGGTCCAGAACTTTGGGTAGCAATGGAGGCAGCAGTGGAGGCAGCAGAAGAGCCAGTAGCAGCTGATCCAATAACTCTAGCTACCTCAGCTACATCATCATCCCCAACATCATCTAACACAAGTGGTTGATACTTTTTGTTGGCATTCAAATAATCTTGTATCTCTTTTCTGATTAGTTCTGTAGTTTTGGCACAGTTTACTACCATCTCCATATCTACCAACAAGGTGTTGTTTCAGCCTCTTAATTCCTCCAGATAATTTTCTATCACAAAGTGAACATTGCAATAGATCTCTGTTTCCAATTTCAGGCCAAAAGAATACTTCCAACCTGGGTCCTTTGATTTTGCCTTTCTTTTTGGATCATTTTTGGGATCTAATGGTTCACTACCACTTGCTGGTGGCGCATCAACATTATTGTTACTCATGATTGCACAAATGTTCTAGCTACCTATATAGCACAACAAATAACAAGCATGGCAACCAGATCAAGCATAATCACATAGAAAACATTTTCTCACAGAGAAAACATTAGTGCTAACACTTAACAGTAGAACACTAAGTACTTTTGCATCCACAGAACAGAGAACATCAGAACACTACACACTACTGGTCTACTGGAAAATGAGGACTGAGGAGTGAGACTTACCCCTGGAGAGCGCAGCGCGCACTCGTGCAGAGCCGCAGACCCAAGATGCACGCAGCCGCGCAGGAGGGCTCCGGCGGAGGGAGAAGCGGGCCAGCGGGCTCCGATGGAGGGAGCGGAGGGCTCTGGCGGAGGGATCCGAGGCCCGAGGGTGCGGCGAGCTCCGGCGGAGGGAGCGGAGGGCTCTGGCGGAGGGAGCTGAGGCCCGAGGGTGCGGCGAGCTCCGGTGGAGGGAGCGGAGGGTGCAGCGAGCTCCGGCGGAGGGAGCGGAGGGTGCGGACTGAGGCGAGCTCCGACGGAGGGTGCGGACTACGGCGAGCTCTGGTGGAGGGAACGGCGAAAGGCCGAGGAGGAGGCGGCGCACAACAACAGAGAAGAGAAAAAGGTGTGAGCACTGAGCTAGGGTTTTCTTTCACAGAATCACAGCTATGGTTTTCTTTCACTGCGGCTCGGGCCAGCAGAACACAGGCCGTGCGTGCACTGCCACTGAGCCCACCAGACCGCCGTCGCACATGGCGTCGCCGCGAAGCCATATGGCGTCCATACGGCGCCATATCCGCTTAGGCGGACGCCATATTGGATGTGGCGGACGCCACACTCCCCTGTGGCGAGGCGATCGCCGTGGCGTCCGTGGAATCCCGCCCCGACGCCTAATCGTCGCTTAGGCGACGCCTAAGCGACGCCATGACAACTATGACTACAGCATCACATTATCAAATTATGGTGTAATTAGGCTCATTAAATTCGTCTTGCGAATAATCCACCAATTATGAAATGGGTTTTATAAATAGTCTATAATTAATACTCTAAAATAACATACAAACATCCGATAGATCTATGACGGGACTAAAATTTAGAACTAAAGAACCAAACGGTGCCTTACAAATATAATCCTTTTCTTGACAGTACAGTTGACACAAATAACCCTAGGCATACAGAAAACTAATGTGTGGCTACTAATCGATGAGGCATTATTGTCTTATTATTGATATGTTTCAATCAAATCTACTTTGGGGTGAGATGATAAATAAAACATCATGTAAAAATAGAGAGCGAGGTTTAATTTCGATTCAAATCCTAGCAGCCACATCATATATATCCAATGATGTGTGACATAGTGTATTTATTAACGACGGGACTATACCACTAATTATCTTTTTTTACTTGTACGCGTACCTTAATTAACCTAGCTACTACATGCACTCTCTGCACAGAGTCTGAAATATTGGAAAATTTCCAAGCCGAAAATGGCGCTGCATGCACGAAGACACACATATATTTCAATAATACATGATCGAGTCCATGATGTTTGAGCTATAACATAATCAGGATATAGTCATATCATCACGACTATCACGTACGTGCGCGCGTATTTAAAATTGTAAATGGTACAGACTTTTTTCTGCTTTAGTTATTAGTTCTCTCTATATAAAATGTTGAAAAATTACTTGAAAGATATTTATCAATTTCAGTGCCGTGTTCTTTTGTTACACACCGGACGTACCCTTGATTAAAAAGTCAGATCGAGGTCATGTAGCATCTATCTATATATATATCCTCACTTTCAAATACTTCGGCTATATATATATATATATATATATATATCGTCGATCATCTATCATGCCATATATCTGTACGTCGTGTTATCATATGTAGGTTAATTTGGGCGAGAGCGAAACGAACCCAATCGATCGAGAGGCCACACGTTACATCGCAAACATTAGATCGATCGATCGATTCAATAATTAATCAAGACACGGCGCGCGCGCATGCATGCATGCATGATCATATGGTATTTATCTTGCAAGTGTATGTGGCTAGTAGCATCGACGATATATATGATCATATCGTTAGTTGGTACCGGGAATAATTGTCCGTCAGAAGTATGGGCCAAATAACTAATAAACTGCATTTGCCGAAAGCCTCTTTTTTATTTTGAAAGCTTCTTTTAGACTTCTAGCGATCGAGACTGGCAAGGCCCGCAGCTGCTAGCTAGCTAAGCTAGTCCAACGCTTCACACTACCGTACCTGTACCTGTTGTTCTTGGGGACTGAGAGAAGTAATATAGTTTTCATCTAATTACTCTAACCATCCTATATATTCTATTCTAACCCTCGATCGTGATCTATCATATCCCAAGCTAGCATTATATTCTATGGTCTCACCGCTGACTCGATCTCTTTGAGTACGTACACTAGCTAGACATGTACTGCTTTTTGTATATATATTGTATTCAAGACAATTTAGCACATGTTATTTTGATGAGTCAATAACCTAATATGAACGTAATAACACATAATATAATGTACCCAACTACTTGTATCCAGGTCATTTTTATATGGCACAAGTTGCCTACGTATAGTAGCTTAGCATGAGCTTTGATCGTTTCTTGCAATGTGCTCCCTCCGGTGTACAAATAATAGTCGTTTTGGTGTTTATGTGAGAGTGTACAAATATTAATTGCCCCGTCAACCGAAGCGTTTCTATTTTCTCTCGAAGCGTTTCTAGCAATAAAAACAGTAAAAAAATAGGGTAGGTGTGACCACCAAGTAACCAGTTGAAACAAATTGTGTTGCTTTGTTTAATATCACCTTGTTATATGTAATCCTGTCTAAAACGACTAATATTTGTACATCGAATGAAGTACTGTAGGAGTGTACCAGTTGTACGAATAACATAACATGAGCGACAAAATTTCATATTTTGTAGTATAACAAATCTAGATAGTAATATTTTGTATTTATTAGTGAGTTAAGATTTTTAGGGTTAATTTGACTGCAAATTAACTCCCTCTGAGAATAAAGGGAGGGAGCACGGGCACCCTGTAACGTATTTGTTAATTGTTTAAAACAGCAGGTGAAAATGGCCTGGTTTGTGCAGTGTGCCTACCTGTCCATGTGTATGTACCTGTGCAATTCTCGGAGGGAGCCAGCGAGAATCCGGCCCCATAGTAGCACCTACGGGAGTAATGGCCTGCTCTATAAATACAAGCGATCGATGCAGAAGATGGAATCTGAGGACTTCATCAGAGGAATATATTGCATATGTCCAACTCACTTTCTTGGCTCGTCCCGGCAATGGCGATGGAGATTGGAGAGAGAGAGAGAGAGAGAGGGGATAAGATGGTGGCCGTGCATGGTGGAGAAGCAGGGCACGTGCATTACCATCCAGCGGCGCCAGCCGCCATGCTCGCTCGCGAGCTCCTCCTCCTCCTGCCTGCGAGCTCAGCTCAGCTCAGCTCAGCTCAGCTCGCTTGTGGTTATGGATGGATGGATGGTTCTTCATGTGCCCGTCTTCTCCACCGAGCACGAACTGTCTCGGCGTCAGTACGACCGACCCAGCTTGTAGATTCGAACCATCCATGCATGGCCAAGAAAACTTCCAAGATTAGCATGCCGATTATTAAGTAAGTACTAATTACCACCTCTTCGTTCTTCGTCGCTTAATCCTGGTAGCGTTCCAGCTCGAGAGTTATTTTGATTAATTATTTTTTCCTCGAGATCGATTGCGATGAACTGATGGGCAATTGAGCATGCTCGCCAGTACGTCGCCACCGTGTTCTTCTGCTCAACTGCTTCAGTTTGGGAGCTCTCAAGTCTGAACCATCCCTGTCGCCGTCAACCAGCTGACAGCATTGCACATTATATTACCTATATCCATGCATTTCTGTCGTAGAAACAGCAAATCTTATGAAAGGAACAGTCTTGATATCTTTTCTTTTTAAAAAATTTGAGCTTTATATGCACTAAACCAGTTCGCTTGGAAGAGGTAATTGCAATTATCACTTTATTATATATACTCTTGGCAATTACTCCGTCTGATTCATTATATAAAAGTCGATTTGTATTTGTGCACAAGAATTAAAAAGATGGGTTGTTTATTTTTAAGAGAGGTAATATTTATTTGATAAGAAGAAATATAAAATGAAAAATGAAAAAGTGTATGGGACTTCTAAAATGACTTGTATTAGAGAATTGAAAGAGTTGACAAGCTTAAAACGACATACATAAGGAGTCAAACGGAGCAGTTACTTAATTATGTCTTCTATCTATCATCAATTTAATCCATTGCCCAGCTCATTCCAACGATTAAACTGGTAATTAAGAAAGAAGAGGAATGCATCAATGCAATTCAACACTAAGAATGACAATACAGGAGAGTGGTGTGGGCTCTGACATTTTGGCTACAATATTGTGAGCCTCATGTTGATTGTTGTTTGAACTGAGTTCGCAACATTGTTCATCTGCTGCTACAGTTTTGGTCCTGAGATCAGTGCAAGATGATGCCAAGATGCGAGCACAGTTCATCAACCGGACCACACAACTAACCGGCCACTAGAAAACGTATGCTCATTACGAGTCCTTTCATGCATGTTGTTGTGTAAGGAAATGCTGTACATTATCCTGGAGTAAATGCAGATTTCGATTCTTAATCTGCACTCATTTTTGTGTTTTGAGTAATTATGTATTTACTAGTCCTTTTAACGAACCCATGTAATCAACCGGGCTGTTGATACCCCAGTCATCTGCGTAATTATAAATAGATAATTGAATCATATCAAGAACCGCATCCTTAGGTTAAATATCTTATTGGCTTGACAATGTGATAAGTAGCATGAATGCAACTGGAGCTACATACGTACGCGGGACTCAGATATGATTCAAGAGAATGCAATTAGTTAATTCGGTGTTTAAAAACTAAATGAATGATTGCTTCAAACACGAAAATTGTTTTCACAATTAAACCGACACATAGAATCATTTGTGTCAATGAATGTTTATCCTGACAGTAAAAATATGACGTGATGTCATTTCTTTGAGAGCGACAAATTATCAAATCTCACATATTTAGTAGGCTAAAAAAATCAAATGTGGCAAATTAGCAAATATGGCAATGAAGATTGTGGTAATTTTATGAAGCCACTAAACTTTGAAGAAAAGGGGAGTATGGTTAACTTTGTGGTGGCAACTAGTGAATAATGGATGGCTCTAGGGCCCTATGTATGATGAACTGCTAATCACTCTGGATCTGACACCTAATTCCTCAGTGGTCCTCTCAATATAATGCATAGGACAGAGATTGCTATAGCCTTTAGCAAAAGATGGTCCTCCTGCATGTCTGTCATCTCACTGTGTGGGCACTGGGCAGTGGCCATGATTCTTCTGCATACCTCAACTATTGCAGATCATGTGTAGTTGTGTACACAACTGAAGCATATACCTGGTGCTGTGAGCCCATTTCCAGCAAGACTGCTAGGTTGCTTCCAGATCTACAAAAGGGAAAATGGTGCAGAGTGGAGTGGAGTGCAGTGCAGTGCTCTGAGCACATCTGCATGTGCCAAAGTGGCCAGGCACGCCTCACCAGATCTTTTCTTGTGATGTGATCTTCCTTTAGGATCAGTGTGATCTGCAGCCTGTGGCTATTTTAATCCCCGTGAGAGTGAAGGAATGGAGACGACACTGATCTTGAGATTTTCTTTCCATTCTGTGGTCAATAGCTCAGTCCCCCTTCACTCTCAAAGATTCTTGGTGTTGTGGACGTCAACTGAAGTTGACCTTGTTTTCTGGTGAACAATAGTCTGACAAAATCGTCCACCGAAACTGTCGAAAGGAACATCTACCTGTCTGCTGTCTCAACATGGCTGAACCTAGGAGCAGACTTTGTGCCAATGTTCAGGGATCAAGTCCCTGGTTCCCAGGACATCTCTCTTGTGTTTTGTTCAGCTCAGCTCAGTTCTGGTCAGGATAGCATCAACGGCAACAGTCAAAGTTTGGCACGCTCAATCAGAGTTAAAAGATTGGATTGTTTTGTGCAATTCTGCCACTTCTCTATCATACTTTGATTTGTAGCAACTGGTTACTTTCCCTTTGATGGTCTGAGTGCAACATTTGTTTGCATGCTTCTGCAATCTTTTGCCATAGTTGCTTATCAAGTTTCCATGCTGCTTCCAGATTCCCTGCAGCTGGAGTGAAAGGCCCAGCTTCTTCCTTCTTTGTTTTGTTGTTGTTGTTGTGTATTCACACACACACATCTCTCTCTCTCTCTCTCTCTCTCTCTCTCTCTCTCTCTCTCTCTCTCTCTCTCTCTCTCTCTCAGAGAAAAGGCTATAAAATTTGTCAAGACTCCAACTGATAAAATATTCTTAGCATGCGTGACTTGTTCATATCATAATAAAACAGTAATGCAGCTTTTCTTGCATCTTTCCAGCAGATCAAAACGGTCAGGCTGCTGATCTCTGAACACACATTTGGTTTATCTGCTCCGTGCGTGCACACTTCACATCGTTAGCAACACAAGTTTCCAAATGCACTGCCCTGTTCAAGTCGTCAGTCTTCTCTGATACTTTTAGGTCAGCTCAGGCCTGAGAGCATGCAAGATGCCATGAGAATAATCAACGCACTGTAGCCATTATCAATTGCATATGACATTGCCATTGTCTGAACTTGGATGTATATCATCTCTATGTGAGACAGATAAACAGGACAATGTCAACGCCTGAATAACCAAGTTCTCAACTTCTGGTCATGTGTGCTTTCAGATGATTGGAAATACTGTTGGAAGTGCATCACTATACACATGCTATTAAGTGAGAAGATTGCCCTGCTAATTTAATTTCGTACCATACAAAATGTCAAAGATAAACAAAGGAGTAAGTTTATCTAATCACGTGCAAGTTATCATAAGAAACCAGAGATGTAAATTATTTTCATTAAGCCATGTTTCTCATGTTCTAGTTCTCAAATCCTTTTGGAGAAAATGGGACACGGGGGCTAGAACAGAGAACTGCTTCTTCCAAGAATCATCATGACAACTTAAGCAAGACTAAAAATAAATCTCTATACAAATCAGGAAGGAAAAAATTGCTAAAGTTAAACATTTTAGTGGTGTATAACAGGTACTACTATTATACTCATAACATAGAGCTGGGGATCCCTTTGTATACCCTTCTCTTGTATTATAGGAAAAAGTTACTACATCTCTAAAGTATTAGGGTTGATCTACTTAACCCTCTAAACTATGAAACCAGATATTTTACCCCAGCACTCAAAGCAATTCAAATAACCACCTAGAATGGTATGAACCCAGATATTGTACCCCTTAAAGCATTCAAAGCAATTCAAATACCACCTAGAATGGTTTTGGTCACGTGGATTATGACTGAGACAATAACATAGCAATGGAGTCAGTCAAGAATTTTTGAACAAGTATAACTGCTTAAAAAGCACATTAATACTAATATGTAATTCATGGAATTACCAATAATTGAGATAAAGGAATCAGTTAAGTCAACTTATATTAAATGGATAATATATGTACCACATAAGCAATACCACTCCCACATGTCATCTACATAGAAAAAACACATACAAAACTGTTTTAAGAGGTTATTTGAACTAGTTTGCATAGTTCAAGGGATAAATCGGTTTCATTGTTCAGGGGTTAAGTAGACCAACCTCAATAATTCAAAGGTTATGGCTTTTTCCTAAATTGTTATGTGGGGAAAATACTACAAATGTTTAAAGGCTGAACATCCAGGAGATTCAGAGTCCAGGGAGGACTCAGCTGGGTTCAAGTAGTGTCATATATATATATATATACATATATATATATATACATATATACATATATACATATATACATATATACATATATACATATATACATATATATATATATACATATATACATATATATATATATACATATATACATATATATATATATATACATATATACATATATATATATACATATATATATATATATATACATACGGGAGCGCTATTCTACACCGATCAACCCAACCGTGCCCACCTCATCCAACGTACCCCCATGCCCCACCCAATCTCGACCCCCCATTCCACGTCGGTGTAGAATAACATTCTATACCCGTGGTATAGAATAGCATTTGTATATATATATATTAGCAATCAAATTAGGATGTTTATGTTAGGTAATATAGAGAGTCCTTTCAAGATTAAATTAGGGATTCTTCTAGTATGCCTTTTGGAGTCTCAAAGTAAATCAGAGCAGGATTAGGAGTTATCAGGCAATATTGCACTATTTGTACTAGGGAACTCAAGTAATAAAGTAATCTCCTTCCTTCCTATCTACTCAAGCTGGCTAGCAAAGTCTTGCCATGTCTACCTATCAAGCGACGTGAGGGGAACAACCTCGAGTCGTGGCTACGCATCGCTATTGGTTACGAAGCTCAGGTTCTAAAGATCCGAGCCACAACATAAATGGTTGTATGTAGTCACTTAAGCAAACATAATACAGAAACCACAATACCCTTGATATTTACAGTGGGTTCAGTAAGATAAATGGGTGAATGACAGAAGAATGAAAGGAAAACATTCATAATGAGAACATATATGATCTACTAAAACAAGGAGATAGTATACAAAATTTATGCAGGCATGCAGCCAGCATTTCCTAAAAAGCATTCATCTCGCCTGTCATATTTCTAGAAAGGTCATAACCATTGCCATGACAAGAGTGTTATCATTTCCTGGGTAAATTGTCACTCTGAACTTGCGTCTTGAATAGAAAACCTTCTTGAGTTTATACAGGAGACTTGTCTGTGCAGAGAAAAATGGATAGTTGTAGTGATAATCTGATTGAATGAAATATGTTCAAAGTTCAGACTAACAAACCCAATTCAATAGACAACAAATAGGACTATAATAAAATCATGCTAATCCAATCTCTAGACATTTACCTGAGAAACAATGGAGTCCCCACTTATTATTGTACATGCTCTTCGGGATGTATTTCCTATGAGTCTATAGCTTAGTTTCATATCTTCATAATTGCTTCCTGGTTGCATGAATACATGTACTTCCTTTTGATTTGAAGAAACAGATATTACTTTTGCCATGTAAATGATGTCTTTATATTCCAAACTATTTCCTCTGAATGCTTGCCACTCACCCTAGAAAGAAAATTTAGACTTCATATTGCACTCTAAGATATACATTATGTACAGCTGAGTTGTTAAGGGAGAAATGCTTCAAACATAACATCATGCTCAGAAAGCTCAGAAAAATACCACTATGAAAATACACGGGTTTACTAAAAAGAATATTTGGCGTCCATCACCACATAGCAGTACATGTACATCAATCGTTTATGAGCAATGGTAGTACGGTGTACTAATAATGGTATGATGTGTTAATTCCTAATGAACAAACAATAGTATGATTTTTTACAGTAAGCTCTTCTATGATCTCCCAAGGAGACTTTTGGGTTATGAAACACTTTCCCTGTTACACTCAGGACACTAGTTCTAGCTAGAGGTGCTCCAGGATCTGCCAACTTCCTCCATTCACATAGAGGTTTGATTTCAGGTTCTTCCCTTCTCATAAGGAGTATGGTCAGCTAACATTTCTATTTTTCACATGCATTTTACTTAGTGAACTCATTGTTCGATTCTCCAAAACGGCACAACTTCTCATTCATAGGACATTGTAATTTCTTGTTCAAATCAAGCAAATCCCAAACTATTTCACCAGTAGTTAAGTATTATTGCCTTTGGCTTTAGAATCATCTTCCTGCTAATTGAAATTCTTAGTCTAGCTGAATGTCTGAATGATGCTTTTTTACAGTTCTATGGGAATAAACCCCAAACAAACCTGGTCGTAATGCAATCCTGCAAGAAAGCTAGGAATTCGATCCATTTAGGGAATTAAGAGAAACTCACCCTCACCTGGCTGCTCCTCACGGTGGCCAGAACACCCCCGGTGGCGTTGAGCAGCGACCTACCCCCACCCGTCGCCGCCGCCGCAAAACGGAACGAGAGGCTGCCGGACGCGTCCCGCGCCTCCATGCCGCCGCCGCCGCCGAGGCGCTTCTTGACGACCGTGAAATCGACCGGGACGACGGGCGCCGCCGCCGGCGCCGTGCCATAATACCCGCCGGCCGACGCGCCGTCCGGTGGCCAGTCCATCCCTCCCGAGAAGCCGCAACAGCGCAAGGCAAAGGAGAGCAAGATCGCGACTTGGAGGCGCTTCCTGGTGGTGGAGGCAAAGGATGATGATTCACTGGGAGGCGGAGGAATCGGAGTAGAAGAAGAAGAGGTGGTGGAGTGGTTGGGTTAACTTGCGGGCGCCCTCTCGAGGTTGCTGGTGGCATCTGCTTGGGCGAGCCGTGGGAATAGCTGACCGTGACGGCGACTGTGACCGCGACTTTCCATTATTCTTCCTTCCTCGAGCGGAACAACGCACAACATTACCCTCCATGTTCCATGGATGGAGAAATGATGCGGAAAAGCGTTGGCGCACGACGTCGACGGCGACGCGCACCGGCTGGAGAAGAGAGAAGAAATCTGCACGACGCGGCGGCGAGGAGAAAGAGAAGCAGATGCCCAAGGCGAAGGGCGAAGGCCCGGAGCCTAAATTACTACAAAAGTCAATCGCGACAACTTTGAACCCTAAATTTAAACCTAAACTTAAACTGACCAAGCATGATTAAAAGACTTGATCTTCCGTTGCCTTGATTTTCTTCCGGAGCGACAACAACTCAAAAAACAATACCATAAATAAAATATACAAGAAAAGTCCTAAAATTTTTCCTAGCAGTACCAAAATAAAGTTTAGATTTTTAAAAACTTTAGGGGCTTAAACGGAGTCAAACGAAAATTGAAATGAGCTTCCCACCTACTGACCTACGAATTTCTGAGCCTTTCTGTTTTTTCAGAAAATGGAAAGCAGCACCATGCTGCACCGATTAACTGGTCATATATTATTTTCATTTTGGTAGTTCTTACTTATTAGATTCCATGTTTATTTTCATTTTGATCATGATGGATAATCCAAGCAAAACAGGTTCCCTTAAATCATCCAGAGCTGTCAGGACATCTTGTGTTGAGGAATTCAAAATTGAGGTGCCCACAAGCTGGGAGCAATGCACTGTCACTGCCTGATCCTCCAGCTCCTGTTTCATCACTAACTGTGGAAGAGCAAGCTATGAATGATCTTCTTTCACTTCACTAACTGTACCATCAGACCAAAGGCTTGCCGCTGCACCATCCAACCCTTTCATTGCAGCTTCGTCGCGGAAACCAGCAACTACTAGCTCGCCTCTGAACTTGCCACTGAATTTGTGGCCTCTACAGCAACCGCACTCTGCAGTCTGCACTATGCAGGAGCTTGATGAAGGTGGGAGCTAGCAAGAAAAGTTATAGTGCTCAGTTTCTGACAAAGGAACACTAATTGTACATAATAGCGGGGTAAAGATGGAGATCAGAAGAAAACTAGCAGAACTCGGGAGGAACGAGAAGGAAAATGCACTCTGTGATCGTCTCATGTCAGCTTATTGTACAGCTCAAGTTGCAGGAAACATTTGCTCACTCCAGCGCTGCCATGCGTCTCGATCTACTTGCTAATGTTCTGGTATTTGTAGAGCTTGGCACAAATGAGATAGTATATGAAGTTGATGGCGACGAGCACGGAGAGCAGCCAGTAGAGGTTCTCTAGCCTGGAGGCGTTCATGTTGTCCGGCAGCCACGACGTGGTTCGCCGGACGACGTCGACAAACACCGTGCTCAAGTAGAACCCGAGCGCGATGAGCACGGCGACCATGCCCGTGGCGGTGTTCTTCAGCGGCGGCGGGAACTCCTGGTAGTACAGCGTCACCTGCGCCGGGAAGTGGAGCGCCTCGCCTACGCCGGACAGCGCGAACGGCAGCAGCAGCCACAGGGCCGACAGCGGTGACACCCACGCCGGGTTGCCCTCCTCGCCGTGCGCGCGCACGGTGGCGAGGCGCCAGCGATCGACGGCGGCCGACGAGGCCATGCTGACCACGGTGAGCACGTGGCCCGCGCCGATCCGCTGCAGCGGCGTCGGAGTGTGGCCGCCGGTGAGCCTCCGCCAGAGCGGGAGGAGTACGCGGTCGATGACGCCGAGGAAGACCACGACGGAGAGGAGGCTCGAGACGAAGAAGGAGCCCGCCGGCACGGTGAAGCGGCGAAGGGTGCGGTCCATGGCGAGCGCCTGCAGGATAGTGAAGTTCATCTGCACCCCGATGGAGATGCTCAGGAAGATGGACGTGCTCCAGAGCGGCAGGATGCGCAGCACAGCCTTGAAGTCCTCCACCTGCCGCACCGTGCAGATGCGCCACGGCCGGATCACTGCCCCGTCCGCCGCGTCCACGTCGCCGTCGGTAATCATCGCCGCTCGGTTCAGGAAGCTGCCAAACGGCGCAAGTTGCGTAGTTCGATCAGGGGCATTTATGTCATTGCCAATGTTGTCCCAAAAAGTGATTTGCTCTTCATCTAGAGATTATATATTTATTGTTTTATATATCTAATATAATAGTATAGATGCAATCTCTGTGATTTTCTGAACGAACCCAACTATTTTTTCAAAAAGTTTTCAAGCTATTTTCAAATTTTATTTTGAGAACAATGTAGTATTATAAATTCCTAACTCGTCCTTGTCGTATGCGAAATTGTTCTCCCTTTTAGTAATTAATGATAATTCACATGTATTTCTCCGCAAAATCCCAAATTAATACACGTGATATTGGAGTAGTTAATTAATTAACCAGTCAAATACGGGTCATAATCCAAATTATGATGGCTATAGGTACGTGTCAAATTGTGTTATAGTAATCCCGTTTGACTTTGACCGCTCCACCCCCTTAAGATTATTTTAGCATTTGTATCACTCTATTTAGTTCCCTTAATTAAACTAGCCAGCTAATGATTTGACAGTACTATTGACGCTTCATACATCCTAAGAAATGTTATTTCCTCATATTTAACCGTATCTAAGAGCATCTCCAATACCCTATATTATACCTTATAGTTAAATTTAAAGCATTTACTCTAAAAATCACCCTCCAGCAGATTGTATATCTCATTCCTTACTCCTCTCTCCTCATCCCTAAAATCCGGAGAATTCTCTATCATCCCTTATCCATGCCACATAAGGAAAAAGAAAAAGAAAGAAGAGAAGGAAAAAATGAAAAATGAAAAAATGAAAATAAAAGGTTATTTTATTTATTATAATTTTTAAGATATTTTTGAGATCAATTATTTAGACTAATTAGAGGATATTTATTTATTCATGAAAAAATAAAAATTCACGAAAAAAATATAGTTGTTGAAAATATAACCGTTGTAATTTTTTCCGTTGAATGATAATAAAAAATCTATCAATCGTCAACAACAATAATGATCATGCATAATAGGATATGTGTTAGAGATATAGCCGTTAAAAATATAGTCGCTAGAATTTTTACCATTAGATAATAATAAAAGAGATGATTCAAAAATATAGGAAATGAGTTTTAGGGAAGCTACTGGACACCAAACATGTATAGGGATGAAATATTTTAGGACTATTCCTTAAAAGTATAAGAGATGAGTTTTACGGAAACTGTTGGAGATGTTCTAATCACTTCGTAATATAATAAGGATATATTTGTATTTTAATCTAATCACTAATTTATCAATTTTATCTTAACAATTAAAATCTTTAAAACACAGATAGGGCACAAAACAAATTTTTTATGAGGAAATGCCATTATACCGACGTTAGGATCATGGCCGGCCGTAAATATGGGCGAAATTGATATTTTGTGCCTTTGAGTTTCAGACCAGTTTCTATCATTTGAAGGGGAGCAAACTTTGTGTAGATTTAATTATATATATTTTTTAAATGAATATTAAGTATTTACTTTAGCGGCGGAGTCAAGAAATTTTCCAAGCCTGAATAAATCTTACTACATTTAGTATTTAATATAAAAATTCTACTTTTAGTCTCTAAAATAATACTAAAATTCTACTACGCATTCGTCGACGAACGTGTCCAAGGTGACCGAAAGGTGACTCCATCATTGATTTACTCTCCATATCTCATGGACACACCGATTTTTTTCAGATCAATGATTTTATAACAACTAAAAAGTATATGATTAATTTTTTTTTCAACTTACAGTGGGCTAACATATGTAGGAGGGATCATCTAGGTGGTATTGGAATAAAGCTCACGGCTGGAAAGCAGAGCTCACACGAATATGATGTGGATCACCTAGCTAGCCACAATATACATTAAAATGGAAGGAATATGTTCTGTCTTGGATGAACTGATGGTGCACACCATGGACAGTCGTATCTTGGTCTGTTTTATATATAAAACTGAATCAATTTTGGTTTATGATCAGCTCGCTTTGTTCCGGTTCTTCCAACTTGTCAGAATATGTGTGTGTTTTTTAATCGATGTCCATAAGTCCCCATATATAATATTAGTTTGGCAAGCTAGCATGGATTTTTTTAAAATAATATTTTTTTAAAAAAATCAAATATATATGTCAATTTCAAAAATTTGCAAAACTAATAGGCAGTCGGCATTATGCCGAGTTGCCGACTGCGCCATGTCAGCACCAATCGGCACTTGAAGTGCCGACTGACGTGACAGACTGAGTGGAACTGGCAAAAATTATAAATGGGATATATATGGTATTTCTATCAACTGATTTCTATACATATATATGTTATGTTTACAGAGATATACATATGATCAATAATAATAATAAAAGATAGTAAATATTGATTTATTTTGAACCCAAATAATTAGTACAGGTAAATACAAGTATCACAGTTATCGAATAGATAGTATTGAATAGTATGAAAAGTTATATCTCAAAACATTAAATGATTATAAATCAAAACGTAAATTTAATATATCAAAATAATACTAGTAGATTTATTATGAGAAATAAATCTAGATAGTTGTATTTTAAAAAAATGTATATACATGTATAGAAAAAGTAGCGTACGTATAAATTTCTTACCTAAAGTGGTCGCTTGGAGCAAGAGCCTTGCCGTCGTTGTCGTCGCTACGTCGGTCGTGGTAAAACTTCCTCTCCTCTGGCGCTGCCACGTTGAGTTTCCTCTTCCTGGTGGCGGCCACGATCACTCTGGCCATCCCCGTGAACGGGCTGCCCTGCGCGGCCGGCCGCCGGTAGTAGCGCGCGCCGAGGAGGAGCGCGGCGAGGCTGACCACGCTGGCGACGCCGGTGAGGCCGTAGCCAAGTTGCCACGACACCGTGTCCTGGACGTAGACGATGACGGTGGAGCCGAGCACGGAGGAGACGTAGAACAAGATGAAGTACCAGTTGAAGAAGACGTCGCGGTCGGCGGCCTCGTCGAACTGGTCCGCGCCCATGGTCGCCTGGTTGAACCGCACCCCCGCCGCGCTCACGCACATGAGGAACACCCCGGCGTACAGCGCCGCCATCTGCCCCGCCGACGCTTGCTCGCACGGCGCCGCCAGTCCCGGCCCCGGCTGGCACTTCGCCGGCCTGAGGCCGCGCACGCTCGCCGTTAGCGTGAACACCACCAACGCCTGCACATGCGCGCGCAGCGGTCCATGTCCATTGCATTCGATCATTCGTAGAGATTAGCATACGTACGTCATCATTCATTCGATCGAGATCGACGGTGCGTGCCGCGTGCGCGCAACCTTCAGCCATTACTTACCAGGACGGAGAAGGCCATGGAGACGGCGACGACGGGGTAGCACCCAAAGAACGCATCGGCGACGATGGCGCCGGCGACCGGCGCGACGCTGAGGCAGCCGTTCACCAAGGTGGAGATCTGCGCCGCGTCGACGCTCGGCACGTTGTACTCCTTTATCAGGTACACCACCAAGTTACTCGTCGCGCCGGCCGACGCCAGCCCGAACCCCAGCAATATCGCCACCGCGATGAAAGGGAAGGTGATCCACCCTCCCTTCTTCCTCCCGGCCGGCTGCCGCAGAGACTCACCGTCAACAGCAAGGTGACGAGAACTAGGCTGATGATTCTCCTCCATCTATCCTTCAGGCTTCAGCTGCCTGGTGCCTCCTGTCACTGCACTCACTCACTCCTCCACCTTGCTTGCAATGCGATGATTAATCTTCCTGATGCTGATCAGTAGTGATCATTGAATTAACAGGATTAATTATATATAGACACGCGCTGTATGCAGAGTCGCACACATTGTTTATGGCTTAGCTTGCAGCTGATAGCTAGCGAATGGTTAAGCAACGAGTTGGTCACCCTATAATGTTAATATTTCTGAAATACTAATTCCAGTGATTCGAAAAAAAAACGCATTTTGTGAAAAAGATGTGAGTTAATTGATATTAAATCTCATTAGAATTCTACTCAGGCAGGAGTAATACTGGTTCTCGTATCATATCCCGACATATGACCTTCAAATAAAGTCGGTCTGTGGCCTATTTAAAAAACACATTTGAAATGAAAAATGTAAATTGAAAACTTGGAATTCCACAAAATGTTTTTGGTATCAAAATGAATTTTTCCTTCAACAATTAGTAAAACATTGTTCCTGTCCGGAAATACTATTCATGGTCTGAAAAACTTTATTTTCTCAAACTAAATCCTTCAATTTAACCTCAAGCCTTGAGTATTCGAGATTTAAATACAAGAGATACGAGATTTAACGTGGAAAACTCTTGAGAGAAAAAACCACTGACGTCAGTCGGCAAATCTTCACTATATCGAGGAGAAGTTTTCAGGAACATAGTGGATCACAAATGAATGAGTCAATTCCCTCTACGGCATACAAGAGATATTTATAAGGTGGACTAAATGGGTCTAGACGTCCCTGGGCTCTATGAGCCTAAACTAGCTAGGCCCAATCCGAATTCGGATCAGAATATAACAATTCCATGTCAAACAAACTCTTTAGGACTCCTATTCACCGTCCAAGAAATTCATTCCAGAGACATTATTTAAAATCCAAACATACTATTCATCGTCTGAAACAACCAGTTCAAATCCCCACTCTTGTCAACCCGTATACCTATATATATACCTGTATATGTAGATACCCCGGAAACAATAGAATTTAACTTACTATTCCCTGTCCAAAACTACAAAACTGAAAACAACACCCATGTCTGATCTGAAATACAAATTCAGAACAACATTCAAATCAATTCTATTTAGACTAAGTTTAAACCAGTTGATTCTAACGTTTGAAATGATGCATGTCTTTATATATATTCCAAACTATTTCCTCTGAAGGAATGATTGCCACTAACCCTAGAAAGAAAATTTTGACTTTATATTGCACTGTAAGGTATACATTATGTACAAATAATGCATGCAGTGAAACTGTTTACGTTCGTGACATCGAACGTTGTGATTGACTAAGAAAACTAGCAGAACTCGGGAGGAAGGAGAAGGAAAATGCACTCTGTGAACGTCTCATGTCAGCTTATTGTACAGCTCAAGTTGCAGGAAACATTTGCTCACTCCAGCGCTTCCATGCGTCTCGATCTACTTGCCAATGTTCTGGTATTTGTAGAGCTTGGCACAAATGAGATAGTATATGAAGTTGATGGCGACGAGCACGGCGAGCAGCCAGTAGAGGTTCTCTAGCCTGGAGGCGTTCATGTTGTCCGGCAGCCACGACGTGGTTCGCCGGACGACATCGACGAACGCCGTGCTCAAGTAGAACCCGAGCGCGACGATCAGGGCGACCATGCCCGTGGCGGTGTTCTTCAGCGGCGGCGGGAACTCCTGGTAGTACAGCGTCACCTGCGCCGGGAAATGGAGCGCCTCGCCTACGCCGGACAGCGCGAACGGCAGCACCAGCCACAGGGCCGACAGCGGTGACACCCACGCCGGGTTGCCCTCCTCGCCGTGCGCGCGCACGGTGGCGATGCGCCAGCGCTCGAGGGCGGCAGACGAGGCCATGCTGACCACGGTGAGCACGTGGCCCGCGCCGATCCGCTGCAGCGGCCTCGGAGTGTGGCCGCCTGTGAGCCTCCACCAAAGCGGGAGGAGTACGCGGTCGATTATGCCGAGGAAGACCACGACGGAGAGGAGGCTCGAGACGAAGAAGGAGCCCGCCGGCACGGTGAAGCGGCCAAGGGCGCGGTCCATGGCGAGCGCCTGGAGGATAGTGAAGTTGATCTGCACGCCGATGGAGATGCTCAGGAAGATGGCCGCGCTCCAGAGCGGCAGGATGCGCAGCACAGCCTTGAATTCCTCCACCTGCCGCACCGTGCAGATGCGCCACGGCCGGACCACTGCCCCCCGTCAGCCGCGTCCACGTCGCCGTCGGTAATCACCGCCGCTCGGTTCAGGAAGCTGACAAACGGCGTAAGTTGCGTAGTTCGATCAGGTGCATTTATGTCATTGTCAATTGTTTTCCCAAAAAGTGATTAGCTCTTGCTAAAACTTATGAACACATAATATTATAAATTCTAATTTATCTCGCTTACTGCTTCAAAATCACATTATCACCTATAGAGATTGTCAGACACTCCTAAGACTATCTCTAATATGCAAATCGCAATAAAGAAAATGAGTCTTACTTTTGTCTCCAACAATGCACGGTGAAATTTATTGCACGTGAAGAGAAACAAAAAGATCATATTTTAGGTTCCGTTTGACTTCTCACACAAAATAGGTATCATGTTTGCCTACTCCGTTGCACCCAAATTTTATAAGCAAAAGTTATATGAAACACCCATTTATAAATTTAGTTACCTTAATAGCTATGATGTCGAAGATTGTCTAACAAGTGACTACAATTATTTGCCACTTTGGTCTACTATTATAGTCACAAGATACCTCTCTTGTTATACACAAAATTTTTAGTGTCAAATACTCAAATCTCTCTCATCTATAGATTATATATTTGTTGTTTTATATATCTAATAGTACAGATACAATCTATGCGATTTCTGATCAAACCGAACTATTTTTTCGAAAAGTTTTCAAACTATTTTCAAATTTATTTGAATCTTTTATATCTCCGATATATCCAACAATCCTGTTTATCACTACCCTCCAATATTTTTTAATATCGATAGCTCAAACCTTAATTCAGTTTTCAGTATATATGAAAACTGAAAAAAAACTATTTTAATCCAAATGAAGTTTTATTCCGGTCGGTTTATAGTTTATTTCTATCCACCCTAGCAAAGCCCACGAGTCTTTTTGTTTCATAGGTATTTGGGACAAATTTCAATTGCTCGATAAACACTTTTTTATTTTGGGAAAAATGTTGCACTATAAATTCCTAACTCGTCCTTGTCGTATGCGAAAATTTTCTCCATTTTGTAATTAATGTGGGACTAATCACTAATGATAGTTCACCTGTCTTTCTCCTTAAAATCATCACAAATTATTATACACGTCATCTTGGAGCGGTTAATTAATTAACCAGTCAAATACGGGTCATTATTGTCCAAATTATGATGGCTATAATTAAGTACGTGCCAACTTTGTGAGAAGCATATCGGACAAGGACGTGTACGGTAATCCCGTTTGGCTTTGACCGTTCTAGTCCCTTAGGACCTGTTTGGGAACCCTAAATCCCGGCCCATTCCCTGTGGATGGGCCGGGATTTTAAACTAAAATCCCGGCCCATCCACAGGGAATGGGCTGAGATTTGAAATTCCCAAACAAGCCCTTAAGGGTATCCCAACTCGGTGACTATGGTTTCCATAGTATTAAATGCACTGCCACATAGACAAAAATTTAATGTGGCATAAGAGTTAATGAGGAGAGAAAAGAAATGTGGAGGAAATGGTTTCTAATGCAAGACATGGTTTTTCTATCACTAAAGCAAGTATGAAGAAACTATTCTATATGCATTGGGCAAAGGAGGGAAAAATAAATACAGACAAGAAACCATGTATTGTGAAAGTGAATTTCTATGAGTAGTTTCTTAGTGATATGTATAGAAACTACTAGATAGTTTCTGGGTTTGTATGCACTAATGATTATTTTAGCATTTGTGTCACTCTATTTAGTTCCCTTAATTAAACTAGCCAGCTAAATGATTTGACGCTTCATCGTCCATCCTAAAAAATGTTACCTCGTCATCTTTAACTTTATCTAAAGATAATTTATTTTTATCTCTTTACTTATGTATGCTGTTAGTAAGATAAGGAATTTTATTTTTAAGCTCTTTAATTTATCTTTCTATCAGGTATCACTTCATAATATAATAAGGATCTTTTTTGTCTTTTAATATGATAAGTAATTTATAAAATTTATCTTAACAATTAAAATCTTTAAAATATGGATAGGGCACAAAGGAAGTTTTGAACGACGAGATACCGTTACCATCGGGGATATGACCTCAAGATACTTTTCAAAGAAATTTATGATGATCCAGTGGAAATAAGTGTCGAAAGACAAAGCATTAAAGATAACTCAAAAGGAGTCAGATCGTCCAAAAGCCAAAGAAGCGGTTGGTTGACAGTCTAAAAGACTCCCAAGTCCCACACTTGAGAGGATGACCCAACCGTATGCACTCAAACGATCGAAGTTAACAAGCCAGGCCGCCTCATTGATGACAATAAAGTGACTTCATAGAGCTCATAAAGCCTAATTGATAACCCCGATCCTTACAATATATAAAAGGCTAGGGAGAATCTCTTACGAATAGGCATTGGCATGGTTAAGGCCATTTCAAGTCTTTAATCTCATATTCCCATACAGTGGAATATAATTATTATCCTCTGGAAAAATTGAATCTATCTAAATACTTCTGTTTCATGTTCCACATATGGTTAATTATGGGTAAGACAAGTGACCATACCAATATTAAATAATGTTAACGTAAGATTTTTTATATTTAAACATATATTTTCCATTTATGCTACATTTTTTCGATGATCTTATTACATTTTAGCTATTTGCTAAAAAAATTAACATGTGTGTTTTTAATTTTCTGTCCAGTTTCCATAATTTGAAGGGGAGCAAACTTTGCGCAGATTTAATTATATTTTTTAGATGAATATTAAGTATTTACTCCGGTGCTCAAGAAAAATTTCGAGACCGGTCAAATCTAACTGTATTTAATATTTGATATAAGATTCTACTTTTAATCTCTAAGACAGTACTAAAATTCTACAGTGTATTCGTCAACTAACTTGGATGGTTGCTCGAAGTGGCCGGAGATGAATTCGTCGCTGATTTACTCTCCGTGTAGATCCTCCATCTAAATAGAGGGTATATATATGATCAATTTTTTTCTTAATGGAACGTGATATTTCAATCAACTGATTTATGTACATATGTTATGTTTAGAGAGATATGCATATGATCAATAATAATAGAAGATAGTAAATATTGATTTATTTTTGAACCCATATATAATATTGTATAATACGAAAAGTTAAATATCAAAACATTAAATGATTATAAATCAAAACGTAAATTTAATATATCAAAATAATATTAGTAGATTTATTATGAGAAATAAATCTGTATAGTTGTATTTTTCTTTTAAAAAATATATTATATACATGTATAGACAAAGTAGCGTACGTATAAATTTCTTACCTAAAGCGGTCGCTTGGAGCAAGAGCCGTGTCGTCATCGGCGCTAGCCTTGCCGTCGTTGTCGTCGCTACGTCGGCCGTGGTAAAATTTCCTCTCCTCTGGGGCTGCCACGTTGAGCTTCCTCTTCCTGGTGGCGGCGACGATCACTCTGGCCATCCCCGTGAACGGGCTGCCCTGCGCGGCCGGCCGCCGGTAGTAGCGCGCTCCGAGGAGGAGCGCGGCGAGGCCGACCACGCTGGCGACGCCGGCGAGGCCGAAGCCGAGTTGCCACGACACCGTGTCCTGGACGTAGACGATGACGGTGGAGCCGAGCACGGCGGAGACGTACAAGACGATGAAGTACCAGTTGAAGAAGACGTCGCGGTCGGCGGCGGCGTCGAACTGGTCCGCGCCCATGGTCGCCTGGTTGAACCGCGCCCCCGCCGCGCTCACGCACATGAGGAACACCCCGGCGTACAGCGCCGCCATCTGCCCCGCCGACGCCTGCTCGCACGGCGCCGCCGCCAGTCCAGCAGGCCCCGGCTGCTGGCAGTTCGCCGGCTGGAGGCCGCGCACGCTCGCCGTTAGCGTGAACACCACCAACGCCTGCACGATGCACGTACGTACGCGCGCGCGCACCGGTCCATTGCATTCGATCATTACTCGTAGAGATAGCATACGCACGTCATCATTCATTCGATCGTCGGTGCGTGCCGCGTGCGCGCAACCTTCAGCCATTACTTACCAGGACGGAGAAGGCCATGGAGACCGCGACGACGGGGTAGCACCCAAAGAAGGCATCGGCGACGATGGCGCCGGCGACCGGCGCGACGCTGAGGCAGCCGTTCACCAAGGTGGAGATCTGCGCCGCGTCGACGCTCGGCACGTTGTACTCCTTTATCAGGTACACCACCAAGTTACTCGTCGCGCCGGCCGACGCCAACCCGAGCCCGAACATCGCCACCACGATGAAAGGGAAGGTGATCCACCCTCCCTTCTTCCTCCCGGCCGGCTGCCGCAGAGACTCACCGTCAACAGCAAGGTGACGAGAACTAGGTTGATGATTCTCCTCCATCCTTCAGCAGCTGCCTGGTTCCTCCTGTCAACTGTCCCTGCACTCACTCACACCCCCTGCACCTTAGCTTGCTTGCAATGCTATGATTATGCATGCCACAATCAATATGTCTGATGCTGATCAGTATTCAGTAGTTATCACTGAATTAATATGATTAATTATATAGACACGCGCTGTAGACTGTAGTTAGTGCAGAGTCGCACACTGCACAGCAGTGTTTATGGCTCGCAGCTGATAGCTAGCGACGGGTTAAGCAACGACTTGGTCACCTATATATAATGTTGATAATAGAAGAATTTTACCGTGCCTTAAATTGTGTGGACCATTTAATCATTTGTATACTATTATAACGGTTCAGATTTAATATTAATGATTTATTACCTCCTAAAAAATAGATTATATAATCTTTCTTGATATGTGTAGGTACATATATACATGCATGCAACAACAAATGGTCAAATATTGTTATAAAAATCAACGGTGTCATTTAAAAGTGAATGAAAATAGTATTATATTAGTTCGTGGTAGCTGCCTCTTTTTATATAATAGCTCATAGAATCAATCTAATCTCTATATCCAAAGAAGTAGGTGTACAAAATCAAATATATGTGTTCTTTACGGTTTACAGTGGCAAAATACATTGCCATGTTTCTCAAAAGAGAAATTTTATGGTAATTGAGCGGTTACCAAGAGTTAACAGAATTTTTAGTGTTAATTTTGGTACCTAGTAGCTGAGGTACAAGCTACTAAGAGACATCAAAATTAACATTGATTTTTTTGAAAATTCTGGTACCTAATTAAAAAGTATAAAAATTTTTTATACTTTTTAATTAGGTACTAGAATTTCGGGTGCGATTTATGAAAGGCACACTAGCTAATTAAAAGTATAAAAACATAAGAAAAGGAAAAATACTAACAAACAGAGAGACTTTATCTGGACAGTTTTTTCCCATGTACTTCCTTGGGCTACATATATAGTTTTGTATATATGACAAGCTAAGGTTGTTGACTTTTATTCAGGGGTACATTTTAATTTGGCTCTTTTGGAATAGAATATCCAACTATGTCATGAGATTTATATTTTACAACATGCATGCCCTTAATTTCTTGGGCCATGCAATTTCTTTGTATATATGGCAAGGTTGTTAATTCGATTCCGGAGTGTATTCATTTTGGTTCTTGGAATAGAATATATTCTGGTATAGGTCGATACCGGTATACTCTTCTAAAGTTTAATAACATAAAGAAAAATATCAATAGGGTTAAATATGATACATGAATAAGTCCATATATTAAATATAGTTTATGACTGGAATACAATATCTTTTATGTGAAGAATTTTACGTGAAGAAGTACCAAATATGAGCCATTGATTATTCTCATCCAACGACTCAGATTAGACATTATCTTTTAGTACACGCCTTCTCAAAAAATGGTATATCTTTTTTTATTGGAAGGTAGAAGGGTATTCTCGTAAATTTGCCTCCAAAAGAGACAAAAGCTGAGCGGCCAAGGCCCTGACTGGTGGTGTCTTGGCTAGCGGGCAGCGCGACGGGTGGAGCGACAGTGCGGCTTGGACGACAGATCTACAACAGGCGGTGAGGCCAATAGGAGCGGCGTGGCCTAGTGACGACAGTGGTGTGAGCCTACGACCATGCTCCATTTTCCTCATTTTTCCAATCGTGCCCCGACGAAATCAATAGCTAGATTCGATTTGATACCTACTGATACTTTGGACTTGATGGTACCCTCCTTCCTCTTTAGGAATATATATCCTGACACCATCAATCTCTACTGTTAACTTCATTGTAAGGAAAAGAACAAGGACGCCGATCAATTTTGTTCCAACTAATTTAGATAAAGAAACTGAACAAAAGTTGCGTTTCCATGTGTTTTATAATGGAAGTCATTTGAAACTTCTTCAACTTTAACCAATTTTATAAAAAATATACTAACAATTACAATATCAAATTAGTTTTATTAAATAAATCATTAAATATATTTTAATATCATATTTATTTGATATTATCAATATTAATATATTATTACTTAATTTTGGTCCGAGTTGAAGAAATTTGATTATTAAAAATCAGACGGTTTATATTAGGAAACGGATATAGTACTTTTTTTAATGGTAGCTCTCGATCTGTAGCTATCTTCTAGTGGTGGTGGTGAATAGAGAGGGACCATCGATCACTGAATTGTATTTAATATGATTGATGCAATATGATGGAGATTCACAACTAAAGCTCTTAGGGACTAAATTAAACTTTAGTCCTTTCTTATTTGATTCTAGTAACTAAAACTTAACAAAACAGTTGAATAAGTAGGGACTAAATTAAACTTTAGTCCATTCTTATTTAGTTCTAATAACTAAAACTCAACATAACAGTTGAATAAATACCAAAATACCATTAATCAATAATTGTGGCCGCACTTTTTCTCATCCCGAGAGGTATTAATGAAGGGTATACCATATCAATAATCTATTTTAGTCTATTTTAATTCCTTTAAAGTTTAGTAAGGTGGAATCAAACTGAGCCTAACAACTAAAGAAACGATCGGTTTATGCCACGTTCCTGTCTGAAATAAAGTCCATGTCTATCAGCTGCGATTGATATGATGTGCAGAGGACGCCATTACGGAGCAGGAGCACTGAAAGTTGCAGGTAGCTAGCGTGATTTCGCTCTCCAACTATAGGTGATCGATTGATGTGCGTCTTATTGGCAGGAGGCCATGCATGCCGTGTCAACTAGTGGATTAAAGATATATCCGTTAGAAAAAACCATGGGATAACCCATATATACACACACGTATGTGGGCATCACATACAAACTATGATAACAAATAACAACCGTGTATCTATCCCCACAAAACAGTATTTTACCTAATTAGATCGATCACTCGTTTAGTCATAAGATTAAAATCACATATATAAATAAACTCTCAGACATAATACATCAATGATTTAACCTATGATTTAAACTTCCAAAAATATAACTTATTAGGCGATGAGTATCCATCAAATAATGGGTATAGATATTAGGAAACCAAACCCATATCCGCATACCCATTAGATACTATTTTTCTATTAATAGATTCTAATAATCCACGAGTAAATAATTTTACCCATGTATCTATTGTAATAAGATCGGGTTTTGTGTACCTATCGCCATCTTTAGAGTGGATCGGAGGAAGGATGTCCGGTGGTGCGACGCGGCCGGAGCTACGCGGCGACGGCACACGGAGTGGCCCAATCACTACCCTATTTGCCATTATGATACGCATACGCATGCCTTGCACGTACTGTAGCTCGCCTTATCAACAATGGCACACTGACCTACGTTGCCATCCGATGAACCAGTTCTAATCACGCGGTGGGTTGTCGTGACTATCACTAGGTAACTCGGTTTCGTTTTACGAGTTGAACAACGGCTAGTCTCGATAGATCGTTCGTTCGGCGACGGCAATCAAGAACACCACAGTGACCAAAGAGCTCCGTACAGAGGCCTCACAGAAAAAAAAGGTCCATATTGTTTTTTTCGAAATTCCATCGAAAAATGTCTTATAGATTAACTTTCTATCCTCTTATTCCATAGAAAAATACGCACGAGTTTATATCTTGTTTTTTTATTTTTATTTTGTTTTACAAGTATAATGCACTCTCTTACTTTCGTTTTTTCCTCACTTCCACAAACTAAATTCATTCAAGATTTATGTCTTTTATTTCGTACTGACCATCCAAAACACTATCTTCATATTCATTTCTTAAAAATCCTATAAAATCAAATAATTCAAGACATTCTATTTCTATATTTTTACTATTTCTATGTTTTCGTAATCCAACAACTCCCACCTCATGTAAGAAAAGAATAATTTGGGAGGCCAAAATCCTTACTCATCCTTGAGGAATGAGCTGGGATTGTGGCTCCCAAGCAGACTTGAAAAGAGTTTTTAAAAGTTTTTTTATAATTTAGGGATTATATGTAAATATAAACTCTATCGAGCTGTCTAAAGTAAAATATTCTTAATATTTATGAACGAATTCTCATAGACCAATATCTCGTACAATATAAATATTCAATTGAAAGAAACTATACATATCGAAAATAAAATTTTAAATTACAATTAAAAAATACAGGAAAGAGGGGGAGATGCTCTTACGGTCTTACCTCACGCGCCGCGCCGCGCTGCAGCTCCCCCTCCCTGCGCCGGCGGCAGAGCCGCGGCTCGGAGCAGGAGGAGAAGCAGCGGCGGCGGCCGCCGCCGCCTTGAGGCGGTGCGCGCGGCCAGCGTGGAGGTGGCCGCCCCCGCCTACACATCCGACTCTCTCATCCTCTACTTCAAGGCGGAGGGCACCATGGAGGAGAGGGCCGTCCCCAATATCACCCAGGCTCTCAAGGTTGGATGATAAGTGCACTCCTACCATTTGCTGCCTTCTTGCATGTTTTGCTGGACAGAATGGAGGAGAATCGGCAAGAACTTGTTAATGAATCTGCGATTGATAGAGGAACAGATAAATCAATTTGCGTGTTTGTGTTGTAGGGGTTGGAGGGGGTCAGAGTTCAGCGACCTGGAGATTCTCATCGAGGAGGGCATCGACAGTGTTGTGGTAAGTTGCCATCGCACATCTGCTCGTACGGCATCAGAAAGAAGTACATTGATTTTGCATTGCATGCGTCTCTAGCGATAAGCTCAAAATCAATATGAAATAGTTTGACATATGGTTTGTAGTTTATCTGTTGTACCAGGTAAAACACATTTCTCTGACACCTTACGAGCTAGTGAACAAGAACAGCTCAACCTGGAAGCAAAGAGGGTAGCAATGTCGATTAGTTGTCAACCTTGAATCCACTCTGTTCCAAATTACAGTACATCTGATAGACAACGTACTTTGTGCTACACTAGAAAGAAATAACACTGCAATCGGTCCAAAGTCCAAACTGTATTGCTCATAAACGAAACCTTTTTCAGTTGCAAGAAGAAGAAGAGATCAGCTGCTCATATTGCTTCTTGCAAGTGCAGTAGCTGAACTAGATTTTTCTCCCTTACCACGCTTAACAACTGAAGACACTACACTTAGACGTTTGCTTGAAACATCTATTTTCATGGTTTCTGATCTTTCTGAAACATATGCTTTTAAATAAACTTTGGGTAGAGTATCTACACATACCAAAAAGGCAAAAACAACAGTGATTTTAATCAAAGAAGTTGACAATGAGAGTGTAGTTAGGCACAACCAAACCAATAATTTCATTGAAAGTTTAAGAAGTCTGACTGTCTGTTGAGTTCATGGTCAAGACAGTGTTTGTTCATCAGAAAAAAAGTATGTCTATACTTCTGAGTTCTGAGTTCTGAGCAGTGATATACAAATAGCAGCATCCAAACACATTATTTTTCCTGAAGGCTGGAGATAGGGATATATGACAATAAAAGTTAATAAACATTAAGTAAAATCTCCAAGGGAATTGACTCTCTGACTTCACCATCATCAAGGGTTAAAGAAATTAGCAGTCAAAACTTATGCACCTAACTGTGGCACCTACCTTAAACAAGTCAGCTGTATTACCAGTTCTTTTTCTGCTACCACTTTTTCTTATTTTTCAGTTGTTCTCAAACTACTGTGTTGGTCATATTGTAGAACTGTAGAAGAACAAACAGCAATACTAAAATAAAAATAGCATAAAACCCCTGACTTCAGGCAACCATAGGATCTTTTCCCTAACATCACTGCAATTAACTCTGAACAGATTCAACGATTGCTAAATCTGCCCAGATATACTGGGCATTGGCACTATTCTGATATGTCAACTATTATTTCTTCATTCCATTTCGATTTTCATGATTCAAAGTGCAAATCAACATTAGCTCATTTTCAACTGCTCCTTTCTTTTTCTACTCTATACATGTTGATGCCCCAAGATCCTCAGGGCTAGCTAGCCCCATGCATGTCTCCAGTTTGGGTGACCTAGGAGGTAATGGGCTAATGACAACCATCATCTGCCAGGGCCTCTTCGGCGATGGCGGCAGCAGGCCGATTTTTCTACCATGTTAGAGACTTTTGTAAAGGTGAAATTGACACAAAATAGGAGTAAATTTAGTGGGTTACAAGACCATCAAGCAACTTTGTAGGGTCCACATTGTAACATTTGGGCCTGTATTTTAGCTGAGTTGCACCAAAAACTGGGATTCCAAGCAGGCCTACGAGGGCATTTGATGAATGTTATATATACCGCTGTTACAGCGTGAATGTTGAACTGTTTTAGGGTTTTTATAAGCCATTATTCTATGAACTTGATTGGGCTGTAGTTAGTTGGGTGTAAAATTGAAGAATAACAAACATCATGCATTTGCTCATTATTATAAAATAGGCAACCCCAAGCTTGTATTCTCTAATGATTCCACGAGAATTGTTTGAGATTAACTAATCTCTATTGGTTCTATAAATCAATCATTCGAGTTTGGCTCGAAGCCATCACCTGTTAATGATGTGTGCCGCTCTCTAATGGCTCACAACCACGGACCTTCAATGCTGATTACTATGTAATGATTTATAATCAACAACGGTTGTAGATTAAGGGCATATACAACCTATAGATGGGGTGTTGTCTGCGAGTTTCGCCACATATAGCTAAATAAACAACTTGTACAGCGGGTCATCTGTTTTGCTATCTACAAGGTATTTAATTCATTCATAGAATGCATAAATCATGGGGATTAATTGTACATATGATGTATGTAGCCATTTTTATACTTTGATATAGTGCACATCACTAGGGTGATTTCTCCTCTAATCCCATCTATATTCCTCTCCTCTTATACTCCACCAAGTTGCATTGGGGGCCATGTCCAAGCGAGGCAAGTGAGACTAGTGTCTTGATAAGGGTAGTGCTAAGTGTATGTGGATCACCAAGAAAGCTAGTGATTCGGCAACTCATCACGTACGAGGAGGGGCTAGTGATGTAAAGCATGTCTTCGGGCTGATGATGTACAAGGAGATCAGACATAGCATGCTTAAGATCTTCCTCAAGAACATCATTCATGGCACCGTCACATATACCAAGCATGCATGCCCGTTGCATGACCGTCACGGCCGCCATGAACACATATACGTTCTAAAGCACTAGGTTTGCACCCCCTATCACTTCGGTTGTTAATTTGGCTAGTCGATCTGGCTCTTGCTAATTTACTATATATGTTCTATCTCAGAAGAACCCATGACAACTAACCGAACCACAATAAAAAAGAAATCATATGCACCCTCATGGTGCTATTAGGGCCGACCATTAGTGAAAGGTATACACCTTAGTGATAGGTATAGAGGTATAACATCTCTCTAATAACTAATCATTAACGATAGGAAAATTGTATATATGTTAGTAATGATCAACTATTAGTGACGGGTGTTAGGGTGCACATATTTACCCATAGTGAATGCATGTGTCCATCGATAATGATGGGTGTACACTTATACCCATCGCTAAAGACAACTAAAGACGATCGTTATCGATGTATGAACATATGTCCATCACTAAAATCCTTTATGACCCGTCTGAATGATGAACAACTCGGGATAAGTATACCTTGAATAAAATGTCACTTGACTTGACGTGTAGATAGGAGATCGATGTTCGTTCCCTAATCGCTCGGATGGTAGGTGCAGTGTGTTTGCGTGAACGATTTATATATTGTTAGGCACTACCATTTAAAATGGTATATAGTACGTAGGTGTACTAATTAAACTTCAAAGAGACAAAGATCATATCTCTTATTAGCTAATTTCCGATGATCGAGTAGAGAAACGAGCAAATTAAATTGTAACCTCATCAGGACAGTCTGTTCCACGAAAGGAAATTAAACGTTGTATGTAATAATGAACATAAGGAAAGTTGTAGCAGGAAAGAAAATGGCATTATGCATGCATGTGAGCATGCACGCACGTGAGAGAATTTTTGGAAACGTATATGTGTCATGTGTGTGGTATATATGTTTGTTCTCCTCGTGAGCCATCGTTTGGCCTTTTTCCTGCTCTCTTCTCTTCGGCCTTTAGGGTTTTGGACGCATCAGAAAGAATCACACTCAGCTGGATGGAGGGAATGAAATTAAACTTAACCCCCCTATTTAATTGGAGCAACCGTAAAATAATTCCATGCCTACCATCGACGACGACGTGTTATAAACTACAAGACATGCAGTAGTACTGTCACTTGTGAAGAATTACATAATATAATTCCATGATAGCAACTTCAGCTCGTCTCTTTGCATTGATTTGTACGTAGGTTATTAATCACAACCAGCTAGCTAGTGCTGTACATCTATTAATTTGGATCCAGATGCAATGCAAAGATAGCTAATCCAACGTAACCAATATAATACACACGCACGCAACAATATAATTAACGTGAAACCTCTTTTATTTTTGAACAGCTTAACTTGCTGTGTATCCTTATCAGTACTCAGCAGGAGCTTACATCCGAATTAAAGTTGCCTTAATTAATTTCAAGGACCAGGTAATTCAAATGAAGCAATAAAAGAAGTTGAGTGTATCATCAGTACTATGCAGAGAACTGAAGTATATATATACGTACGTACCGCCACATGCGCGCACGTGGCAAACTGGCAAAACAAACATTATATATGTCGCCTTTGATCGATTTAATACGCATGCCGCCGTAAGTACGTACGTAGTACGTCGCCTTGTTGATCTAACTCATGCGTTTTTGCGTAGGCATATATATTAATTTATAGCCATTTATTATTACATAATTATAAAACAGAAAGCAAGTTCAATCGCTAGCTAGCTAGTGACAACCGCCAATCGTAAGTAAAACAATTACACCCATAAATATCGTGGTTGTTTGATAATTAACAAGTGTAAGAAAGAATTCACATATTAGGATCACTACCGGAAAACGCATGTTTGCCGAGTGTCCACCTCTTTGCCGAGTGCATTCGATCTAGGATGAGACTGTTTTTTGCACTGAGAGTAGGACAGGTCCTTATCTCTTTCCCTATTTCCTACGAGGAATTGAGGATTAACGAACTCGATCAATTTGCTTATTTCAACATGGACGATGGACGAGATTCTATGGATTAAGCTAGTTCCAATATACTTATAAAAATGTTCATAAATTTACCAATTATGAGTTGGACGTTTTAACCATTCAACCATGGATGCTTAACACGGTCGATTAATAAACCACTACGTACACTGCTACACTGAATAGGGACAGGGATTCCGTTGGATAACCAATCCTCACGCAGGGCAGAAAATAGAAGAAAAAATTGTTCTAGGGATGTGTATCCATTTCTGGTTGACATCTGAAGACATGCATGTGTGTTCGTTCATCTCGTGAAGAGAGAGAAGAGAGAGTAGGAGGGTGTTTGGTTTGGGGTTGCTAAAGTTTAGGCACTAAACTTTAGTCCCTTTTAGTCTTTAAATTGTCAAACATTGGGACTAAAAGGGACTAAACTTTAGTCCCTAAACTTTAGCCCTTTAGTCCCAAAAACCTTGCTAAAAGGGACTAAAAGTACTACTTACCTCTTAGCCCTCACTCTCTTTTAGTCCTTTATTTAGTTCTTAGAACCAAACAGCAAGAGACTAAAGTTTAGTCCTATAAAAAGAGGGACTAAAATTTAGTTTAGTCGCTAAAGAAACCAAACAGGCTCTAAGGAATGGGAATGAATTACAGGAAAGGGGTGAACGAACAGTCAGATGCGTAAGCAAGAAAAGGCGTGCAGCTAGAAAAAAACCTTCGTTGGCAACTTGGTTATGGTTGGGCCAACCACCAAGCTAGGCGCGCAGCTAAGCTTCTTCGTGAAAACGTGGATAAAATTATTTAGGAATGTGATGATAAATATAAGACATTTGGTTGAATGAACGGGACGAGATAATTTTTTATTTGGGTACTTGAATAAGATAAGATTAAATTTTATAGGACACACCTTGAAAAATATATTTTTAACAAAAATATATTCATATGAGATCTATTTTATAGATTACATTGTAATCAATACAATGTTGTAATTAGATCATAAATTGGACAAATGGTTTGGGAGTAAAAAATATTTGAATATTTATAAACGAAAAACTAAATGCTTAATAATCAATCAGGAGACAATATGTCATCTCATCAAATATTGGATGAGCTCATTTATAAAAAAAATTCTGAATCTCTCCATCTAACATATTGAAGAAATATTCTTATCACTGGTCATTTCATCCACTTTCGCTTTCCAACTAAACAATTGATTAGATGGGATGACCCTATCCTATTCAGGGACATCCATTGAACCAAAAGGACCCTTAGGGGAGCTCAAGGTTCACAGTTACAGAATTAAAAAAATTCGGCACTAGCTGATAAACAATGAATTTCAGAAATTTTGGTTCAGCTTAAAACAAATTCAAAACTTTTTGACATGATTTTGCTTAAAACTATCTATATTCCATATATACACAGTTGAATATAACAATAACAACATATATATCACATAAAGTTATAACAACTAATTGCTATATCAATTACACTAAGTATCCAAGTGTGAAATATTAGTATAAACAATCTCAAATATCACATATAAATTTAAAGTCTAAATATCTATAGGCAACGGAAGGAGATTTTTTAGGTGGATTTAGGATTTATTAGCTAGGGTGTGTTTGAAAAGATTTAACATTTGACAAACAATAAACGATTATATATTCAGCTGTAAGAATTTAAGAAAATTATTATTTATTAGTTAGCAGCAGTGTCAATCATATAACCAGCTAGCTAAAGCAGCCAGCAGCAGCAAGCCAGCAACCACTACACAAACCAGGAAACTTCCGTCGGCCAAAGCCGACGGAAGTTAGCCATTTCCCGACGGAAGAAGCTAACTTCCGTCGGCAAAATGCTAACTTCCGTCGGCATTTGGCCGACGGGAAGCGGGTAGACGGAAGTTAGCTAACTTCCGTCGGCCGCCGACGGAAGTTAGCTAACTTCCGTCGGCCAAACCTAGCCGACGGAAGTTACCCGGAAATCGGTAACTTCCGTCGGCCAATTCTAGCCGACGAAAATTTTGTTTTTTCTTTTTTCTGTCGATGGGCCAATAACTTCCGTCGGCTAATGTTGGCCGACGGAAGTTAACTAAAAAATCCAAAAAAAAAGAAAATTTGCAATTTTGCTGCTCTCCATTTACAGGTACATGAAGACACACTCATCAAGCAACTCATAATATCCCTTAAGACAAGCCATGTCCTTAAAGGTAAGAAAGAGTAGCATTCTGATCCTACAACTGAAGTGCATAATCCACTGCATGGAGTGACATGAACTTTGAAAGGGAACTAATTAGCCTCTGCATTTTATGGTTAAGTGACTAACAGAAGGGACCTCATAAAAGTTGATAGTAAAGAAACTAGAAAGGGCTTTGTCCATGCTCAAAAGCTAAGCCTTGAGCACCATCGTTCTTAGTGAGTTAGTGTCAATCCTATTGAGTTTATGAACATAAAAGCTTAACCAAGAACAGGCAGAAATATTCCATAATATCATCATGCACACTGCCACTGGCAACAGGACGCTGGAATGTTTGTGGGTAGCAGCTCGCCAGCTCGTCTTGCCGTAGACTAACTAAAGGTGTCTTGTTCTCTAATCCTTAAGATCATAGCACGAGTAAAGGACACTACTGCAGCAGAAAACTCAAGATATTAGCCTTTAACCACATGTGACGATGTATATAGCACAAAAAAAAAATCCGGGAAGTCGAGCAATAAACGCCAATCTTTGCAACAAATTTCATACTTACCTACTATTATTCACCTCAATTGCAGAGATATGTCACTCGAGCAGCGAATTAAGGTGGAAATTAAGCTGGGGATAAACACAAGGCATCCCCTTTACCCACCTGGACACCGGAAGCTCCTTCCCCTGCCGCCGCCACCGCCGCCGCGGTGGCCGGCCAGCGGCGCCGAAGAGGGCCTCCCACACGCAGTCGGCGTCACAGGCCCTGCGCCAGGACCGCAGCTGGCACCGAGACAGAGACAGAGAAGGGGGCAAGAGGGGGAGGCGCACTTGGAGGCGACAAGCTAAGGCGATGGCGATGTCCTCGGGAGATCGGCCAACCTCCCCACTGCCACCGCGCGACGGCGAGAGCTCCATTGCCGACGGGCCGACGGCGAGCTCCCTCTCTCCTTCCCCTCTACGGCGGCGGCGGTGCGGGCTAGAGGCCGGGGCCGGAGCCGCGGCGGCGTTCTCGGAGTACTCCGCCATGGGGAATGGGGGAAAGGAGAGGAGCGTCAGACGCGAACGGCGGAGAGGAGGATGGGGGCGGAGGCGACGGGAGGCCGGGAGGCAAGCGGAGACGGCGGAGGCGACTGGAGGCCGGGGAGGCGGCGGAGGCGGCGGAGGCCGGGGAGGTGGCGGAGGCGGCGGGCGTAGGTGCGCAGAGGCGGGGGGAGCCAGCGGGGGGTGGAGGCGGCGGAGGCGGCGGGAGGCCAG
>JAAALK010000082.1:46110852-46370653 GCA_019279435.1 Zizania palustris | reverse complement strand
CTCGTCTCTCTCTCTCTCTCTCTCTCTCTCTCTCTCTCTCAGAGAAAAGGCTATAAAATTTGTCAAGACTCCAACTGATAAAATATTCTTAGCATGCGTGAAACAGTAATGCAGCTTTTCTTGCAATCTTTCCAGCAGATCAAAACGGTCAGGCTGCTGATCTCTGAACACAATTGGTTTTATCTGTTCCGTGCGTGCACACTTCAACATCGTTAGCACACAAGTTTTCCAAATGCACTGCCCTGTTCAAGTCGTCAGTCTTCTCTGATACTTTTAGGGTCAGCTCAGCCTGAGAGCATGCAAGCTGCCATGAGAATATCAACGCACCTGTAGCCATTATCAATTGCATATGCATTACCATTGTCTGAACTTGGATGTACATCATCTCTATGTGAGACAGATAAACGACAATGCAACGCCTGAATAACCAAGTTCTCAACTTCTGTTCATTGTGCTTTCAGATGATTGGAAAACTGTTGGAAGTGCATCACTGATACAGCATACAGTACGACAATATAAATAGTATACACATGCTATTAAGTGAGAAGTACCCTGCTAATTTAATTTCGTACCATACAAATGTCAAAGATACAAAGGAGTAAGTTTATCTAATCACGTGCAAGTTATCATAAGAAACCAGAGATGTAAATTATTTCATCAAGCCATGTTTCTCATGTTCTAGTTCTCAAATCCTTTTGGAGAACGGGACACGGGGGCTAAAACAGATTAACTGTTTCTGCCAAGAATCATCAGACAACTTAAGCAAGACTATAAAATAAATCTCTATACAAATCAGGAAGAAAAAATTGCTAATAGTAAAACATTTTAGTGGTGTATAACAGGTACTACTATATACTCATAACATAGAGCTGGGGATCCCTTTGTATACCCTTCTCTTGTATTATAGGAAAAAAGTTACTACTCAATCTAAAGTATTAGGGTTGATCTACTTAACCCTCTAAACTATGAAACCAGATATTTACCTACCAGCATTCAAAGCAATTCAAATAACCACCTAGAATGGTATGAACCCAGATATTGTACCCCTTAAAGCATTCAAAGCAATTCAAATACCACCTAGAATGGTTTTGGTCACGTGGATTATGACTGAGACAATAACATAGCAATGGAGGTCAGTCAAGAATTTTTTGAACAAGTATAACTGCTTAAAAGCACATTAATACTAATATGTAATTCATGGAATTACCAATAATTGAGATAAGGAATCAGTAAGTCAACTTCTATTAAATGGATAATATATGTACACATAAGCAATACCACTCCCACATGTCATCTACATAGAAAAAACACATACAAACTGTTTTAAGAGGTTATTTGAACTAGTTTGCATAGTTCAAGGGATAAATCGGTTTCATTGTTCAGGGGTTAAGTAGACCAACCTCCAATAATTCAAAGGTTATGGCTTTTTCCTAAATTGTTATGTGGGGAAAATACTACAAATGTTTAAAGGCTGAACATCCAGGAGATTCAGAGTCCAGGGAGGACTCAGCTGGGTTCAAGTAGTTTCATAGATATAATATACACATACATACAGGAGCGCTATTCTACACCGATCAACCCCAACCGTGTCGGCCCACCTCATCCAAGTGCCCCCATGCCCCACCCAATCTCGACCCCCCATTCCAGTCGGTGGTAGAATAACATTCTATACCCGTGGTATAGAATAGCATTTGTATATATATATATTAGCAATCAAATTAGGATGTTTATGTTAGGTAATATAGAGAGTCCTTTCAAGATAAATTAGGGAGTTCTTCTAGTATGCCTTTTGGAGTCTCAAAGTAAATCAGAGCAGGATTAGGAGTATCAGGCTATATTGCACTATTGTACTAGGGAACCTCAAGTAATAAAGTAATCTCCTTCCTTCCTATCTACTCAAGCGGCTAGCAAAGGTCCTTGCCATGTCTACCTATCAAGCGACGTGAGGGGACAACCTCGAGTCGTGGCTACGCATCGCTATGGTTACGAAGCTCAGGTTCTAAGATCCGAGCCACAACATAAATGGTTGTATGTAGTCACTTAAGCAAACATAATACAGAAACCACAATACCCTTGATATTTACAGTGGGTTCAGTAAGATAAATGGGTGAATGACAGAAGAATGAAAGGAAAACATTCATAATGAGAACATATATGATCTACTAAAACAAGGAGATAGTATACAAAATTTACGCAGGCATGCAGCCAGCATTTCCTAAAAAGCAATCATCTCGCCTGTCATATTTCTAGAAAGGTCATAACCATTGCCATGACAAGAGTGTTATCATTTCCTGGGTAAATTGTCACTCTGAACTTGCGTCTTGAATAGAAAACCTTCTTGAGTTTATACAGGAGACTTGTCTGCGCAGAAAAAATGGATAGTTGTAGTGATAATCTGATTGAATGAATATGTTCAAAGTTCAGACTAACAAACCCAATTCAATAGACAACAAATAGGACTATAATAAAATCATGCTAATCCAATCTCTAGACATTTACCTGAGAAACAATGGAGTCCCCACTTATTATTGTACATGCTCTTCGGGATGTATTTCCTATGAGTCTATAGCTTAGTTTCATATCTTCATAATTGCTTCCTGGTTGCATGAATACATGTACTTCCTTTGATTTGAAGAAACAGATATTACTTTTGCCATGTAAATGATGTCTTTATATTCCAAACTATTTCCTCTGAATGCTTGCCACTCACCCTAGAAAGAAAATTTAGACTTCATATTGCACTCTAAGATATACATTATGTACAGCTGAGTTGTTAAGGGAGAAATGCTTCAAACATAACATCATGCTCAGAAAGCTCAGAAAAATACCACTATGAAAAATACCGGGTTTACTAAAAAGAATATTTGGCGTCCATCACCACATAGCAGTACATGTACATCAATCGTTATGAGCAATGGTAGTACGGTGTATAATAATGGTATGAAGTGTTAATTCCTAATGAACAAACAATAGTATGATTTTTTACAGTAAGCTCTTCTATGATCTCCCAAGGAGACTTTTGGGTTATGAAACACTTTCCCTGTTACACCTCAGGACACTAGTTCTAGCTAGAGGTGCTCCAGGATCTGCCAACTTCCTCCATTCACATAGAGGTTTGATTTCAGGTTCTTCCCTTCTCATAAGGAGTATGGTCAGCTAACATTTCTATTTTTCACATGCATTTTACTTAGTGAACTCATTGTTCGATTCTCCCAAAACTGCACAACTTCTCATTCATAGGACATTGTAATTCTGTTCAAATCAAGCAAATCCCAAACTATTTCACCAGTAGTTAAGTATTATTGCCTTTGGCTTTAGAATCATCTTCCTGCTAATTGAAATTCTTAGTCTAGCTGAATGTCTGAATGATGCTTTTTTACAGTTCTATGGGAATAAACCCCAAACAAACCTGGTCGTAATGCAATCCTGCAAGAAAGCTAGGAATTCGATCCATTTAGGGAATTAAGAGAAACTCACCCTCACCTGGCTGCTCCTCACGGTGGCCAGAACACCCCGGTGGCGTTGAGCAGCGACCTACCCCCACCCGTCGCCGCGCCGCCAAACGGAACGAGAGGGCTGCCGGACGCGTCCCGCGCCTCCATGCCGCCGCCGCCGCCGAGGCGCTTCTTGACGACCGTGAAATCGACCGGGACGACGGGCGCCGCCGCCGGCGCCGTGCCACAATACCCGCCGGCCGACGCGCCGTCCGGTGGCCAGTCCATCCCTCCCGAGAAGCCGCAACAGCGCAAGGCAAAGGAGAGCAAGATCGCGACTTGGAGGCGCTTCCTGGTGGTGGAGGCAAAGGATGATGATTCACTGGGAGGCGGAGGAATCGGAGTAGAAGAAGAAGAGGTGGTGGAGTGGTTGGGTTAACTTGCGGGCGCCCTCTCGAGGTTGCTGGTGGCATCTGCTTGGGCGAGCCGTGGGAATAGCTGACCGTGACGGCGACTGTGACCGCGACTTTCCATTATTCTTCCTTCCTCGAGCGGAACAACGCACAACATTACCTCCATGTCATGATGGAGAAATGATGCGGAACGCGTTGGCGCACGACGTCGACGGCGACGCGCACCGGCTGGAGAAGAGAGAAGAAATCTGCACGACGCGGCGGCGAGGAGAAAGAGAAAGCAGATGCCCAAGGCGAAGGGCGAAGGCCCGGAGCCTAAATTACTACAAAAGTCAATCGCGACACACTTTGAACCCTAATTTTAACCTAAACTTAACTGACCAAGCATGATTAAAAAGACTTGATCTTCCGTTGCCTTGATTTTCTTCCGGAGCGACAACAACTCAAAAAACAATACCATAAATAAAATATACAAGAAAAGTCCTAAAATTTTTCCTAGCAGTACCAAAATAAAGTTTAGATTTTTAAAAACTTTAGGGGCTTAAACGGAGTCAAACGAAAATTGAAATGAGCTTCCCACCTACTGACCTACGAATTTCTGAGCCTTTCTGTTTTTTCAGAAAATGGAAAGCAGCACCATGCTGCACCGATTAACTGGTCATATATTATTTTCATTTTGGTAGTTCTTACTTATTAGATTCCATGTTTATTTTCATTTTGATCATGATGGATAATCCAAGCAAACAGGTTCCCTTAAATCCTCCAGAGCTGTCAGGACATCTTGTGTTGAGGAATTCAAAATTGAGGTGCACACAAGCTGGGAGCAATGACACTGTCACTGCCTGATCCTCCAGCTTCCTGTTTCATCACTAACTGTGGAAGAGCAGCTATGAATGATCTTCTTTCACTTCACTACTTGTACCATCAGACCAAAGGCTTGCCGCTGCACCATCCAACCCTTTCATTGCAGCTTCGTCGCGGAAACCAGCAACTACTAGCTCGCCTCTGAACTTGCCACTGAATTTGTGGCCTCTACAGCAACCGCACTCTGCAGTCTGCACTATGCAGGAGCTTGATGAAGGTGGGAGCTAGCAAGAAAAGTTATAGTGCTCAGTTTCTGACAAAGGAACCTAATTGTACATAATACGGGGTAAAGATGGAGATCAGAAGAAAACTAGCAGAACTCGGGAGAAGGAGAGGAAAATGCACTCTGTGATCGTCTCATGTCCAGCTTATTGTACAGCTCAAGTGCAGGAAACATTTGCTCACATCCAGCGCTGACATGCGTCTCGATCTACTTGCCAATGTTCTGGTATTTGTGAGCTTGGCACCAAATGAGATAGTATATGAAGTTGATGCGATGAGCACGGCGAGCAGCCAGTAGAGGTTCTCTAGCCTGGAGGCGTTCATGTGTCCGGCAGCCACGACGTGGTTCGCCGGACGACGTCGACAAACGCCGTGCTCAAGTAGAACCCGAGCGCGATGAGCACGGCGACCATGCCCGTGGCGGTGTTCTTCAGCGGCGGCGGGAACTCCTGGTAAGTACCAGCGTCACCTGCGCCGGGAAGTGGAGCGCCTCGCCTACGCGGACAGCGGCGAACGGCAGCAGCAGCCACAGGGCCGACCAGCGGTGACACCCCACGCCGGGTTGCCCTCCTCGCGTGCGCGCGCACGGTGGCGAGGCGCCAGCGATCGACGGCGGGCCGGACGAGGCCATGCTGCCACGGTGAGCACGTGGCCCGCGCCGATCCGCTGCAGCGGCGTCGGAGTGTGGCCGCCGGTGAGCCTCCGCCAGAGCGGGAGGAGTACGCGGTCGATGACGCCGAGGAAGACCACGACGGAGAGGAGGCTCGAGACGAAGAAGGAGCCCGCCGGCACGGTGAAGCGGCGAAGGGTCGGTCCATGGCGAGCGCCTGCAGGATAGTGAAGTTCATCTGCAACCCCGATGGAGATGCTCAGGAAGATGGACGTGCTCCAGAGCGGCAGGATGCAGCAGCACAGCCTTGAAGTCCTCCACCTGCCGCACCGTGCAGATGCGCCACGGCCGGATCACTTGCCCCGTCCGCAGCGTCCACGTCGCCGTCGGTAATCATCGCCGCTCGGTTCAGGAAGCTGCCAAACGGCGCAAGTGCGTAGTTCGATCAGGGGCATTTATGTCATTGCCAATGTTTGCCCAAAAAGTGATTTGCTCTTCATCTAGAGATTATATATTTATTGTTTTATATATCTAATATAATAGTATAGATGCAATCTCTGTGATTTTCTGAACGAACCCAACTATTTTTTCAAAAAGTTTTCAAGCTATTTTCAAATTTTATTTTGAGAACAATGTAGTATTATAAATTCCTAACTCGTCCTTGTCGTATGCGAAATTGTTCTCCCCTTTTAGTAATTAATGATAATTCACATGTATTTCTCCGCAAAATCCCAATTAATACACGTGATATTGGAGTAGTTAATTAATTAACCAGTCAAATACGGGTCATAATCCAAATTATGATGGCTATAGGTACGTGTCAAATTGTGTTATAGTAATCCCGTTTGACTTTGACCGCTCCACCCCCTTAAGATTATTTTAGCATTTGTATCACTCTATTTAGTTCCCTTAATTAAACTAGCCAGCTAATGATTTGACAGTACTATTGACGCTTCATACATCCTAAGAAATGTTATTTCCTCATATTTAACCGTATCTAAGAGCATCTCCAATACCCTATATTATACCTTATAGTTAAATTTAAAGCATTTACTCTAAAAATCACCCTCCAGCAGATTGTATATCTCATTCCTTACTCCTCTCTCCTCATCCCTAAAATCCGGAGAATTCTCTATCATCCCTTATCCATGCCACATAAGGAAAAAGAAAAAGAAAGAAGAGAAGGAAAAAATGAAAAAATGAAAATAAAAGGTTATTTTATTTTATTTATAATTTTTAAGATATTTTTGAGATCAATTATTTAGACTAATTAGAGGATATTTATTTATTCATGAAAAAAAATAAAAATTCACGAAAAAAATATAGTTGTTGAAATATAACCGTTGTAATTTTTTCCGTTGAATGATAATAAAAAATCTATCAATCGTCAACAACAATAATGATCATGCATAATAGGATATGTGTTAGAGATATAGCCGTTAAAAATATAGTCGCTAGAATTTTACCATTAGATAATAATAAAAGAGATGATTCAAAAATATAGGAAATGAGTTTTAGGGAAGGCTACTGGGACACCAAACATGTATAGGGATGAAATATTTTAGGACTATTCCTTAAAAGTATAAGAGATGAGTTTTACGGAAACTGTTGGAGATGTTCTAATCACTTCGTAATATAATAAGGATATATTTTGTATTTTAATCTAATCACTAATTTATCAATTTTATCTTAACAATTAAAATCTTTCAAAACACAGTATAGGGCACAAAACAAATTTTTTATGAGGAAATGCCATGTATACCGACGTTAGGATCATGGCCGGCCGTAAATATGGGCGAAATTGATATTTTGTGCCTTTGAGTTTCAGACCAGTTTCTATCATTTGAAGGGGAGCAAACTTTGTGTAGATTTAATTATATATATTTTTAAATGAATATTAAGTATTTACTTTAGCGGCGGAGTCAAGAATTTTCCAAGCCTGAATAAATCCTTACTACATTTAGTATTTAATATAAAATTCTACTTTTAGTCCTCTAAAATAATACTAAAATTCTACTACGCATTCGTCGACGAACGTGTCCAAGGTGACCGAAAGGTGACTCATCATTGATTTACTCTCCATATCTCATGGACACACCGATTTTTTTCAGATCAATGATTTTATAACAACTAAAAAGTATATGATTAATTTTTTTTCAACTTACAGTGGGCTAACATATGTAGGAGGGATCATCTAGGTGGTATTGGAATAAAGCTCACGGCTGGAAAGCAGAGCTCACACGAATATGATGTGGATCACCTAGCTAGCCACAATATACATTAAAATGGAAGGAATATGTTCTGTCTTGGATGAACTGATGGTGCACACCATGGACAGTCGTATCTTGGTCTGTTTTATATATAAAACTGAATCAATTTGGTTTATGATCAGCTCGCTTTGTTCCGGTTCTTCCAACTTGTCAGAATATGTGTGTGTTTTTAATCGATGTCCATAAGTCCCCATATATAATATTAGTTTGGCAAGCTAGCATGGATTTTTTTAAAATAATATTTTTTTAAAAAAATCAAATATATATGTCAATTTCAAAAATTTGCAAAACTAATAGGCAGTCGGCATTATGCCGAGTTGCCGACTGCGCCATGTCAGCACCAATCGGCACTTGAAGTGCCGACTGACATGACAGACTGAGTGGAACTGGCAAAAATTATAAATGGGATATATATGGTATTTCTATCAACTGATTTCTATACATATATATGTTATGTTTACAGAGATATACATATGATCAATAATAATAATAAAAGATAGTAAATATTGATTTATTTTGAACCCAAATAATTAGTACAGGTAAATACAAGTATCACAGTTATCGAATAGATAGTATTGAATAGTATGAAAAGTTATATCTCAAAACATTAAATGATTATAAATCAAAACGTAAATTTAATATATCAAAATAATACTAGTAGATTTATTATGAGAAATAAATCTAGATAGTTGTATTTTTAAAAAATGTATATACATGTATAGAAAAGTAGCGTACGTATAAATTTCTTACCTAAAGTGGTCGCTTGGAGCAAGAGCCTTGCCCGTCGTTGTCGTCGCTACGTCGGTCGTGGTAAAACTTCCTCTCCTCTGGCGCTGCCACGTTGAGTTTCCTCTTCCTGGTGGCGGCCACGATCACTCTGGCCATCCCCGTGAACGGGCTGCCCTGCGCGGCCGGCCGCCGGTAGTAGCGCGCGCCGAGGAGGAGCGCGGCGAGGCTGACCACGCTGGCGACGCCGGTGAGGCCGTAGCCAAGTTGCCACGACACCGTGTCCTGGACGTAGACGATGACGGTGGAGCCGAGCACGGAGGAGACGTAGAACAAGATGAAGTACCAGTTGAAGAAGACGTCGCGGTCGGCGGCCTCGTCGAACTGGTCCGCGCCCATGGTCGCCTGGTTGAAACGCACCCCCGCCGCGCTCACGCACATGAGGAACACCCCGGCGTACAGCGCCGCCATCTGCCCCGCCGACGCTTGCTCGCACGGCGCCGCCAGTCCCGGCCCCGGCTGGCACTTCGCCGGCCTGAGGCCGCGCACGCTCGCCGTTAGCGTGAACACCACCAACGCCTGCACATGCGCGCGCAGCGGTCCATGTCCATTGCATTCGATCATTCGTAGAGATTAGCATACGTACGTCATCATTCATTCGATCGAGATCGACGGTGCGTGCCGCGTGCGCGCAACCTTCAGCCATTACTTACCAGGACGGAGAAGGCCATGGAGACGGCGACGACGGGGTAGCACCCAAAGAACGCATCGGCGACGATGGCGCCGGCGACCGGCGCGACGCTGAGGCAGCCGTTCACCAAGGTGGAGATCTGCGCCGCGTCGACGCTCGGCACGTTGTACTCCTTATCAGGTACACCACCAAGTTACTCGTCGCGCCGGCCGACGCCAGCCCGAACCCCAGCAATATCGCCACCGCGATGAAAGGGAAGGTGATCCACCCTCCCTTCTTCCTCCCGGCCGGCTGCCGCAGAGACTCACCGTCAACAGCAAGGTGACGAGAACTAGGCTGATGATTCTCCTCCATCTATCCTTCAGGCTTCAGCTGCCTGGTGCCTCCTGTCACTGCACTCACTCACTCCTCCACCTTGCTTGCAATGCGATGATTAATCTTCCTGATGCTGATCAGTAGTGATCATTGAATTAACAGGATTAATTATATATAGACACGCGCTGTATGCAGAGTCGCACACATTGTTTATGGCTTAGCTTGCAGCTGATAGCTAGCGAATGGTTAAGCAACGAGTTGGTCACCCTATAATGTTAATATTTCTGAAATACTAATTCCAGTGATTCGAAAAAAAACGCATTTTGTGAAAAAGATGTGAGTTAATTGATATTAAATCTCATTAGAATTCTACTCAGGCAGGAGTAATACTGGTTCTCGTATCATATCCGACATATGACCTTCAAATAAAGTCGGTCTGTGGCCTATTTAAAAAACACATTTGAAATGAAAAATGTAAATTGAAAACTTGGAATTCCACAAAATGTTTTTGGTATCAAAATGAATTTTCCTTCAACAATTAGTAAAACATTGTTCCTGTCCGGAAATACTATTCATGGTCTGAAAAACTTTATTTTCTCAAACTAAATCCTTCAATTTAACCTCAAGCCTTGAGTATTCGAGATTTAAATACAAGAGATACGAGATTTAACGTGGAAAACTCTTGAGAGAAAAAACCACTGACGTCAGTCGGCAAATCTTCACTATATCGAGGAGAAGTTTTCAGGAACATAGTGGATCACAAATGAATGAGTCAATTCCCTCTACGGCATACAAGAGATATTTATAAGGTGGACTAAATGGGTCTAGACGTCCCTGGGCTCTATGAGCCTAAACTAGCTAGGCCCAATCCGAATTCGGATCAGAATATAACAATTCCATGTCAAACAAACTCTTTAGGACTCCTATTCACCGTCCAAGAAATTCATTCCAGAGACATTATTTAAAATCCAAACATACTATTCATCGTCTGAAACACCAGTTCAAATCCCCACTCTTGTCAACCCGTATACCTATATATATACCTGTATATGTAGATACCCCGGAAACAATAGAATTTAACTTACTATTCCTGTCCAAAACTACAAAACTGAAAACAACACCCATGTCTGATCTGAAAATACAAATTCAGAACAAACATTCAAATCAATTCTATTTAGACTAAGTTTAAACCAGTTGATTCTAACGTTTGAAATGATGCATGTCTTTATATATATTCCAAACTATTTCCTCTGAAGGAATGATTGCCACTAACCCTAGAAAGAAAATTTTGACTTTATATTGCACTGTAAGGTATACATTATGTACAAATATTGCATGCAGTGAAACTGTTTACGTTCGTGACATCGAACGTTGTGATTGACTTTATATACTAGCAGAACTCGGGAGGAAGGAGAAGGAAAATGCACTCTGTGAACGTCTCATGTCAGCTTATTGTACAGCTCAAGTTGCAGGAAACATTTGCTCACTCCAGCGCTTCCATGCGTCTCGATCTACTTGCCAATGTTCTGGTATTTGTAGAGCTTGGCACAAATGAGATAGTATATGAAGTTGATGGCGACGAGCACGGCGAGCAGCCAGTAGAGGTTCTCTAGCCTGGAGGCGTTCATGTTGTCCGGCAGCCACGACGTGGTTCGCCGGACGACATCGACGAACGCCGTGCTCAAGTAGAACCCGAGCGCGACGATCAGGGCGACCATGCCCGTGGCGGTGTTCTTCAGCGGCGGCGGGAACTCCTGGTAGTACAGCGTCACCTGCGCCGGGAAGTGGAGCGCCTCGCCTACGCCGGACAGCGCGAACGGCAGCACCAGCCACAGGGCCGACAGCGGTGACACCCACGCCGGGTTGCCCTCCTCGCCGTGCGCGCGCACGGTGGTGATGCGCCAGCGCTCGAGGGCGGCCGACGAGGCCATGCTGACCACGGTGAGCACGTGGCCCGCGCCGATCCGCTGCAGCGGCCTCGGAGTGTGGCCGCCTGTGAGCCTCCGCCAAAGCGGGAGGAGTACGCGGTCGATTATGCCGAGGAAGACCACGACGGAGAGGAGGCTCGAGACGAAGAAGGAGCCCGCCGGCACGGTGAAGCGGCCAAGGGCGCGGTCCATGGCGAGCGCCTGGAGGATAGTGAAGTTGATCTGCACGCCGATGGAGATGCTCAGGAAGATGGCCGCGCTCCAGAGCGGCAGGATGCGCAGCACAGCCTTGAATTCCTCCACCTGCCGCACCGTGCAGATGCGCCACGGCCGGACCACTGCCCCGTCAGCCGCGTCCACGTCGCCGTCGGTAATCACCGCCGCTCGGTTCAGGAAGCTGACAAACGGCGTAAGTTGCGTAGTTCGATCAGGTGCATTTATGTCATTGTCAATTGTTTTCCCAAAAAGTGATTAGTTCTTGCTAAAACTTATGAACACATAAATATTATAAATTCTAATTTATCTCGCTTACTGCTTCAAAATCACATTATCACCTATAGAGATTGTCAGACACTCCTAAGACTATCTCTAATATGCAAATCGCAATAAAGAAAATGAGTCTTACTTTTGTCTCCAACAATGCACGGTGAAATTTATTGCACGTGAAGAGAAGCAAGAAGATCATATTTTAGGTTCCGCTTGACTTCTCACACAAAATAGGTATCATGTTTGCCTACTCCGTTGCACCCAAATTTTATAAGCAAAAGTTATATGAAACACCCATTTATAAATTTAGTTACCTTAATAGCTATGATGTCGAAGATTGTCTAACAAGTGACTACAATTATTTGCCACTTTGGTCTACTATTATAGTCACAAGATACCTCTCTTGTTATACACAAAATTTTTAGTGTCAAATACTCAAATCTCTCTCATCTATAGATTATATATTTGTTGTTTTATATATCTAATAGTACAGATACAATCTATGCGATTTCTGATCAAACCGAACTATTTTTTCGAAAAGTTTTCAAACTGTTTTCAAATTTTATTTGAATCTTTTATATCTCCGATATATCCAACAATCCTGTTTATCACTACCCTCCAATATTTTTTAATATCGATAGCTCAAACCTTAATTCAGTTTCAGTATATATGAAAACTGAAAAAAACTATTTTAATCCAAATGAAGTTTTATTCGGGTCGGTTTATAGTTTATTTCTATCCACCCTAGCAAAGCCCACGAGTCTTTTTGTTTCATAGGTATTTTGGGACAAATTTCAATTGCTCGATAAACACTTTTTTATTTTGGGAAAAATGTAGCATTATAAATTCCTAACTCGTCCTTGTCGTATGCGAAAATTTTCTCCATTTTGTAATTAATGTGGGACTAATCACTAATGATAGTTCACCTGTCTTTCTCCTTAAAATCATCACAAATTATTATACACGTCATCTTGGAGCGGTTAATTAATTAACCAGTCAAATACGGGTCATTATTGTCCAAATTATGATGGCTATAATTAAGTACGTGCCAACTTTGTGAGAAGCATATCGGACAAGGACGTGTACGGTAATCCCGTTTGGCTTTGACCGTTCTAGTCCCTTAGGACCTGTTTGGGAACCCTAAATCCCGGCCCATCCACAGGGAATGGGCTGAGATTTGAAATTCCCAAACAAGCCCTTAAGGGTATCCCAACCCGGTGACTATGGTTTCCATAGTATTAAATGCACTGCCACATAGACAAAATTTAATGTGGCATAAGAGTTAATGAGGAGAGAAGAGAAATGTGGAGGAAATGGTTTCTAATGCAAGACATGGTTTTTCTATCACTAAAGCAAGTATGAAGAAACTATTCTATATGCATTGGGCAAAGGAGGGAAAAATAAATACAGACAAGAAACCATGTATTGTGAAAGTGAATTTCTATGAGTAGTTTCTTAGTGATATGTATAGAAACTACTAGATAGTTTCTGGGTTTGTATGCACTAATGATTATTTTAGCATTTGTGTCACTCTATTTAGTTCCCTTAATTAAACTAGCCAGCTAAATGATTTGACGCTTCATCGTCCATCCTAAAAAATGTTACCTCGTCATCTTTAACTTTATCTAAAGATAATTTATTTTTATCTCTTTACTTATGTATGCTGTTAGTAAGATAAGGAATTTTATTTTTAAGCTCTTTAATTTATCTTTCTATCAGGTATCACTTCATAATATAATAAGGATCTTTTTTGTCTTTTAATATGATAAGTAATTTATAAATTTATCTTAACAATTAAAATCTTTAAAATATGGATAGGGCACAAAGGAAGTTTTGGACGACGAGATACCGTTACCATCGGGGATATGACCTCAAGATACTTTTCAAAGAAATTTATGATGATCCAGTGGAAATAAGTGTCGAAAGACAAAGCATTAAAGATAACTCAAAAGGAGTCAGATCGTCCAAAAGCCAAAGAAGCGGTTGGTTGACAGTCTAAAAGACTCCCAAGTCCCACACTTGAGAGGATGACCCAACCGTATGCACTCAAACGATCGAAGTTAACAAGCCAGGCCGCCTCATTGATGACAATAAAGTGACTTCATAGAGCTCATAAAGCCTAATTGATAACCCCGATCCTTACAATATATAAAAGGCTAGGGAGAATCTCTTACGAATAGGCATTGGCATGGTTAAGGCCATTTCAAGTCTTTAATCTCATATTCCCATACAGTGGAATATAATTATTATCCTCTGGAAAAATTGAATCTATCTAAATACTTCTGTTTCATGTTCCACATATGGTTAATTATGGGTAAGACAAGTGACCATACCAATATTAAATAATGTTAACGTAAGATTTTTTATATTTAAACATATATTTTCCATTTATGCTACATTTTTTCGATGATCTTATTACATTTTAGCTATTTGCTAAAAAAATTAACATGTGTGTTTTTAATTTTCTGTCCAGTTTCCATCATTTGAAGGGGAGCAAACTTTGCGCAGATTTAATTATATTTTTTAGATGAATATTAAGTATTTACTCCGGTGTTTAAGAAAAATTTCGAGACCGGTCAAATCTAACTGTATTTAATATTTGATATAAGATTCTACTTTTAATCTTTAAGACAGTACTAAAATTCTACAGTGTATTCGTCAACTAACTTGGATGGTTGCTCGAAGTGGCCCGGAGATGAATTTGTCGCTGATTTACTCTCCGTGTAGATCCTTCGTCTAAATAGAGGGTATATATATGATCAATTTTTTTCTTAATGGAACGTGATATTTCAATCAACTGATTTATGTACATATGTTATGTTTAGAGAGATATGCATATGATCAATAATAATAGAATATAGTAAATATTGATTTATTTTTGAACCCATATATAATATTGTATAATACGAAAAGTTAAATGTCAAAACATTAAATGATTATAAATCAAAACGTAAATTTAATATATTAAAATAATATTAGTAGATTTATTATGAGAAATAAATCTATATAGTTGTATTTTTCTTTTAAAAAATATATTATATACATGTATAGACAAAGTAGCGTACGTATAAATTTCTTACCTAAAGCGGTCGCTTGGAGCAAGAGCCGTGTCGTCATCGGCGCTAGCCTTGCCGTCGTTGTCGTCGCTACGTCGGCCGTGGTAAAATTTCCTCTCCTCTGGGGCTGCCACGTTGAGCTTCCTCTTCCTGGTGGCGGCGACGATCACTCTGGCCATCCCCGTGAACGGGCTGCCCTGCGCGGCCGGCCGCCGGTAGTAGCGCGCTCCGAGGAGGAGCGCGGCGAGGCCGACCACGCTGGCGACGCCGGCGAGGCCGAAGCCGAGTTGCCACGACACCGTGTCCTGGACGTAGACGATGACGGTGGAGCCGAGCACGGCGGAGACGTACAAGACGATGAAGTACCAGTTGAAGAAGACGTCGCGGTCGGCGGCGGCGTCGAACTGGTCCGCGCCCATGGTCGCCTGGTTGAACCGCGCCCCCGCCGCGCTCACGCACATGAGGAACACCCCGGCGTACAGCGCCGCCATCTGCCCCGCCGACGCCTGCTCGCACGGCGCCGCCGCCAGTCCAGCAGGCCCCGGCTGTGTGCAGTTCGCCGGCTGGAGGCCGCGCACGCTCGCCGTTAGCGTGAACACCACCAACGCCTGCACGATGCACGTACGTACGCGCGCGCGCACCGGTCCATTGCATTCGATCATTACTCGTAGAGATAGCATACGCACGTCATCATTCATTCGATCGACGGTGCGTGCCGCGTGCGCGCAACCTTCAGCCATTACTTACCAGGACGGAGAAGGCCATGGAGACGGCGACGACGGGGTAGCACCCAAAGAAGGCATCGGCGACGATGGCGCCGGCGACCGGCGCGACGCTGAGGCAGCCGTTCACCAAGGTGGAGATCTGCGCCGCGTCGACGCTCGGCACGTTGTACTCCTTTATCAGGTACACCACCAAGTTACTCGTCGCGCCGGCCGACGCCAACCCGAGCCCGAACATCGCCACCACGATGAAAGGGAAGGTGATCCACCCTCCCTTCTTCCTCCCGGCCGGCTGCCGCAGAGACTCACCGTCAACAGCAAGGTGACGAGAACTAGGTTGATGATTCTCCTCCATCCTTCAGCAGCTGCCTGGTTCCTCCTGTCAACTGTCCCTGCACTCACTCACACCCCCTGCACCTTAGCTTGCTTGCAATGCTATGATTATGCATGCCACAATCAATATGTCTGATGCTGATCAGTATTCAGTAGTTATCACTGAATTAATATGATTAATTATATAGACACGCGCTGTAGACTGTAGTTAGTGCAGAGTCGCACACTGCACAGCAGTGTTTATGGCTCGCAGCTGATAGCTAGCGACGGGTTAAGCAACGACTTGGTCACCTATATATAATGTTGATAATAGAAGAATTTTACCGTGCCTTAAATTGTGTGGACCATTTAATCATTTGTATACTATTATAACGGTTCAGATTTAATATTAATGATTTATTACCTCCTAAAAAATAGATTATATAATCTTTCTTGATATGTGTAGGTACATATATACATGCATGCAACAACAAATGGTCAAATATTGTTATAAAAATCAACGGTGTCATTTAAAAGTGAATGAAAATAGTATTATATTAGTTCGTGGTAGCTGCCCCTTTTTATATAATAGCTCATAGAATCAAATCTAATCTCTATATCCAAATAAGTAGGTGTACAAAATCAAATATATGTGTTCTTTACGGTTTACAGTGGCAAAATACATTGCCATGTTTCTCAAAAGAGAAATTTTATGGTAATTGAGCGGTTACCAAGAGTTAACAGAATTTTTAGTGTTAATTTTGGTACCTAGTAGCTGAGGTACAAGCTACTAAGAGACATCAAAATTAACATTGATTTTTTTGAAAATTCTGGTACCTAATTAAAAAGTATAAAAAAATTTTATACTTTTTAATTAGGTACTAGAATTTCGGGTGCGATTTATGAAAGGCACACTAGCTAATTAAAAAGTATAAAAACATAAGAAAAGGAAAAATACTAACAAACAGAGAGACTTTATCTGGACAGTTTTTTCCCATGTACTTCCTTGGGCTACATATATAGTTTTGTATATATGACAAGCTAAGGTTGTTGACTTTTATTCAGGGGTACATTTTAATTTGGCTCTTTTGGAATAGAATATCCAACTATGTCATGAGATTTATATTTTACAACATGCATGCCCTTAATTTCTTGGGCCATGCAATTTCTTTGTATATATGGCAAGGTTGTTAATTCGATTCCGGAGTGTATTTCATTTTGGTTCTTGGAATAGAATATATTCTGGTATAGGTCGATACCGGTATACTCTTCTAAAGTTTAATAACATAAAGAAAAATATCAATAGGGTTAAATATGATACATGAATAAGTCCATATATTAAATATAGTTTATGACTGGAATACAATATCTTTTATGTGAAGAATTTTACGTGAAGAAGTACCAAATATGAGCCATTGATTATTCTCATCCAACGACTCAGATTAGACATTATCTTTTAGTACAGGCCTTCTCAAAAATGGTATATCTTTTTTTAGTGGAAGGTAGAAGGGTATTCTCGTAAATTTGCCTCCAAAAGAGACAAAAGCTGAGCGGCCAAGGCCCTGACTGGTGGTGTCTTGGCTAGCGGGCAGCGCGACGGGTGGAGCGACAGTGCGGCTTGGACGACAGATCTACAACAGGCGGTGAGGCCAATAGGAGCGGCGTGGCCTAGTGACGACAGTGGTGTGAGCCTACGACCATGCTCCATTTTCCTCATTTTTTCCAATCGTGCCCGACGAAATCAATAGCTAGATTCGATTTGATACCTACTGATACTTTGGACTTGATGCTACCTCCTTCCTCTTTAGGAATATATATCCTGACACCATCAATCTCTACTGTTAACTTCATTGTAAGGAAAAGAACAAGGACGCCGATCAATTTTGTTCCAACTAATTTAGATAAAGAAACTGAACAAAAGTTGCGTTTCCATGTGTTTTATAATGGAAGTCATTTGAAACTTCTTCAACTTTAACCAATTTTATAAAAAATATACTAACAATTACAATATCAAATTAGTTTTATTAAATAAATCATTAAATATATTTTAATATCATATTTATTTGATATTATCAATATTAATATATTATTACTTAATTTTGGTTCGAGTTGAAGAAATTTGATTATTAAAAATCAGACGGTTTATATTAGGAAACGGATATAGTACTTTTTTTAATGGTAGCTCTCGATCTGTAGCTATCTTCTAGTGGTGGTGGTGAATAGAGAGGGACCATCGATCACTGAATTGTATTTAATATGATTGATGCAATATGACCGAGATTCCAGTGAGTTCTGTTTGGTTTATTTAGGGATTAAATTAAACTTTATTCTTTTTTTATTTGGTTCTAATAACTAAAACTTAACAAAACAGTTGAATAAGTAGGGACTAAATTAAACTTTAGTCCGTTCTTATTTAGTTCTAATAACTAAAACTCAACATAACAGTTGAATAAATACCAAAATACCATTAATCAATAATTGTGGCCGCACTTTTTCTCAACCCGAGAGGTATTAATGAAGTGTAGACCATATCAATAATCTATTTTAGTCTATTTTAACAATGTCACGATAATTAAAAAACTAAAGTTTAGGAGTTAAAAGAGACAGAACTTTAATTCCTTTAAAGTTTAGTAAAGTGGAATCCAGTGGCGGAGCTAGAGTAAAATTGAGGGGGTGCACAGCTTTAAGCGGTACACCATATTAGATCTGAGGGGGTGCACAAAAGATGAAAAAATACTAATAATAGCTTAATTTTTTTTTGCACGGGTTCCTGGAAACCCCCAAGGAGTGCTTTGGCTCCGCCCCTGGTGGAATCAAACTGAGCCTAACAACTAAAGAAACGATCGGTTTATGCCACGTTCCTGTCTGAAATAAAGTCCATGTCTATCAGCTGCGATTGATATGATGTGCAGAGGACGCCATTACGGAGCAGGAGCACTGAAAGTTGCAGGTAGCTAGCGTGATTTCGCTCTCCAACTCTATGTGATCGATTGATGTGCGTCTTATTGGCAGGAGGCCATGCATGCCGTGTCAACTAGTGGATTAAAGATATATCCGATTAGAAAAAATCGTGGGATAACCCATATATACATGTATGTGGGCATCACATACAAACTATGATAACAAATAACAACCGTGTATCTATCCCCACAAAACAGTATTTTACCTAATTAGATCGATCACTCGTTTAGTCATAAGATTAAAATCACACATATAAATAAACTCTCAGACATAATACATCAATGATTTAACCTATGATTTAAACTTCCAAAAATATAACTTATTAGGTGATGAGTATCCATCAAATAATGGGTATAGATATTAGGAAACCAAACCCATATCCGCATACCCATTAGATACTATTTTTTCTATTAATAGATTCTAATAATCCGCGAGTAAATAATTTTACCCATGTATATATCATAATAAGGTAAAAATTTATCGGGTTTTGTGTACCTATCGCCATTTTTAGAGTGGATCGGAGGAAGGATGTCCGGTGGCGCGACGCGGCTGGAGCTACGCGGCGACGGCACACGGAGTGGCCCAATCACTACCCTATTTGCCATTATGATACGCATACGCATGCCTTGCACGTACTGTAGCTCGCCTTATCAACAATGGCACACTGACCTACGTTGCCATCCGATGAACCAGTTCTAATCACGCAGTGGGTTGTCGTGGCTATCAGTAGGTAACTCGGTTTCGTTTTACGAGTGGAACAACGGCTAGTCTCGATAGATCGTTCGTTCGGCGACGGCAATCAAGAACACCACAGTGACCAAAGAGCTCCGTACAGAGGCCTCACAGAAAAAAAAGGTCCATATTGTTTTTTTCGAAATTCCATCGAAAAATGTCTTATAGATTATCTTTCTATCCTCTTATTCCATAGAAAAATACGCACGAGTTTATATCTTGTTTTTTATTTTTATTTTGTTTTACAAGTATAATGCACTCTCTTACTTTCGTTTTTTCCTCACTTCCACAAACTAAATTCATTCAAGATTTATGTCTTTTATTTCGTACTGACCATCCAAAACACTATCTTCATATTCATTTCTTAAAAATCCTATAAAATCAAATAATTCAAGACATTCTATTTCTATATTTTTACTATTTCTATGTTTTCGTAATCCAACAACTCCCACCTCATGTAAGAAAAGAATAATTTGGGAGGCCAAAATCCTTACTCATCCTTGAGGAATGAGCTGGGATTGTGGCTCCCAAGCAGACTTGAAAAGAGTTTTTAAAAGTTTTTTTTATAATTTAGGGATTATATGTAAATATAAACTCTATCGAGCTGTCTAAAGTAAAATATTCTTAATATTTATGAACGAATTCTCATAGACCAATATCTCTTCCAATGTACAATATAAATATTCAATTGAAAGAAACTATACATATCGAAAATAAAATTTTAAATTACAATTAAAAAAATACAGGAAAGAGGGGGAGATGCTCTTACGGTCTTACCTCACGCGCCGCGCCGCGCTGCAGCTCCCCCTCCCTGCGCCGGCGGCAGAGCCGCGGCTCGGAGCAGGAGGAGAAGCAGCGGCGGCGGCCGCCGCCGCCTTGAGGCGGTGCGCGCGGCCAGCGTGGAGGTGGCCGCCCCCGCCTACACATCCGACTCTCTCATCCTCTACTTCAAGGCGGAGGGCACCATGGAGGAGAGGGCCGTCCCTAAGATCACCCAGGCTCTCGAGGTTGGATGATAAGTGCACTCCTACCATTTGCTTTCTTCTTGCATGTTTTGGTGGACAGAATGGAGGAGAATCGGCAAGAACTTGTTAATGAATCTGCGATTGATAGAGGAACAAATAGATCAATTTGCGTGTTTGTGTTGTAGGGGGTGGAGGGGGTCAGAGTTCAGCGACCTGGAGATTCTCATCGAGGAGGGCATCGACAGTGTTGTGGTAAGTTGCCATTGCACATCTGCTCGTACAGCATCACAAAGAAGTACATTGATTTTGCATTGTATGCGTCTCTAGCGATAAGGAGAAATATCATGTGCAATCATGCAATCGTGCGATCTGGTTTATCCAATTAAGATCGAACAGTTATATATGAAAAAAGTAAAAAAATATCTACACTAGAAATAGTTTGACATATGGTTTGTAGTTTATCTATTGTACCAGGTAAAACACATTTCTCTGAATACTTACGAGCTAGTGAACAAGAACAGCTCAACCTGGAAGCAAAGAGGGTAGCAATGTCGAATAGTTGTCAACCTTGAATTCACTCTGTTCCAAATTACAGTACATCTGATAGACAACGTACTTTGTGCTACACTAGAAAGAAATAACATTGCAATCGGTCCAAAGTCCAAACTGTATTGCTCATAAACGAAACCTTTTTCAGTTGCAAGAAGAAGAAGAGATCAGCTGCTCATATTGCTTCTTGCAAGTGCAGTAGCTGAACTAGATTTTTCTCCCTTACCACGCTTAACAACTGAAGACACTACACGTAGACATTTGCTTGAAACATCTATTTTCATGTTTTCTGATCTGTCTGAAACATATGCTTTTAAATAAACTTTGGGTAGAGTATCTACACATACCAAAAAGGCAAAAACAACAGTGATTTTAATCAAAGAAGTTGACAAGGAGAGTGTAGTTAGGCACAACCAAACCAATAATTTCATTGAAAGTTTAAGAAGTCTGACTGTCTGTTGAGTTCATGGTCAAGACAGTGTTTGTTCATCAGAAAAAAGTATGTCTATACTTCTGAGTTCTGAGTTCTGAGCAGTGATATACAAATAGCAGCATCCAAAACACATTATTTTTCCTGAAGGCTGGAGATAGGGATATATGACTAAAAGTTAATAAACATTAAGTAAAATCTCCAAGGGAATTGACTCTCTGACTTCACCATCATCAAGGGTTAAAGAAATTAGCAGTCAAAACTTATGCACCTAACTGTGGCACCTACCTTAAACAAGTCAGCTGTATTACCAGTTCTTTTTCTGCTACCACTTTTTCTTATTTTTCAGTTGTTCTCAAACTACTGTGTTGGTCATATTGTAGAACTGTAGAAGAACAAACAGCAATACTAAAATAAAAATAGCATAAAACCCCTGACTTCAGGCAACCATAGGATCTTTTCCCTAACATCACTGCAATTAACTCTGAACAGATTCAACGATTGCTAAATCTGCCCAGATATACTGGGCATTGGCACTATTCTGATATGTCAACTATTATTTCTTCATTCCATTTCGATTTTCATGATTCAAAGTGCAAATCAACATTAGCTCATTTTCAACTGCTCCTTTCTTTTTCTACTCTATACATGTTGATGCCCCACGATCCTCAGGGCTAGCTAGCCCCATGCATGTCTCCAGTTTGGGTGACCTAGGAGGTAATGGGCTAATGACAACCATCATCTGCCAGGGCCTCTTCGGCGATGGCGGCAGCAGGCCGATTTTTCTACCATGTTAGAGACTTTTGTAAAGGTGAAATTGACACAAAATAGGAGTAAATTTAGTGGGTTACAAGACCATCAAGCAACTTTCTAGGGTCCACATTGTAACATTTGGGCCTGTATTTTAGCTGAGTTGCACCAAAAACTGGGATTCCAAGCAGGCCTACGAGGGCATTTGATGAATGTTATATATACCGCTGTTACAGCGTGAATGTTGAACTGTTTTAGGGTTTTTATAAGCCATTATTCTATGAACTTGATTGGGCTGTAGTTAGTTGGGTGTAAAATTGAAGAATAACAAACATCATGCATTTGCTCATTATTATAAAAATAGGCAACCCCAAGCTTGTATTCTCTAATGATTCCATGAGAATTGTTTGAGATTAACTAATCTCTATTGGTTCTATATATAAATCAATCATTTGTGTTTGGCTCGAAGCCATCACCCGTTAATGATTTGTGCTGCTCTCTAATGGCTCACAACCACGGACCTTCAATGCTGATTACTATGTAATGATTTGTAATCAACAACGGTTGTAGATTAAGGGCATATACAACCTATAGATTGGGTGTTGTCTGCGAGTTTCGTCACATATAGCTAAATAAACAACTTGTACAGCGGGTCATCTGTATTGCTATCTACAAGGTATTTAATTCATTCATAGAATGCATAAATCATGGGGATTAATTGTACATATGATGTTTGTAGCCATTTTTATACTTTGATATAGTGCACATCACTAGGGTGATTTCTCCTCTAATCCCATCTATATTCCTCTCCTCTTATACTCCACCAAGTTGCATATTGGGGGCCATGTCCAAGCGAGGCAAGTGAGACAAGTGTCTTGATAAGGGTAGTGCTAAGTGTATGTGGATCACCAAGAAAGCTAGTGATTCGGCAACTCATCACGTACGAGGAGGGGCTAGTGATGTAAAGCATGTCTTCGGGCTGATGATGTACAAGGAGATCAGACATAGCATGCTTAAGATCTTCCTCAAGAACATCATTCATGGCACCGTCACATATACCAAGCATGCATGCCCGTTGCATGACCGTCACGGCCGCCATGCATGAACACATATACGTTCTAAAGCACTAGGTTTGCACCCCCTATCACTTCGGTTGTTAATTTGGCTAGTCTGGCTCTTGCTAATTTACTATATATATATGTTCTATCTCAGAAGAACCCATGACAACTAACCGAACCACAATAAAAAAGAAATCATATGCACCCTCATGGTGCTATTACGGCCGACCATTAGTGAAAGGTATACACCTTAGTGATAGGTATAGAGGTATAACATCTCTCTAATAACTAATCATTAACGATCGGAAAATTGTATATATGTTAGTAATGATCAACTATTAGTGACGGGTGTTAGGGTGCACATATTTACCCATAGTGAATGCATGTGTCCATCGATGATAATGATGGGTGTACACTTATACCCATCGCTAAAGACAACTAAAGACGATCGTTATCGATGTATGAACATATGTCCATCACTAAAATCCTTTATGACCCGTCTGAATGATGAACAACTCGGGATAAGTATACCTTGAATAAAATGTCACTTGACTTGACGTGTAGATAGGAGATCGATGTTCGTTCCCTAATCGCTCGGATGGTAGGTGCAGTGTGTTTGCGTGAACGATTTATATATTGTTAGGCACTACCATTTAAAATGGTATATAGTACGTAGGTGTACTAATTAAACTTCAAAGAGACAAAGATCATATCTCTTATTAGCTAATTTCCGATGATCGAGTAGAGAAACGAGCAAATTAAATTGTAACCTCATCAGGACAGTCTGTTCCACGAAAGGAAATTAAACGTTGTATGTAATAATGAACATAAGGAAAGTTGTAGCAGGAAAGAAAATGGCATTATGCATGCATGTGAGCATGCACGCACGTGAGAGAATTTTTGGAAACGTATATGTGTCATGTGTGTGGTATATATGTATGTTCTCCTCGTGAGCCATCGTTTGGCCTTTTTCCTGCTCTCTTCTCTTCGGCCTTTAGGGTTTTGGACGCATCAGAAAGAATCACACTCAGCTGGATGGAGGGAATGAAATTAAACTTAACCCCCCTATTTAATTGGAGCAACCGTAAAATAATTCCATGCCTACCATCGACGACGACGTGTTATAAACTACAAGACATGCAGTAGTACTGTCACTTGTGAAGAATTACATAATATAATTCCATGATAGCAACTTCAGCTCGTCTCTTTGCATTGATTTGTACGTAGGTTATTAATCACAACCAGCTAGCTAGTGCTGTACATCTATTAATTTGGATCCAGATGCAATGCAAAGATAGCTAATCCAACGTAACCAATATAATACACACGCACGCAACAATATAATTAACGTGAAACCTCTTTTATTTTTGAACAGCTTAACTTGCTGTGTATCCTTATCAGTACTCAGCAGGAGCTTACATCCGAATTAAAGTTGCCTTAATTAATTTCAAGGACCAGGTAATTCAAATGAAGCAATAAAAGAAGTTGAGTGTATCATCAGTACTATGCAGAGAACTGAAGTATATATATACGTACGTACCGCCACATGCGCGCACGTGGCAAACTGGCAAAACAAACATTATATATGTCGCCTTTGATCGATTTAATACGCATGCCGCCGTAAGTACGTACGTAGTACGTCGCCTTGTTGATCTAACTCATGCGTTTTTGCGTAGGCATATATATTAATTTATAGCCATTTATTATTACATAATTATAAAACAGAAAGCAAGTTCAATCGCTAGCTAGCTAGTGACAACCGCCAATCGTAAGTAAAACAATTACACCCATAAATATCGTGGTTGTTTGATAATTAACAAGTGTAAGAAAGAATTCACATATTAGGATCACTACCGGAAAACGCATGTTTGCCGAGTGTCCACCTCTTTGCCGAGTGCATTCGATCTAGGATGAGACTGTTTTTTTGCACTGAGAGTAGGACAGGTCCTTATCTCTTTCCCTATTTTCCTACGAGGAATTGAGGATTAACGAACTCGATCAATTTGCTTATTTCAACATGGACGATGGACGAGATTCTATGGATTAAGCTAGTTCCAATATACTTATAAAAATGTTCATAAATTTACCAATTATGAGTTGGACGTTTTAACCATTCAACCATGGATGCTTAACACGGTCGATTAATAAACCACTACGTACACTGCTACACTGAATAGGGACAGGGATTCCGTTGGATAACCAATCCTCACGCAGGGCAGAAAATAGAAGAAAAAATTGTTCTAGGGATGTGTATCCATTCTGGTTGACATTTGTAGACATGCATGTGTGTTCGTTCATCTCGTGAAGAGAGAGAAGAGAGAGTAGGAGGGTGTTTGGTTTGGGGTTGCTAAAGTTTAGGCACTAAACTTTAGTCCCTTTTAGTCTTTAAATTGTCAAACATTGGGACTAAAAGGGACTAAACTTTAGTCCCTAAACTTTAGCCCTTTAGTCCCAAAAACCTTGCTAAAAGGGACTAAAAGTACTACTTACCTCTTAGCCCTCACTCTCTTTTAGTCCTTTATTTAGTTCTTAGAACCAAACAGCAAGAAACTAAAGTTTAGTCCTATAAAAAAGAGGGACTAAAATTTAGTTTAGTCGCTAAAGAAACCAAACAGGCTCTAAGGAATGGGAATGAATTACAGGGAAAGGGGGTGAACGAACAGTCAGATGCGTAAGCAAGAAAAGGCGTGCAGCTAGAAAAAAACCTTCGTTGGCAACTTGGTTATGGTTGGGCCAACCACCAAGCTAGGCGCGCAGCTAAGCTTCTTCGTGAAAACGTGGATAAAATTATTTAGGAATGTGATGATAAATATAAGACATTTGGTTGAATGAACGGGACGAGATAATTTTTTATTTGGGTACTTGAATAAGATAAGATTAAATTTTATAGGACACACTTGAAAAATATATTTTTAACAAAAATATATTCATATGAGATCTTATTTTATAGATTACATTGTAATCAATACAATGTTGTAATTAGATCATAAATTGGACAAATGGTTTGGGAGTAAAAAATATTTGAATATTTATAAACGAAAAACTAAATGCTTAATAATCAATCAGGAGACAATATGTCATCTCATCAAATATTGGATGAGCTCATTTATAAAAAAAATTCTGAATCTCTCCATCTAACATATTGAAGAAATATTCTTATCACTGGTCATTTCATCCACTTTCGCTTTCCAACTAAACAATTGATTAGATGGGATGACCCTATCCTATTCAGGGACATCCATTGAACCAAAAGGACCCTTAGGGGAGCTCAAGGTTCACAGTTACAGAATTAAAAAAATTCGGCACTAGCTGATAAACAATGAATTTCAGAAATTTTGGTTCAGCTTAAAACAAATTCAAAACTTTTTGACATGATTTTGCTTAAAACTATCTATATTCCATATATATCACAGTTGAATATAACAAATAACAACATATATATCACATAAAGTTATAACAACTAATTGATATATCAATTACACTAAGTATCCAAGTGTGAAATATTAGTATAAACAATCTCAAATATCACATATAAATTTAAAGTCTAAATATCTATAGGCAACGGAAGGAGATTTTTTAGGTGGATTTAGGATTTAATTAGCTAGGGTGTGTTTGAAAAGATTTAACATTTGACAAACAATAAACGATTATATATTCAGCTGTAAGAATTTAAGAAAATTATTATTTATTAGTTAGCAGCAGTGTCAATCATATAACCAGCTAGCTAAAGCAGCAGCAGCAGCAAGCCAGCAACAGAGCCCATGGAAAAGACAATGAAACAGCGCGCGCATGCGCGCGTACGTACAGGGCATGTGTGCATATATACAGCTAGTTAGCCCTACATATACACAGAGATTGCTCGTCTTACCTACATATATACGCCAATAGCTGCATACAACAAACGTACCAGCGGCAGCACGCGCGCAGGCGAGACGCATGCAGCGCTTGCTTGCTACTCGATCTGGCGCCGCTGCAGGCTGCCCGAGATGTATTACGTACGCCGTGAGCGCGCGGTGGGCCGGCGCATATATGCATGCATTCGCACAGAAACACACATGTGAACTAGCTGCAGGCGCGCCAATGCAAGGGCATGGCCAGCGGCGAGAGCTAGCGCGCTAGAGCTGCAGCAACCGATCGATCGAGCGCATGCATACCCGGCGGCCATATATATGACGCGACCGACCAGCAGATATATGATAGACAAGGCGACGAATCGCCGTTGGTTAGTTTGCTAGCTGGGGCAGGGCGTCGACACACGGGCGCCGCATGTATATGTGCAGCTGATATATCAATGACAGTGTGCACAGCTAGGCAGGCGCCACGCAGGAAGCCCGTAGCCACGAGCATGCGCGCATTCACTAAGCTAGCTGCACTGTAGCTAGTTGTGGTCGAGATGGCCGGCCGGGATGAGACGACGACGAGACGCATGCATGCGTGCGTGCGTGCGTTGCAAAACGCCTAAACGGTGGCGATCGAGGAGGAGCTGAGACTGAGGCGGCACAGGCCGGAGAGATCACGAGAGGGCCGGCCTGTAGCGCTGGGGAAGGCAAGGCGCCAAAGCCGCCCCGTCACGAGACGCCCAAGCTAGCTAGCTACCGGCTTATTCCCCAGAGGCATGCACCTGCACGTACGCATCACGTACGCATACTCGCGCTTGTGAACGTACTCTTCCCTTGCATACATGCTCCGCTAGCTTGCTATATGCTCTGCGCGCAGCTTGTAAGCATGCATATCCTGCCTGTGCCGCCCGCCTGCACAGAGCCAGACGACTGCCTGCAGCTCCCAGCTGCTGCTGCATGCATGCGTTTCCAACTGGCGATACCTCTTTATATGTGTCTAATAATATGCGGGATAATTTCATGTGTTTCTCTGTGGCTACGAGACATATAAAATCAGAGACATATCTGATACTAAAATTTGTATTAAAAATTATGCGTGGCATATGTGCGGAGTCTAGCACGGTGTTTAATTTGTAATAAAAACGAATGCATGTGGGATCATATCATCGGTAGTGCATGTTGATGTGGCAATGATCGAGTACATACGCGCACAGGTAAAAGTGATCACTGAATGAGTTGAAGGTGATGTGTAATTGGTACGTGGTGGTGGTGGTGTGGCTCCCTACCCCTCTTGTCATATGTTTTGGCCGTATGTAGCAGCGCATATCGAACGATGCGAGATAGGCGTTGTTATCTAGTACATGGCCGGGGAATGTGTGAGCCATTTGTTTAAGGGTAGAGAATAAGCAAGGGAATTTGATGTTTTGGCTGTCACGCAGGACCGGCCACGAGTCATGTGAGGAAAAAGTACATTCCTTTGTACTTTTCCTGGTCTCTGCGTGAACCCAATTTGGCCATGGAATAAGAGCCTTGCGGACTCGGAGTTGGCATGACGTGGACGTACGCACGCACATCAATGGCGACTTAACGCTAGAGCTAGAGCTAGCCGGCCTCTTCAATTCATCACTCATTGATCGAAACCCTCCCTAGCTAGTTCCTCCTCCTGCTGCTTGCTGCTTTCTCTACCTCGATCGATCTCGATGCATTCTGTGATGATATATATTATATTCAACAGATGGGCTGTACTGATGATTAAGCTCTAGACAGTTAACCTGATGTCCTTTAATTCCTGAATATAATCCACTGGATCGATCATATCTAATCGCATATATATATATATATATATAATATTGGCCGGCCGGCCGGCCGGGCAGTTAGTAGTCATTATCTTGACCAGAATATTATTATGCAAGGCTCCGATATATATGACGATGTATAATTAACAAGTACACTACCGGAAACGCTCTGTTCGCCGAGAGCACAAAACTTTGCCGAGTGCATTCTCTCGGGCACTCGGCAAACTCTAGTTTGCCGAGTGCCCGAGAGAATGCACTCGGCAAAGTTTTGTGCACTCGGCAAAGGGAGGGTTTGCCGAGTGCCATTCCTTAGGCACTCGGCAAACATACTGAAAATCCCCCGCCAAACTTTTTTGCTGGCGCCGTGATGACGGCACGGGTGAAAATTTGGGTTTGCCGAGTGCCACATGGGGCACTCGGCAAACCCTGCCAGTGCCACGTGCCCCCCCCCCCGAGCCCCCTTCGCCGAGTGCCCCACGTGGCACTCGGCACACCCCCTTCGCCGAGTGCCACGTGGGGCACTCGGCGAAGCCCCTCGCGCCACGTGCCCCCCCCGAGCCACCTTCGCCGAGTGCCCCCCGTGGCACTCGGCAAACCCCCTTCGCCGAGTGCCACGTGGGGCACTCGGCGAAGCCCCGTTAACGGCCACCCCGGCCGTCAACCGGCTAAGTTTGCCGAGTGCTATACGTGGCACTCGGCGAAGTCTATATTGCACTCGGCAAAGACTTCGCCGAGTGCCCGATAAAAAGCACTCGGCGAACCCTCACGTCGCCGACACAGCTATCGCCGAGTGGGGTTCGCCGAGTGTGGCACTCGGCGAAGCCTTTGCCGAGTGCATTGTGGGCTTCGCCGAGTGCCCTAGGCACTCGGCAAATAACTGTATTCCCGTAGTGGTAGTAGTAAACCGCGTGTCTCATGTCAGGAGCTAGCTATGCTAGGCTCATACCATGTGTACATGTTGCGCCACCGCGCAAGTCTTTAAATAGCTCTCCTCAATCCTCTCCTTAGGAGAGAGCTTGTTCATCACGAGAGAGAGAGAGAGAGAGAGAGAGCTAGAGAGAGAGAGAGAGAGAGAGAGAGAGAGAGAGAGAGAGAGAGAGAGAGAGAGAGAGAGAGAGAGATGGTCTCCCGGGAGAAGAAGAGAGCGAGTTTGCATGAGAAGCTGCAGATTCTCCGAACTCTTACTCATTCTCATGCGGTATGTTATCTCATATATATTCTTTTATGCATATATATATATATATATATTCTATCATATCTTCGTAAACTTTATATATAGTTTATCGATCGATCCTACAGTTTCTTTCTACAAGCTCTTATGAATACTCAGCTCTTAGCTTGTTAATTAGGTCAGAGCAATCCAAATACTGTGTTACAGTTAATTTTCTCCATTTTTCCTGGTTTGATTTACCTATCTAATGAATATTTCCCGTTAGTTTATTTTAAAACAGTTCCAGATATATAGTTACTTCCAGTTCTTCGTTTCTTGCAATTTTTGAAAAAAAAATCATATATATAATAGCATCCATATGTCAATTAATTGGAAGGAAGGTTTCACTTCTTAAATCAAAATCGACAACACAACAAGTTCCAAAAACTAGTACCCCAAAGGGGGCGATGAACAAATAGATTAGTTTTGTACGAGCTAAATGATTGGAACAAATGAGCTCTATAGCTTAGGCACACATATGTACTCTTGTTAACTAAACATTAATTAATTAATTGGAGCCTTTGATAAACTGAAAAAAAAAAACAGAATTAATTTCATTTATATACATCATGTGCCACACGCGCAGGTAAATAAATTGTCAATAATCTCTGATGCATCAACATATATCAAAGATCTGAAGCAGAAGATTGCTGCACTGAACAAACTAGAAATTGCTTCGCCGCAGAACACAAATATTTCCGAAGAACCCTTGCCAGTGGTAAGAATTACTGTTGCACGTACTGATCGTCCATAAATTCTCGTCCATCGATCGAACGAACTTATAAAAATTGTTAGTTGATGGTATTATTTATACGATATTAATCAGGTGAGAGTTCAAGTCCTAGAGAAGGGTTTCCTCATCAATGTGTTCATGGACAAAACCATCCCTGGACTACTGTCCTCCATTCTAGAAGCATTCGACGAGTTGGGACTCACTGTGATTGAGGCTAGGGCTTCCTGCTCCAGTTCGTTTCGACTCCAAGCAGTAGGAGGAGAGGTAATAAACATGCATTCATCTACGTACTTTCAAAATCTTACCTAGTTATCCTCGAAGAGACCGGTACATATTGATTTGAAGTCTTTGCATTGCTCGAGTTCATTACTTAGATATATTACATATTGGGTTTTGTTAATGTTGCAGCAAGAAGAAGAAACCGATGGGGTGATCGATGCACCTGCGGTGGAGCTTGCGGTGATGCAAGCAATCAGGAGTTGTCCTGGAAAATAGAGATCAAGCAGCACGCATATGCATGCATCTATATTATATTGCTTCATGCCTCTACTCCATTTTCTCCTCCTTACTCTTGTGTTCTCTTTGTTCAAGAGAGTTGGCACACAGAAGTAGGGGGATATCACCTTTAATTAAGGGGTTAAAATATAATCCACCTCCTAGCTATAGCTTGTTAATTATATCTTGCAACCATGCATTCGAGTGATGACCAGGTTGATCGGTCTGGTTTAATTTGTGTGCTAGCTCTAGGCGGTAGCTAGCGACCATCTAATGAAATTGTCTATATATACAGAGAAAATTCCTAATGTGTTGCTGAGTTTTTCTCGATCCATTTTATGTCCCTCTGAGTTTTGCAACTAATTAACAAGCACCACCGACCCCCCCCCCCCTACACGCTCAGGGGCGGAGCTCAATGAAGCTGAGGGGGTTCCTAGGAGCTCCATCCAAAAAAATTAGTGTATATTAGCAATTTTTTATCCTTTATGCACACTTTAAATTAAATATGAAGTACTGTTTAAAGTGATGCACCCTTTACATTTTTCTTTAACTCAATTTTTATTTCCCTTAGTTTCCTCTGCATGCGTGTTACATTACTCCCTCCTTCATGTTTACTTAATTGTCACACGGGATTATTCAGATGTGAAATATGACTTGTTGTATTTTGGCAATGAATTTATAGGTACTTAAAAATATATTGAAAGTATGTTGTACTATAAACATTTAAAATTTGTTTGTAGTCAACAACCATATATAATCAAAAGTATGTTGTATTTATAGGAACTACCTATATATATATATGTCTAAGATTATCCAATACAATGATTTAAGTTCTTCAATGAGTACTGAATGGTTCGTACATCTCATCACACTAGAACCGGCGAGTGCCCCATTGCCTAACAACACTAGATTGTTCACATTTGTTATGCTTATATATGCAAGGTTAAGTTTTGGACAATACAGTAACTTCGTCGTAAGATAACAAAAAGGGTAGGCATATTTACTAGATTGTATTGTATGGGTAAAATATACAACCTTTGTAGAGTGTTAAAATTAATGTATTACCTATGCTCACGTTCATGGGCGGCTTGGAGAAATAAAGTATTATAGTATTGGTGACTTGCAAAATGAATTATGAAATTAGGTATGGTATAAAATGGTGTTGATTCTTCTTTTGGGCCAAGAATAAAATATTTACTCTCTACCATGAACGGCACAAGTATGACATTATGGTGTTACATATATACTAATACTATTGTTTACTCTTTGTTTTACAAATCTTGTGGAAAATTACTACTATTTAGTATGGTGAATCAAAACTTGATTCATGCTGAAAATAAACTACAAACAAAACCTTATTTGATCTTAGCTGACAAATAGAAATATGTTTCCCAAGGTGTTTGCCAATACATTCATGTATTGACCACCTCACATGGTTTTCTGTTTTTTGGATTTGGATACTAGAGGTAAGATGCCTAGTGATGAGTACTTCATATTGTATTCTAGAAATTCCGAGGATGATTCTTTCTAGGGTTATTCCTAATTGGTTACATGTGTAGTCTTGATAGATGGCAACCGAGGAACTTACGTACCTTTGCTACTCTTTTCACTATGTTTAAATTCTTTTTATTTGGCCAGTTAGTCCTATGTATGGTGTATGCCTTATGCACTTATTTTGTTATGAACTATATATGTTATCTATGTATGTGTATGTTATATGGATGTCATGACAAGGTTTTGGATACATGTACTAGCCATTAATTATGGACTAGGATGTTGTATGTTCCAGGTATTCGTGTTTCCATCTCTGTGTGTCGATAGTACCACATCCCTAAGTCCAATTCAGCCTCCAGAGATAACACTGGTTCCATACACATTTCAATTTAAATATTCGTAGACTTTATAATGTTTTGGCTTTATATCAAATTACATATAATTCATTCTTAATTATAAAAATAATATGCATGTCATGTAAACGTTATTATGCCACCTAAACTTATATCATGAGTGTTGTATCATGTAAAACCCTTTAGGGGTGCATCACTAGGGTTGAGCATGATCTCTTGTTCTCATCTCCTTAAAATCTCATTGTAGCTGTTATGAACATATTGGGTTTTGTTTTGTTGAACTTTCTCAAATTATGGTTCATCTTCTCTATGGTCATTAGACATTTAGATGGTAATTAGATATACCACCTTAATATCTAGCTACAGTCATTAGACATTGGTCGCACAACCACAACCATTTCCACACAATAACGAGAGACAACCTTAAATTAGTTTCATGATAAGTATATATCAAATACATATATATATATCGGTTCACCTAACCATCATTTGATGTCAAACCATCGGTGATGGCCCTGTGTGTTTATAGTGAAATATGTTGAATTAACAAGACCCTTGTATAGTGTCTTGACAAGTGTATGATGGAGACTTGATACCAAGGTTGACACCCTTAATTTCAATGATCTGTTCGAGTCTGATCGATCTCTATGTATGGTGTTTCTTAAAAAAATCATTTTCCATCAATGTCACTCGTGCCTACTTTTCACAGCTAGCACCATCGATCAATTCCATTTCCTAACCTCCAGAAGCTAGCAACCGCAATAATTAGAACATGATGATGTAACCATTAAATACTATACATGCGTACAACCAGGCATGCGAAGTATAAGCATTTGTCAAAAATGCACATAGTGTATGTTAGATTTACATTCTATTTAATTTATTTATTAAAATTATAGCCCGCCATAGTACTGTCATCCTTTCATTTGCATAGATACTACACTAGATCAAGGATATATGCATCAAATTCATGGAGGATACACGATCGTGTCAAGATCATTTCCAATCATATTTTAAGGTTACCAAGACAACTTGAGTCCATAACAAGGATCAATTCAAGATCATGTACATGTTCTCGAGTCTAGTTGGGCCTTATGAGAACATTGAATTTAAACAATCATGATATATATATATATGGTAAATTTTATGGTCCACCAAAAATACTATATTGTCATATATATGTATGATAAATTTTATGGCATACCAGAAATACTATGAACCATTAATTTGTTTTGATCTAATAACTAAGATTAAAGACGGTGTCCTATTACCTCTTAGGTCACCTTTGATTTTTCTTCGCAGTCTTTCCAATTTTTGAGCTAACTTTCCAATTTTTCGTGCTAACTTTCTAATTTTATACGTATACTTTCCAATTTTCTACACTTATTTTCCAATTATATGTCGATCACTAATTATTTTTAATTTTAGTTTATTTTTAATCCTAACTAAAATCAATGGTTTAGATTAATTTAAAGTATTACTCCCTCCGTCCATTTATCAAAGTCATCTGAGAAAAAAAATCCAAGAGTCGGAATCGTTTAAGCTATGGACCTCGTCCCCATGCGCTCACAGGTCCTTGTACAAAACGAGGCAATTGATATGGCACCGTCCTTCCGTTGCTTCAAATACCGCCTTCGTTCCCTCTAGTTAGCCTTCGTGAAAGTGTCGATGGATCGCCAGGACAACAATGATGAAATCCATTACGTGCATGATGTCAACTGGGCATCAGATTCTATCGATGAACCTAACACCAAAGTCGATGAAAATGACACCATGTATGCCCTAGTGAAGCTAGCTTCAACTGATGTTAAAAAGTTTCAATCCAATAATGTGAATCATGAAGCCTCTAGTTTGATGTTCCCTGTGTTATTGCCTCTCTTGTATGAACGCCATGAGGAGGACGTCAATGATGTTGTAGCAACCTTGCTTTGGATTGGTCGTGGGTACTGTAATGATTCTAATGGATTGCCAAATATTCCAAATGGAGATCTATACGCTGAGAAGCTTGAAGAAACTAAGATGTCCATGTTTAAGACTATTTTCCCTTCCTTGTACTAGTCCAAGTATTAGTTGAAGCAATTTTAGTGTTGAGTTTAGAAGTACTATAAGTTCTATTAGCTAATGGATGAAAATTTTCATGTTCAAGATGAATTGAACTTGAAAAACAAGGGATAATATTGCTTGTAGTTTCCATTACTCGAACTGAAGCGACAAAAAAAAGCATCATACATGACTTCTAATTCTAACTAGTGACAAACCACATGGCTTGATTGTGAAGTTGCAATGGGCAACTCAGAGTAGTTGGAATACGTCCTTACAGCTCTAGAGGTTTCTTCTCCATGTGAGGGATGTTGTAGTGCTGGCCTCCGTTGTGCTTCATGATCTCCATCATGCAACCTTGCTAGGTTGGAAAAATACGATTGTCCCTTTGCACGGGATAATCCTGATACGCCTTATCAACATTTGCCACAATGTCATTAATATTGTTTGGTGTTCCCTTTTCAAATAGTGCCTAATTGCTGCAAAAAAAACTGAGATCCAGTGCATTAAGGTCAGGAGAATCAGTAGGTTGGCATGTGAGCCTAATGTCCTAAGTCCCAACCATCTACTTGGGTGGCCTGAACAAATGCAGGGTCATTCACATCAATGTGAGTCTTAGCATTGTCTTGTAGTATGTATATGGACAATCTTTTCTCTTCTGTAGGCCACTTTGCTTTGATTGCAAGTATAACCTTGTTCAAAATAAAATCTTGGCTAACTTATTTTGTTATCGACGTCATGGCTTTTGTTACAAGGGTACCTAAAAATGTAAACATTGTTAACAAGACTCGTGATTCATGCAGGATATGCAAAAAAAATTACAATTTTTAGTACATGCATCCCTATTTGGGCTCCATCTCTTTGTTGGCTCTACTTTCACAAAGGGGAAAAATGCCTAGTTTACCATCAAAAATGCATTGACCATTGTCATCAAATCTTGACCTCATAACCATAGTTAGGAACATCACCTTCTCAATATTTTTTTGCTTTTGACTGCTTGTTGTGGTCTTTCTTCATCATTTGCAAGGCAATATTTTTTTGTTCCTACGAGACCTATAGAACAACTTTTCATCGATGTAAATGACATTGTACATTGGTTTAAAAGACAAAGACCGATCAACATGGATAAACAATACTTGACGCGGGCCTTCTTGTTTTCATCGGTCAAGCTAAACTCGAGGTCATTAGTGTGCCGATGAAAATAGCCTTCCTTGAAATAATTATGAATTGTGCTCTTCTTGACACATCATGCGTTAGCAAGATCCTAAAAAGTGGTGTGCTGACTAAGAGGAATGTCTTTTATGGATTCCAAGTCTATTTCTATTATTTTCCTACCACAATTCTTAGACCATTTGTTCACAACACCATTTATTCCACTTGTTTGTCCATTTTTCCAAACGGACTTCACAACTCTTAGAGGCACATCAAATTTCGTGCAACTCCCTTTGAAATCCCGCGGCGTAGAATAGGAGGATTAGTTTTTGCCAATAACTCTAGGTATATGGCGATCTTTAAGTCATCCGAGTAGAACCTCCATTTGTTATTATTGGATCCTGTAAACTAGAAGCATGTACTATGATTAGTAGAGATACCTGAAATTAAAATTGAACCCGACAAGTGACTGAAGATATCTGAAAATTGAACCTAATCCAACCAACAAATCACTAATTTTTTTAACTAAATGCCAAAAAACACATGTAGTTGATCTAAAAGGATTAAGATAGGAAATTGAAAATCACCATTTGAAAGACCCTCCGCTTGCACGCCATCTGCTGCCGCATCATCTTGATCTTCATTTGCTCCTTGGCCATCAGCACCAGTACTTGCACTCCTTCGGTTCATCCATCTCTATCTTGATCACCTATGACATAGTTAACTAATTCAGATCAGAAGGAAGGCACATCACATCATAGATCATGGTTAACTAATCACCTTGATATCCATCATTCTAGACCATGTCATAATCAAGTTCATTGGCAGAACCATCCTACTCCCCTATGTCATCCCAATCTATGGGATTTTGGTTCAAGTCGATCTCTAGCTCGAGCATTGTTGGTGTGATCTCCAGCTTGGGATTTTGGTTCAAGTTGATTCTGGGCCTCTTATATAGATCGTGCAATGACTAAAACTGAAGGCATTGCGCGGCAAAATAAATTTGCTTTTCAATTTTGGTTGCAGTGGCAAAAGGAAAGTAAATTATGTGGTGTAATCGCGTTGCCCGGCAAAGAAGAAAAGGAAAGGAAGAGAATTATGTGCGCGATGCTAGGCATGGTGAAAAGGAAAGGAAATTGCACCGTAATCGTGTTGCTGGGCAAAGAAGAAAAGGAAAGGAAGAGAATTGCACAAGCGATGCCGGGCATGGTGAAAAGGAAAGGAAATTACGCGGTAATTGTGTTGTTGGGCAAAGAAGAAAAGGAAAGGAACCTGACGCGCGTGCAGTGGTAACGACATTTGGAGCAAGAGTAACTATCGATATTTACTTGGTAATTCAACAGTCGTCGGCAGAGTTAAAGGAAAGCCATGATTTAATGGCAATCGGGGATCCACCAGCCCCCTTGGTTACTGCACACGACCATAAAACCATCCCGATAAATGGACGGAGGGAGTACTAATTAGGAGGTAAATGTTATACCATAACATAGCTAGCCCATGTATATATAATTATATATCCAATGTACCAATCGTCATCTCAATATTCATTTTGAGCACATAAGAAAAATTGAAACAATAATGTATATTATTGTTGAAACTAAATCAAACTGGAGCCTACCTAGGCCTTATAATATATAGATTAGATCAATTTCGGGAGTGCTGCCTCCCACTTCATGAACCTGTGCACGTCTACGTTATCTCTATTTTCCCTTGTAAATAGCGGTGTACACCCCCATATGGCAATTAGGATTTGTTTAGGTGATTTTCTACCAATTATGATTCGTATTGTCTCTAGTACTATTCGGTTGTGTATGTATGTATATATAGTTAGAGACTATTGATTTTGAGATCATATAGATCCGATCCTATGTTGATTTGTTGGGATCAATTAGATGTACCACTTTAATCTTGAGATATACACCTTGAGATTAATTCCCAGTACTTCCTCATGTCTAGATTGAATCTCACCTCATTATTATTCTTGCAATGCTCTCTCATTTGCATTGCAAAAATACATCAAATCAAATCCATGTTTGGTATGGTATCATTTGTAATGTATATAATGATTGCAGATCGTCTTAAACTTCTTATGATTGGTAGCTGCTTTGTCAATATAATACTGTTTATGATCAAAAGTGAGAGTTATCTGCTCACAGAAAATTGGGGCATAAGAGATAGTGTCATCACTTGTTGATGTAATTATGATGAATCAAAATAATTTGATAGTGCAAATAAATAAAACATGATACAACAAAAACATGAATTGATTCAATAAAAAAACTAAAAAATCATTCGATCTATTGTGCCATTTAAAAGAAGACTATATATGATATATAGTTTATAATTAATTAAGGATATATCATGTGGTCTCATCAGCAATCTACTATTTAGCTTCAAGTGCTAGTTAGGTTAAGCACATGTATTATTCACACAATTTTATTTACATCCGTATCAAAGCCTACCATGAGCGAATATATATTTAAAAAAATCAAAGCATCCATGTACATTTTGATTCATATCAACATATCCGTGTATATTCATGTAGCCAAAAACATACAACATATATATAGGTGATTTTATAGTATTTGAGGAGGTACCATATTTTTCAATATTAATTTTGATACCTCCTGACACATGATACCAAAATTAACATACCTTCCGGTATTCCTCAAGGACCGTAAAACTTCCTCACAACAAACATACACAAACATTTTTCAATATTAATTTTGATACCTCCTGACACATGATATACCAAAATTAACATACCTTCTGGTAGTTCCTCAAGACCGTAAAACTCCCTCACAACAAGCATAGACATCTATTGAAAAATATGGTACCTCCTCAAAATGTACATGGATGCTTTGTTGGGTCCAAGACTTAGATTCCTCCGGGCTACTCATCTCGACTCAGGCCTTAGAAGAATTTGCTAGCCTTCAAGAAAAAACCTCCTCAGTTCAGCTCCACGAAGAGGTCGACGATAGCATCATTTGGACAACTCACGAATTTGACGTCTTCTCGACTAAAACTGCTTATCATGCTCAATTCTATGGATCAGTCAGAACAGACTTTCTTCAAGTAATCTGGATACCTAAGGCTCCACCAAAATGCAAGTTATTTGCTTGGCTCGCCATTCAAAATAGACTATGGACTTCACACCACCTGGCGTACCGCGGTTGGCCCCACAAGACGGCGTGTGTTCTTTGTAACCAAGAGCTAGAAACAGCTTGCCACCTTTTTGGAATGTGGACATTCTTCAAGAGGATTTGACATGACGTTGCAAAATGGTCTGGCCTCAACTCAGTGATCAGTGCCTTAGATCAAATAACATCAAATAGTTCCATCACCCAATGGTGGATCTCTAGGTTAGGGCAACCAAAGAAAGTCATGTCCTCACTGTTCATCCTAGTGACCTGGGAAATCTGAAAGAAGCGAAACGGTAGGATCTTTCGATGCCTTCAATCTAGTCCTACAGAGATATTCTAGAAAATTAAAGAAGAAACTTAGCCGGGGCGTCCTGTTTAGCCTCTTTTCTCTAGCCTTATGTTTTTTTCCTTCTTTGTTAATCTCCTTCACCATATACTTTATATACATTATCGATCTTTAATCTAATATACTGGCAGTTCTCGTGTCGTCCTTTTCAAAAAAAACACAGACCTTTAGAAAGGAACATAAAACATAGGGTGCTCAAGAAGATTAAAAACCGTCTAGGTTGAGTGGAGCATCAAACTACATACTTGTATAGTCCTAATTAACTTGATCAACCAGCTTTACTTGTGGTCGACAAATAAAATTATGTGATTTTTGTTACTGGAAATAACGATTTACATAGACGGTCGATTAACCGTACTTGCGGTCGCACTTATGATTTATGAACCATATAAGAGTGGGTGTTTTTGGAAATCTTTTTAACTAGTGTGAGGAATTGGACTACTATATATACCGCAATATTTTCTATACATTAGAAATTGACGAGAGATCGTCAGAGCGCCGTGCAAAAAAAATGCTGGTTTTTTATTCATTAGAATTGAACTAAATATATTGTAATAAAAAATCCAGCGAAAAATGTCGACTCGTCATTGTGTGGTGAAGCAAAGCCAGTGAAAATTCCAACGGGAAGAAATTAGCAAATAATTAATTGCACGGGCGAAAAGCAGCAGTGCTATCTGAAATTCGCCTCAATTAATTGGAGATATCGTGCTGTATCTTTCTGTTTTACGCCACGATACGGTGCACTAACACGTACACGTACACGTACGCGTACACGTACACGTACACGTACCGCTGGCTGGGCCGGTTTAAATATATTAGGAATACCGCTGCGAGGCGCCCTCCAAACCAGCCGCGGTTTTGAGAAATTTACCAAATCGAACATTTCCTAATGTTTTCCTGCCATGCCTGTATATATAAGGGCCGGCCGGGGTACCAAGCTGTTCGTCTATCAGATCAAGCTCTGTTCCTTTAATTTCTCGATCTCGCATGCACCTACAGATCGATCGATCGGTCGATAGTGCTTAGTGCTTTCTTTTCACTAGCTAGCTAGGTTTGCAAGCAAGATCATATCGCCCGCATGAAGAAGTTAGCAGAAGGGGTTAGCAGATGGAGGCGTCGTTGCAGCTTCTACTTGATCCTTTTCCCGCTGGTAAGGAACATATGTTTCTTCTGGATCTTATTGCCGCCGATGTTCCTTTTGTTTTCCATATGTTTCCCTAAATATTTGAGGAGTGACACAGATATACGTGGAATCTTTAATGATATAACTTTTTTCTCTTAAAAAAGTAAAAAAAAACGGAATTAACCGATTAGTAGCATTTTCCGGTTAAGAATATTCCCTCACCAGCAAGCAAGGATGCTTCGCTCCGACGAGTGATGCATGACATCATGGAGCAAGCAACCGTTGAGCGAGACGATCGAATGGGGCGCGGCGGCGGCGACGACGGCGACGGCGTTGTCAGGCCCTTGTCCTTGATCTTGCATTGTCCCTGATGCAACCGAAGCAACACGTAACGCCGGAGCAGATCGGCCTGGCGAGCAATCGAATCCCCACCGCCGCTGGAGCTGGCCGGTGCGCGAGCAGTTCCGCCGCCGTGAGCGTTCGCATTGGTGCTCGATCTCTTACGCGTTTTCTCCATGCCCTCCACGGCTCCACCGACCAGCCCGAAATACGAGGAGAAATTAAAGGAGCAACCTTTGATGATAGAAACTGCAGAGCTCTCATGCTCCCTCTCTCTTGAGGATTCGACGACAACTCATCTGATGATGATCAGCTCCTTGATACGCTACTAAACTAGTCAAACCCAACAAAAAATCTCCGTATATATGCATAATGCTTTGCATATTTAGAAATGAAACGGCCACATATCTCACGTATCAGAATAATTAACGCGTTCTACATTTTCCTTAAAGAAGGCGATCCTCAGATGATATCTGGCCTTTACGCATATGCATGCATGTGCTGGAAAATTACATGTGGAGTATTTATTCAGTTTAAATCTTTCTCATTCAATTGATCGACATATGTGTGCAGGTGGGCATTGGATCATGCATGGTAATCACAGTCGTCGCCTTCTCCCTGACTGCGACGTACATGGCACAGGTGATGGGTGAGGCCACCACGGGCATCATGGACTCCGCGTTCTTGCAGCTTGCCGGCAGCATGCAGCCTGTTCTTCAAGCCAACCGTTCTGCCTTCACCATCGCTGCCTCCCTGCAGGACAACGTGTCTTCTATTTCTCATGTAACTTATCTTCATTCATTCTTGGTACAATTTTTATAAAATTAGTTAAAGCTAAGAAATTTCGAATGATGTGTGTGTTTTTTTGATGTGCCAGGTACGGTCCAAGCTGTTCTTGGCCTTCTCCATGCAGCCGCTGCTGGCTCAGGTATCGTACGCCGGCGTCGATGGCGCCGCCTTCTCGTACTACCGTACCGACGACGGTGAGGCGAGGGCAATGTTCACGAGGTCAAACCACCAGTGGTACACCCAGGCGGCTGATCCGGAGAACGGCCGACTGGTCGGGATCGCCGCGGCGGCGCCGGCGGCGGCTCACCTGCCCAACGCGACGACGCAGCTCCTTGTCGACGGAAACGGCAGCTCGGGCGCGTCTCTCGGGGAGGGATGGGCCCGCGCCGGCGTCCAAATGCTGTTCCTCTCCGCGCCGGTCAGCGGTGGCGCCGGCGTGGTCTCGGCCGCCGTAGCCGTTGACGACGTCGTCGTCCGGAGCGCCGTCGCCCTGAAGATGCTCAACGGCGGCCTGGTGGGCATGTATTACGCAATCGTCGACAAGGGCAGTACTGCACCGGCGGCATATAAATCTTTGCTCGATGAGGACCAGATCGCCGCCGATGCCGCGTCGTCGGCCCACGGGATAGGCTTGTTCTCGACGGTGACATGCACCTCTTCCGCCATTGATGCGTTGCCCAAAATCGTTGTTCATGATGGCAAGCCTGACATATACAGAGTCGCGTGCAACAACTTCGATATCTCCGGAATACACATGGTAATTTACACGTACAACTTCGATATATACAATTTACTTCTCATTTTACTTCGATACTTACAGGTGTTTCGGCTGGTGTTCCGCAAGAGCTCCATGGTGGGCATGTTCCGGAAAGGGGGCATCACGATGATGGTATTCGTGTTCACCATGGTGGCGGCGGCGGCGGCGGCGTGCTTCGTCATGGCGCGGGCGCTGCGTCGGGCGGCGGCGCGGGAGGCGGTGCTCGACGCGGAGATCGTCAGGCAGAAGGACGCGCTCCGGCAGGCGGAGCGCAAGAGCATGAACAAGAGCAACGCGTTCGCCAGCGCCAGCCACGACATCCGCTCCGCGCTGGCCGCCATCGCCGGCCTCATCGAGGTGTCCCGCCCGGAGGCCGCCTCCAACCCCAACGTCATCGACAACCTCCACCAGATGGATGTCTGCACCAAGAAGCTGTTCGGTGAGCTGAGCCTGCCAAACCGTACGTTGCGAAAGAATTAACCTTTGAACTATGGCAAACCTAATGATCGAACTTGTGCAGATATACTAAACTCGATCCTGGATACAAGCAAGGTGGAGTCAGGAAAGATTCAGCTGGAGGAGGTAGAATTCAACATGCTCGACGTCTTGGAAGAATCCGTGGACATGGTGAACGTCGTGGGCGTCAACAAGGGGATCGAGGTAGTCTGGGACCCCTGCGATTTCTCCGTCCTGAAATGCGGCGACGTCGTCGGGGACTGCATGAGGTTCAAGCAGATCCTCGACAACCTGCTCGGCAACGCCATGAAGTTCACGCACGAAGGGCATGTCATCCTCCGGGCATGGGCCAACCGGCCGATCGTGAGGAGCGCCATTGGTGCCCCTTCGAGGTTTTCGTACCGAAGCCTCGAGAACAGCTTCTTCCGCTTCTTGTTTGGCGCCAAGGAAGAAGGCGCCACGCAGAACTTTTTCAACCCTCTGCGAAACGATCCCAACTCGGTTGAGTTTTACTTCGAAGTGGATGACTCCGGCATTGGGATCCCCAAGGAGAAGAGAGAGTCCGTGTTTGAGAACTACATTCAGGTCAAAGAAGGCCATGGAGGCACCGGTCTAGGGCTTGGAATCGTGCAGTCCTTTGTAAGTTCTGATTTTCATTCGAAAAAGATTATATTTGTTAGTGAATCTATTGTCAAATGTACATAATCTCTGTTTGTGCTTTTCATTTGTTGGCAGGTCCGTCTGATGGGAGGAGAGATAAGTATCAAAGAAAAGGAACCAGGGGAACGTGGAACTTGCTTTGGATTCAATGTTCATATGAAGACAAGTGAGAAGCAATTAGAAGCTGAGGATATTGAAGAACGGCCAATCGCCATGAGCGAATCAGACGTCCGAGCCTCGGTGTTCAAGGAGCCCAACTGCTTCAAGGGTTGGCACTGCGTCCTTTCTGTTCATGGCGACGGGACCAGGAGAACGCTGCAGGCTTGGATGGAGAGCATCGGGATGAAAGTTTGGATGGTCCCGGAAGTCCAGTTCATCGCGTCGACGCTGGAGAAGGTGCAGTCATCCAGTGCGTTTCCTTCGAGGTCAACGTCGTGCTCCCGTGCCGACTGCGACGTCGCGGACGGGTGCTTCAGCTCCAAGGAGATGGTCAGCCAAGTTCTGCCGAATGCGCTGATCAGGAACAGCAACATCATGGCGCGCAACCTGGGAGAGAATCATCATCCGCTCGCCTTGATCATCATCGTCGATGTGTCCAATGGAAGGTGCGACGACGTACGGGGCCAAGCGACCAACTTTGCCAGGATCAAGAACCGGGTTCCATGCAAAGTCGTCGTCTTGGCCGACTTGAAGACCTCTTCTGAAGATCTCAGGAGATTCGAGGAGGTGAGCAGCGGCTGCGACCTCGTCTTGCGAAAGCCACTGCACGCGTCTCGGCTGTATGTTCTTCTCGTCGCCCTGAGAGACCTGCAGGCCTCACCTATGCACCAGTACTCATCGCTGGCTGGCCATGAAAACTCCATCGCCGTGCAACAAGACGTACGTGTGATTCATCCGGAAGATCTGGTGGGAAGCAGTACGGCAGCATCAGCTGAAGCTGAACGCCTGGACCACCGACCAACAGAGGAAGATGATATGCCATTGGATGGGATGCGTGTGTTGCTAGTCGAAGACACATTGGTGCTGCAGATCATCGAGAGGAAGATACTGAACCAGCTGGGAGCAACTGTTGAACTGGCAGTGGATGGATCTAAGGCTACTGACATGTTCAGAGAAGCTCTCACGAAGGCAAATGTTTCGGAGGAGAAGAACAGTGTGCCCTTGCCCTATGACGTTATCTTCATGGATTGCCAGGTCCATTTTTCATTTCTACTGCTTCCCTTGCTCGATTCTTTCCCTCCTTAACCATGGCGACACTGACAATTTGATGACAAAACACCACACGGCTTGTTGCAAAATCGTTGCTAATAATATCCCCTTGTTTGTTTTAGATGCCCCAAATGGATGGCTACGAAGCAACTAGGCGCATTCGGAAGGAAGAAAGCAGCTACGGAATTCACACTCCGATCATCGCATTGACTGCTCATTCCATGGAGGAGGATCGGCAGGAGGCCATTCGAGCTGGAATGGATCTGCACCTGACAAAACCGTTAGAAAGGAGGAGGATAGCAGAAGCTGTTCTTGGTGTGTGCAAGAGCAAAGACAAGAACTGAGACAACGCATCAATTACTTCCAGTAGTTCGTCAAGTTTTTAGTATCTAGGATGAAACGCAATGTTTAGCCTTCCCTGTATTTGAACCTTGATGTTGTGGCAAACTTGGCCTGTTCAAGTTATGACTTTTAAAGAGATCATAGACGACTGGGTATCGTCTCTGTTTCCTCTTTCTCTCTGCTTCCTCCTCCGCAAGTATGTGATGTGATGATCTCCTCATCCAACTCAAATGCGTACGCCTTAATACGCGTAACTTAGCAGTGTATGTTATGTGAGCTACGGATTCTTGCTCATGACACTGACCAGTGACCACCTCCACTGCACTGACATGGAGAGTGTAGACACATGAAAAATCGTCAGAATTCACAAGCTCAAAATTTCGGGGAACAAGGGTAGGATTTTTTAAAAAAATAATATTTTTTTTTAAAAAATCAAATATGTATATCCGTTTGAAAATTTACAAAAGTAACATGTGGAGTGCTGACTGGTGCCACGTTCTGCCCCCTTATCAGATTTTGCCACGTCATCTCTAGTCGACACTTCACCAGTCGGCATCAGTCGGCACTTGAAGTGCCGACTGAAGATCCAGTCGGCACTTCAAGTGCCAACCGCATGCTACTTCTGCAATTTTTTAAAACGTACATATAAATTTGTAATTTGTTTTTTTTTAAATGTTATTATTTAAAAAATTTGAGATACAAGAGGGTAAAATAGATATTTTATATGCATTGTTTCCCCAACTATGTACCTCAATTAGAAAATATAAGTTTTCGACGGCCTTTAATATAAAATGTTAGCTACTACCTCCCATTTATTTTTAAATGACGTCGTTGATTTTTATCACAAAAGTTAACCATTTGTCTTATTCAAAAATTTTGTGCAAAAATACAAAAAAATAAGTTACGCTCGAAGTACCTCCAATAATAAAACAAATTATAACAAAAAAGATATTTCAAAACGATTTTTAAATAATACGCATGATCAAATATTGAAATAAAAATTAACTACGTCATTTAAAAATGAACTTATGGAATATTAGTTATCAATAATTATTAAAATAGCAATATATGAAAATACTTTCAAATACCAATTTAGCTATATAATATACATTACAATAAACTCAAATATTTGTATCTTACTTATTCGTGAAAAGGTTGCATATATCGATTTCCTATATATATATATATATATATATATATATATATATGAGTGTATTATATTTTAAGAGTGGTTTAAAAGTCCTTAAAAGGTATAAGATGCCACAATTTTGGTATTTCTTGGCAGCTAGAAACCGATAGATACTAAAATTAATATTAAAAATTATTGAACGATAAAATTTCTTATATTTTAATACATATAATGTCTGTAACAAAAATGACAGATTTTGAGCGTGTTCTAGAAAAGTCAAGTTTTAAGGGTGTCCACAAATTTTCCGCGCATTGTAACAAAATTTGCCCCATATATATACATCTCCCTGTTCTTGAGCAGCTCCAGCGAAAGTCCATTTGGATCGGACACAGCTTGCTTCCGGTGACGCCGATGATCGAGATGGAAGGCGACAAGCAGGAGTTCACCAAGGACGGCTCCGTCGACCTGCGCGGCCGGCCGGCCCTCGCCGCCCGCACCGGCCGGTGGAAGGCCTGCTCCTTCCTAGTAGGTACATCTTACATGAGTATCTCTCGCCCGGCCGCCCGCCACACCATGCATGCCCGCAGCAGCTAGCTAGCTAGCTTGTTGGCTGCTTGGTGCTCATCGATCTTGATCGATTCAGCTGCATGCATGCTGATCGTCGATTGGTTTGGGTGAGATATGCAGGGTACGAGGCGTTCGAGCGGATGGCGTTCTACGGTGTGGCGTCGAACCTGGTGGTGTACCTGACGACGGAGCTCCGGGAGCCGACGGTGTCGTCTGTCCGCAACGTGAACAACTGGACGGGGTCCGTCTGGCTGACGCCCATCGCCGGCGCCTACATCGCCGACGCCTTCCTCGGCCGCTTCTGGACCTTCACCGTCTCCTCCCTCGTCTACCTCACGGTACGTACGTACGTAGCATCTCTCGATCATATCAAATGCGTGCTTCGATCGCTCGCTCGCTCGCTCGCTTCGATTTCAGTACTACAACAAGATCCAGTGTAGTGTGCAATTAAGCTAGTTGATGTTAATTAAACACAATGATTTGATCCGTGGGTCAACGTAGCGGGCAGCGGCGCCATAGTGATGTGACGCGGGCCGAGCCAAACCTTTGGTCAGGCTCAGGCTCAGGCATCCGTGCAGCCTTCTTTTTGTCAGTTGGGATCAGGATTGCGACCGGACGAGAAAAACTCGCACCAAAAGCAAAGCAGGGCGCAGCACCATTATTTGGGAATCTTTCGGGGGAGCTTTTCGGTGTGGAGAGTCGCGTATTTAATTGGAATTTTAATAGGATCCGTTCTCACGTTTCATTCTCGTTCCATGACACTAACTTTCTTCGTCTATTTTGGATGGTGCCATTAATTCCATCCATCTCTCGTGCACTCGTCACCCACCCTATCTAGTACGGGATAACAAGCTAACTTGGCTCGTTATAGTTCGTTATGTTAACGAGGTAGCTCGGCTTGTTAATGTAACGAGCAGAAAAACTAGTTTAGTTCGATTTAGTCTAGCTTGTGAGGTAGCGCATTTAGTTTATGAGCTAACTATTTAAAAGATAATTAAATACTAAATATTTAAATAATCACATATCAAACATTAAAATATGAAATAAATAAAATACATAAGGTTTAAAAAATTAAACATCCATGGTTCCATTGCTGTTTCTATGACTAAATCTAATTCATCACACATATTATTTGTTTCATACTTTTATATGATAATTCTATACGAAATAATAATAAATTTATAATAGCAAGTAAATGAGTAACAACTAATACTAGCAAATAAAATATAAAATAATGAGTCTCATACTCTAAGATGGTGTTTTGTTATTGCTTTAGTGAGTTTGCTTGACTACTTGTGCTGAGCTCGTTAAGCTCGCGAGCCAGCTCAAACTTGCTTGTTATAGTAACGAGCTAAAACACCAACTCAACTCGTTAGGAAAATAGAACAAGCCGAATCGAGTCGAGCCGAGCTGGTCATGAGTCGAGCGAGCTAATGAGCTATGAGTTTTTTGTCCGACCCTAACTGTATCCATGAGCCCGTGATATGGTACTAGGTTTGTTGTTTGTCTCGCTATGACTATGAGGTTATAATAATTTAGTTTATAGAAAAAAATAGTCTGATTGTTATGATATGTACTTTAAATTATAATAAATTGATATAACATAACTTGTTTATTTTAGCTTATAAAAGTAATTGAGATTGTTATAATTCTTAGACGTGCGAGACATAATTACTCTATCTAGTATGTATGCACCGTACTGAGGCGGCTGGCGTCACATGCAACTAGCTATTTTTCCCGCCGTGTAATTTTAGCTAGATCTCATCAAGCTACATATACTAGTGCATCTCGGTGATGAGAAGACGTGGGATTACTAATGGAGAGAAAGATATCTTATCAAGCTAGTACGTACAACTAGCTGACCACCGTGACGTTGGAGATTGTTAGAGGGAATGGACACTTGCTTGTACATCTACCTCTGACGACGTTGGATTATTAGAGGAAAGAAAGATATCTCCTCAAGCTAGTATATGTACATCTAACTGACAATCGTGACGTTAGATTGTTACAAAGCAGCAATATTGTTTCACTTTTAGATTATAACGAGCGTCGGACAAAAACGTACTGTAGTGGCGGGCAACTAGTCCGCCACTGCTAACCCTAGTTAGCAGTGACGGATCAGTCCGCCACTGCTCTAACGTCACTGCTAACTAGGGTTAGCAATGGCGGGCACGCTGATGTCATCTGCCCACCACTGGAACTGGGTAATAGCAGTGGCCTGCCACTATAGTTGCGATTTATAGTAGTTTGACAGAATAAACAAAACTAAGGTTTACTAGTTTATCGGATTATTATTATTATAATGTGTATTCTAGATTATAATAAATCAACAGAATAAATTATCCTAATTATTTCAACTTATAAAAAAACTATTTATAACAAGATTATTATAATTCATACCTAAAGCAAACGATGCTTAACCTGCTACGTTGCATTGAGCTATGGGCCGGACAAGCAAGGTAAAAACGGCAACAAAAACCAGACCTTTCTAAGGCCAGCTCCAACACGCAGGTGCTTCGTCGAACCATCGATGCTATACTTAGCGTCTTTTCCGATTTTTTTTATGTCGAAGCACCTCTCCAAGAGGCGCGTTGGAGCTAGCCTAATATTACTAGTGCTAGGTGCACAAAGAACGAGACCATCACAAATAATATAATGTCAAATCTAGATCTATTGCAAATAGTACTACTAGTAGTACTTCTAGTAGTAAAAGGGGACTCAATAGTGAACGGAATGCAAAAAACAGAGAATTTTTTTCCAAAATAATATTTTTTTAAAAAAAATGGCGATTTTGAAGAATTACAAAATGGGTACCGGTCGGCACTTAAAATACCGACTGGATGCCACGTCAGCTCCAGTCGGCATTTCAAGTGCCGACCGGTACCTACTTCTGCAATTTTTTAAAATCTCCATACAAATTTGAAAATTTTTTAAAAAATATTATTTTAAAAAATCCAACAACAGATGGATCAACACAAAAAACAATTATCGTTGGAGTCAATATGAATTATGATCAAAGAAGAAAAAAAAATGAATGCATGCGTAAGTATGAGCAGAGAAGCAAAAGTAGGAAGAGATAATTGCTCAAGCGTGCATGCAAAGATTAAAAAAGATGGTGATGTAAGTGGCAAATTTGTGATGGATATGATGGGCCAGATAAAAGAAAAAGAAAAGAAAAACATGCGACAGCGATGTACCGAGTAGTTAGTAAATGTGATCAACGAGGATTAACGATGCAAATGAAGCACTGCACCAGTAGTGTGTGACAACGATTGAAACGACAAATTTGATAGCATTGCATATATGATTGTGAGAGAGGAGAGAAGACCGTATACTCTCTTTGTTTTATGTTATAGGTTGTTTGGTTTTTTAAAATTCTCTTACTTTGATAAAATGTATATAAAAAATATTAAAATCTATATCATATAATAAATCTTATCGAGATATATTTTGTGATGAACTTGCTAAAATTATTCTGATACCATAGTTACGCTGTTGAAATATTTTTCTATAGAATTAGTTAAACTTTAAAAAATAGCTTATAGAAAAGTTAAATCACTTGTAATATATAAGAGAGGTTACACTCTAACAGTGACTGCTAGGGTGGTTGGTGCTTCTCTTTTCCGATATCTAATCTTTATGTATTTTGCACGCCGTCGTACAGCGTCGTTTTCGGTAATTGCAACACGAGATACAAATCTAGCAAGCGGAACATGGTTATCTACGCAGCGACCACTTCCCAAACCATCGTGAACACATGAACATTTGGGATACGGCTTCTTGTCTTCTCGATCTCTTTAGCTGACTGATTTAATTTCTTATCTATATCCATCGCTTTTAAGCCTTCTATGTCAATATCAAACAACCCATACGTCTCTGATTGTAATAAAAGACGTTCAAAATTGAAATTTAAAATTAGACTTCAACTTAGAATCCTAATTTCTTAGGTGGTTTTACTGTATTGAGGATGTACCAAGACAGAGGTACCATATTTTTCAGTGTTAATTTTGGTACCTGATGTTACCTTATCTGCCATGAGGTACTAAAATTATAGTAGTTTTATCATTCTTGAAAAGGTACCAGTATGTACCGAATCAAATGTAACCATTGATTTAGTAGAGACATGATTGTAACAAAATTGAAAAAATGAGCAGCCCTGTCACCACTGCCCGGCCATCATCAGCCTCCCCCACTGCCATCGCCGCCACCGGCCACCCCTACTCACTGTGTGGTTCCCCTAATCCCGCTACCCTGCCGCCCCTCGCCCCCTCACATATCCCGACCACCCTAGGCCTGTCGTCAGGCCTCGTCGGCCCACTACCTAGGCTATGATGACACCCGTTGCTCTCACCACCCCAGGTGACTGCACCAATCCAGGCTACTATAGGCGACCGCATCGCACCAAGTAGCCTTGCCACCCTGCCCCATTAGCCCAGCGGTGATGGCAGCTTTGCTGCAGCTAGTCGGCCGGCTGCATGCCGGCTGTGATATTTTGTCACGAAAGGAACAAAATACCTTTCCACCATTAGAGGTACTCTTTTTTGAGCAGGCGGTACTAGGAGGTACTATATAATCTCAATCGTTAGATAAAGGTGATCAACGACTCATATTTGGTATCTCTCCACCCTCAAGGATGGTAAGACTCTTTTTAAAATTAACACTGAAAAATGTGGTACCTTCTCAAGGACCGTAAAATTTCTCTTATTTCTTACCAGCAAAAACTTTAATATAGATACATGTGTAATAATAATACATATATAATAATCTAAAAACTAAATAATAAATCTAACTAAAAATTGTATAATAATACCTTCGTTTCACAATATAAGTCGCTCGGCTTTTTTAAAGTCAAACTTTTCAACTTTGATCAAGTTTAAGAAAAAATACATTAACATTGAAAATATCAAATAAAAACACTATTAAAACACATTTAATAATTAATTTAATGAAACTAATTTGATATTTTAATTGATAGTGTATATTTTCATAAAATTAATTAAATTTGAATAATTTTGATTTTGAAAAGAGTCAAGCTACTTAAAATATGAAAAGGAGGGAATATTTATTTTGAAGTTGTAGCCCTTTAGAATGTGCAAGTTAACGCAGATATGTTGTTTGTGTAAGGGTGTGTTTGGTTGAGTTGTGGATTCTAAAAAAAACCGTTGTGAGTTGTAGAAAATCTGTTGTGGGGTGTGATCTGTGAAAAAGCTAGAAGTTATTTGGTTGGAGTAGCTGTGAATTTCTGTTTTGATAGTAAATATATGTAATAATCTCGATGTTTAGTTGCACTATTAATATGCGCTCAATATAAACACTGATTTTTTAATGATGTGCATTTAAATCATTATTGTAATAAGAAAACTAAAACAAAATTATTTATAACTGAAATGTTTTTATATTTTTCAACAATAATATATTAACTTTTATTCTTAGAAAAATATTTAGTTTTAAGTACTCTATATCAATAGAAAGGGGTATTTCATTAATAGTAAATGTGAGTAATTTCTAATCTGGCTGTGAAAATGTGTGCCCAAAAGAACTGTTTGCTTAAGTTTTCAGCTTTGAAGCCAAAAACATGTTTAAAAATCTAAATCAAACAGACCTTAAATTGAGATGATTGATAAATAAAAATCAAACAATAAGTTAATAGAAAGATTATGACTGATTTTATGGTTTTTAAAAAGGTATATGGTACCAAAATTAATAACACTTAAAAAATGTGCATACCTCGTAGTGAGGAGTGTAAATAAATTTTACACAATTCTTGTATGTGTATTTAGCTTTTGATTAGCACCTACCGATTCAGTTTTTGTTAAAACAAATTGGTAATAATAGAAATCAAACCAATTACCGTAGAAAATCTTAATTAGTTTGGATAGTGGAAATGCTAATTGTAACATCTCCATTTTAGGTCACTCGTGTGTGCATATACACTTGGAAAATGTTTGATTGTGTTTATTTTAAGTGTTATCTATTTACCGTGTAAACTAATTACGTTAAATTTTGTTTGGTTTAAATGTGCTGGTATTAAATACCACATAATCAGATTACAACTTAGTAATCAACTCATTACACTTTAAGTAGTCTGATATCATATTACGTTACCAGAATACATTATACTTATCAACCAAACACTATAATGTAAACAGAATACATTACATTTGTTAACCAAATAAATTTAATAATCTAATACATTATTATTACTCGACACTATAATTAATTTCATTACAATCTTACAATCTTCTTTGACTAACTGCGCGTCCGTGGCATGCAGGGCATGGTTCTGATAACCTTGGCCGTCTCCCTCAAGGCGTTGCACCCTCATTGCACACCGGACGGCGGCTGCGCGCCGGCGACGCGGTCGCAGATAACCTTCTTCTACGCGGCGCTCTACACCATGGCCATAGGCGCCGGCGGCACCAAGCCCAACATCTCCACGTTCGGCGCCGACCAGTTCGACGACTTCGACGCAAGGGAGCGCCACACCAAGGCGTCTTTCTTCAACTGGTGGATGTTCAGCTCATTCATCGGCGGCCTCGTCGCCGTGCTCGTCCTTGTCTTCGTGCAGGAGAATGTGGGCTGGGGTGTCGGTTACACCATCCCCACCGTCGGCCTCGCCCTGTCTCTCCTGCTCTTCTACGTCGGCACGCCGTTCTACCGCCACAAGCCCGTCCGCCGCGACGCGGCCACCGGCCCGGCGAGGCTGGTGGGAAGGGTGTTCAGAGCGGCGTTCGTGAACCGGAGGAGCCAGCTTCCTGTCGGAGACCCCGTCAGTAAGCTGCACGAGAACGACGCGGCATGGTACGCCGTCGCCGGGACGAAGCGGCGGCTGCAACACACGCCAGCGTTCAGGTTCTTGGACAAGGCGGCGCTGATCAGTTCGCCTGGGGAAGCGAGTTGGCTGGCGCCGTGCACGGTGACGGAGGTGGAGGAGGTGAAGCTGATCTCCGGCATGATCGTGGTTTGGCTGACGACGCTTGTGCCGTGTACCATCTGGGCGCAGGTGAACACCCTGTTCGTGAAGCAGGGCACTACCCTGGACCGCTCCGTCGTCGGCGTCCGCATCCCGGCGGCTTCCCTCGGCAGCTTCATCACCATCTCGATGCTCCTCTGCATCCCGGTGTACGACCGCGTGCTGGTGCCGCTCGCTCGCCGCCGCACCGGCAACCCGCGCGGCATTACCCTCCTTCAGCGCCTCGGCGTCGGGTGCGCGCTGCAGGTGGTGGCGGTGGCGTGCGCCTACCTCGTGGAGCTCCGGCGCATGCGCGTGATCCAAGAACGATCCACCCACGGCGCCCACGACACGGTGCCGATGAGCATCTTCTGGATGCTGCCGCAGTACGTGCTCATCGGCGTCGGCGACGTGTTCAACTCCGTCGGCATCCTCGAGTTCTTCTACGACCAGTCGCCGGAGGGCATGCAGAGCCTCGGCACCACCTTCTTCACAAGTGGCCTCGGCGTCGGCAACTTTCTCAACAGCCTGCTCGTCACCCTCGTCGACCGGGCCACCAGGGGCGGAGGCGGAGGGAGGAGCTGGATCGGCGACAACCTCAACGCCTCGCACCTCGACTACTACTACGTCTTCCTGCTACTCCTCTCGGTGCTCAACCTGGCGCTGTTCGTCTGGGTGGCGACGAGGTACGAGTACAAGGCGGAGTTCTTGGGCGATGGTGTCACCAGGTCAGGGACGCCGGAGACAGAGGTGACCGGAGGCAAAGGGAAGGTGATGGACACGCCACTAATGATGGAAGGTGTGCGTGCCGTATAATCCATATACGTACTAACTTGTACAAGTACACGTATATATACATGGCCGTAGATTGGACTTATACAAATGATGACCTAATTTACGGTATTTTTTATACAAGTCAAGATAATGAACAAATGCATTTTCATATGAACTATATACATAGAGGCCCATGGATTCTGACTCTGGAGTCTAGACGAAAATAAAAAAGTATGCTTGTTTCATTTTTTCCCAATAATTAGAAAAAACTGATAATATACCCTTCGTTTAGATTTATATACAAATTTATGATGCACCCTCCTTCATATGTTTTTGACCTCCAAATTCTAAATAAAGTGTATATGATTAAATCTTTCAAAGTAAAATGTTGAAAGTCGAAAACTAATAATTATGAGATCAAAATATTTTTTTCTAATTTTATCAGCTTTTTGTCGGTACAAAATAAAAGTTAGCTTACCTCTAGATTCCGTAAAGTAGATGTTAACTTACCTCCAGATCCATAACTTTATAGTTTATAATGTTCAATCTTTCGTCAGTCCACATAATGTAATATATTAATTGTTAATTAGTGTTGCTTGACATTAATTAACAATTAATATATTACATTATGTGGACTGATGAAAGATTGAACAATATAAACTATAAAGTTGTGGATCTGGAGGTAAGTTAACATCTACTTTACGGAATCTAGAGGTAAGCTAACTTTATTTTGTACAGACAAAAAGCTGATAAAATTAGAAAAATTATTTTGATCTCATAATTAATTATTAGTTTTCGGCTTTCAACATTTTACTTCGAAAGATTTAATCATATAAACTTTCTTTACAATTGGAGGTCAAAAACATATGAAGGAGGGTACATCATAAATTTGTATATAAATCTAAACGAAGGGTATATTATCAGTTTTTTCTAATTATTGGGAAAAAAATGAAACAAGCATACTTTTTTATTTTCGTCTAGACTCCGGAGTCAGAATCCATGGGCATTCAAGTTGGGCTTTGGTGACTTGGGGGCCTTTTTTCGACCTGCCATGTTAATTCACTTTCAAAATCTGGAAAAAAAAGCAAAAAAAACATCTCACCATTAATTGTAATAAACCATGAATTTTAAAAATTAATATTTTTTTGAAAAAAATTCAAATAGGTATAGCGGTTTCAAACATTTGCAAAAATAGGTAGCGGTCGGTACTTGATGAGCCGACTCGTGTCACGTGGCCCCGAGTCGGTCAATGGTCGGCCGACTCATGCCACGTCAACGTGAGTCGGCCGATGATCAGCTAACTCAAGCCACGTCAGCACCAGTCGGCCGTTGAACGGCCGACTCGTGCTGACGTGGCGTAGTGGCCTAAGCATGACGGATCTGTGGCAATCCGTTTTTAGATATATATATATATAATAAGTATTAATATTGTAATTTACAAATCAAGAAAATTATGTAGTGCAGTGGTTAAAAAGCTCGTCACTGGATTGCCTGGCCTGGTTTGAATCCTGCTTGCCTCAACATTTTTTTATTTTTCTTCGGCGGCGGATGGTGGGCTGAGTGCCTGTGACACATAATTTTTTTGAGGTGGGCAGGATTCAAACCTGGTTGGATGGTTCAGTGGAGAGCCCTATTACCATCGCGTACATCTCTTTTTTGATTTTTAATTTACAATATTAATATTTTTTATATATGTCAAACCCACATATCTGCCGCCGAAGAAAAATAAAAAAATGTTGAGGCAAGCAGGATTCAAACCAGGCCAGGCAATCCAGTGACGAGCTTTTTAACCACTGCACTACATAATTTTCTTGATTTGTAAATTACAATATTAATACTTATTATATATATATATCTAAAAACGGATTGCCACAGATCCGTCATGCTTAGGCCACTACGCCACGTCAGCACGAGTCGGCCGTTCAACGGCCGACTGGTGCTGACGTGGCTTGAGTTAGCTGATCATCGGCCGACTCACGTTGACGTGGCATGAGTCGGCCGACCATTGACCGACTCGGGGCCACGTGACACGAGTCGGCTCATCAAGTACCGACCGCTACCTATTTTTGCAAATGTTTGAAACTGCTATACACATTTGAATTTTTTTCAAAAAAATATTAATTTTTAAAAATTCATGGTTTATTACAATTAATGGTGAGATGTTTTTTTGCTTTTTTTTCCAGATTTTGAAAGTGAATTAACATGGCAGGTCGAAAAAAGGCCCCCAAGTCACCAAAGCCCAACTTGAATGCCCATGGATTCTGACTCCGGAGTCTAGACGAAAATAAAAAAGTATGCTTGTTTCATTTTTTCCCAATAATTAGAAAAAACTGATAATATATATACCCTTCGTTTAGATTTATATACAAATTATGATGTACCCTCCTTCATATGTTTTTGACCTCCAAATTGTAAAGAAAGTTTATATGATTAAATCTTTCGAAGTAAAATGTTGAAAGCCGAAAACTAATAATTAATTATGAGATCAAAATAATTTTTCTAATTTTATCAGCTTTTTGTCGGTACAAAATAAAAGTTAACTTACCTCTAGATTCCGTAAAGTAGATGTTAACTTACCTCCAGATCCACAACTTTATAGTTTATAATGTTCAATCTTTCATCAGTCCACATAATGTAATATATTAATTGTTAATTAATGTTGCTATTGTCTTCGTAAAATCGACTCTAACTAAACAACTTTGTAGCTTTTCACAGCTTATATCAAGTTTTCAAAGCTGACATATCATAACATATTTTTAATCTACAGCTCAACCCTTCTTCAATCTCTGCTTAATTTGTACGTGGGGACAAGTGTTGCTCCACAATTGGTATTTCAGACCGATAAAATAGTTTACATTTTACCATGATATATATACATAGAGGTATATATGCTTCAAGGCTGAATCAATCAATCAATCAATCAATCAATGCATCCATGCATGATAATCTTTGTTTGCCCAACTCCGGGGTGTATATATAGTAGCCAGCCAGTATTGTGCAGGTTGCTCCTTGGGAGATATGTTACAGAAAGAAACTAGAATATACATGAAACGAAACATTAATTCAGCCTTCAGATCACCTAGCTTGGCTAGCTGGAGTATATCGCACACTATGATTCATATTTCATACACACAATAAGAAATGGACCAATTTACCATGCATATCAATCAATTATTCGGGAGGCATGCAGATGCTGGGTGATATTTGCACTATTCCTATCTAGCCTAGCCTGCTCATCTTCCCCTTTGTACTTTGATACTTTCTCAGTTCTGGATATTCCTCAGTGAGTAGGGCATCAGCAATGATCTACCATATGCTACAGGAAGCGCCAGCAATTTCTTGGCTTTCCCGACGTACGCCCTCCTTGTGAAGTTGTTGTAGTCGTTTGCTTCGATCTCATCAAGGATTTGCCGGTACAGCAGTAGAGAGGCCCAGACCTAATTAAGATGGGTCAAAAAAAAAACTGAACTTTCAGTCACCATGCCGGAGAAGCACACTAACAGTTGGTCGATCACCGGCTTCAGTTAAGTTGAGAAATGAGAACAATGGCTGCAGTGTTAGTTGTTAAGTTCTTACCGGCCACCGGCTTGCCTGGCTGAGCTCAGTCACCCCTCTCTCCGCCTCCTCGAAGAACATCCTGGCCCTCTTGATCTGCCTCTTCATGAAGCTCCTCCATCTGTTAGTGACGATGCCATTGAAGATGTCCTCATCTGACAGTCCTGCCTCAGCGAGTTCGTCTTGCGGTAGATATATCCTCCCTCTTCTTGCGCTGTCAATTATATAGAATCAGATATATATATATATATATATATATATATATATATATATACGTCTACATATATATGTAGCACGTGTGTATGTTCAGCTTCTGTTGTGCTGGTGCAGTGGTGCTTACTCCTCTCCGACGTCGCGGAGTATATTCGTGAGCTGGTTGGCGATGCCGAGAGAGAGGGCGGCGCTGTACACGCCCTCGGTTGTCGCCTTGGAGTCGGGTGCAATCCCCATGACAGGAACGCTCATGAGCCCCACGGTCCCAGCGACGTAGTAGCAGTACATGTAGAGCTCGTCGAAATTCTCGTATCTCGTCTTTCTCAGGTCCGACCGCATCCCTTCGACCATGTCCCTGAAAGGCTGCCACCATATGCGCAGTGGGTAAGTTCGTTGCACAAGAATCAGTCATACTATACATACATCATTTGGTCCTCTTCACCTCCGCCTCCGTGTTCTTTCTAGCTACTTGATCGATGTGCTGTGCTCTAGCCTCTACTAGCAGTGGTCTGTTGTCGAACGTCCTATCATGTTGACCCTTTGATTGATCATCTTCCGACCAGTGGCTCGTGTAGTCAATAGCCTAGCTAGCCACCTGGACGTAGTACTAGCCCACTAAATTGTGTGAAAAGTTGATAGTGGCACTAGTCACTAGAGATCAGAGACTAATGGCTGGCAACTCAAATGATGTCGTTGGCTGATCAACTACCGATTCGTCAACTTAGTAGCTAGGCCTACTCATCTTGCACTGAAATTGCGATGGGTAAGCTAGGAAGGAATCTGGAATCCATACTGAAGAGCATGAGCAACCGTGTTGCGATCGATGAAATGCATATATGATGAGTAGTGATCAGGTGGTTACCTGAATGTCGATAGGAAACTTGCGGATGGTATCGGAGAGCGCGGCGTCGAGCATGTCGTAGGGGCGTCCGGCGAAGAGATCCTCCAGCCTCTTCTCCCACCTGTCCAGGGCTGATGGCGTGATGTGCGAGGCGTTTGGCCCATCCACGAGCTCATCTGTCCTCCTACACCACACTGCACAACAACAAGAACTAGCTCTTCACATCACATTTCCGAACCAAAGCCTGAATCATATCAGCTCATCATTTAGCATTAATTGTTTGGCACAGCACGCCGTAGTACAGATTCATATCATCATATATATGCAACTTTTCTCACATGTTTCGATACTACTAGCTGGAGGTCTGGAGCCAATTATTCTACAGAAAGTTCAGTTCAGTTCAGTTCTTGAAAAGTGCGGTCGTAGTAGGCCTTTACTCTTCATTGACTATATATATGTACAAATGCAGTGCACGCAAGTCGACCAAGTTTCTGTTTGCGATAACTCGCATCAATAACTAATTCAATAAATACTTCAACACTTGACCAGTTTTGTTTGAGTGTCTGACCTGTTCTATAAGAATACAAGAGTTCAAAAGATTTAAATTTTGTCTCAAACTATAAGAAATTCTAGAGTGCTAGTTGTCTGTTGTCCTATAAACCACCTCAATTTAATTTAATTTTTAGTCTCGTCTTAATCTAACCACCTCCTGCTCATCACACATACCTCTTATTAAAATCAGGGGTGGCATAATACTTTACTTTATCCTTGGGATTAAAAAAACTAAGATCCATTGTACTATGAGATGGAATGATCGATGGAGTACTATTATCTGCTAATTTGAAGAAAAGAAAATTAGAAAACTACCTCAATTTTCTGTAATCTTACTGGGATTTACTGGTACTTGGTAGTGAAAACAATGGAGAAAAAAATGGTGAATTTTCAGATACCATAGATGGCCCATATGGCGCGCCTCCGCTCCTCTGTCATCAGCATAGTTCCTGCCATGATCAAGCATCGATCAGACAGAATTTTTTATATATTTTTTCAGAAGAAGGTCAGGATGTGTCGATGAGACAGAGTTCATTGGATTCAAGCAAAAAATGGACGGACGGGACGGGAGGCGTGTGTGAGAAAGAAGAAGATGTACCAAGGTAGAACGTCTTGGCGTACTCCTCGCAGATCTCGCCGCAGCGGTCATAGGCCTGCTTGAGGCTGTCGCGCGGCAGCTCCAGCTGATCGGTTGGGCTGACGGGAACAATCTGCGGCCGGAGCTGGCGTTTCAGCAGCGCGGCCTGCTTGAGCACGACGTCGTACACCTTCTGCTCCGACGAGATGACGGCCTCTCCCGCAGGGCTGACGGCGAGGCTAGAGTACACCGGCAAGGTCCGGCCGGCCTCCCCCGAGTCGACGCCAAGGCAGGCGTACTTGAGCGAGCAGAGGATCCATCTCCTCTTCTTGGGCAAGCTGACATAGCAGTGGCCGGCGCCAGCTGCCGCGGCGTCCCGCGCGGCGGCGCCGTCGTGGAGCCCGGAAGACGCTGCTCGCAGGAACGTGATGGCCATTACACCGTACTAACTGCCGGCAGCTACAAGCTAGCTAGGGTCAAAAAGACCCGGCCACTAATCAATCACCGGACCTCCGACTCGATCCTGCTGCAAGGTTGCAAGACTGCAGAAACGCAAGAGGAAGATGTGCTGCGTGAGGAACTTCGCCACACTCCGGGAGGGTGCAGCGATTAAGAGAATACCAAAAAAAAAGTGTATGTTGCTGATAACACAGCGAACAGCGCAACGCACACGGGGTGGTCTGAGTGCTGGCCGCACTACCGGCCACTGGTGTTCGCCATGACCGGTGCATATATATGAGGCGCACACACATGGTGTGCAGCCGCGGCCGGAGGACGAGGAATTTCGGGCATTCATGCAAAAGGGAGAGAGCGTGCTGGATCGAGCTAGTGAACCAACTTTGGCCACTCACCTCTTATCACCAGTTGAGATCACTATTCACCCCTCCAGGCCGGCCAGTCCTCCCCAACTCTCTTCTTCTACCAGGAACCATACGCTTGCAGCTGCAGCTCGCAATCAAGTAAAAGACACCGACCGCTCTCTCTTGACATGGATGACATGCCGGGACAAAGCCGTGTGTCTGCCTGCGTGTTGGGCACGGCTGCTCTGCCTCTGCGCGCACTGCTACGCTACGGAGGGGAACCTATAGGCTCTCGGCTCTCGAGAGGGAGAGGAGGAGGAGGAGGAAGAGGAGGATAAGGTTATCACGAACTCACATGCGAGCGATGAGGGGGAGTGGCTTGGAGAGCCGTCAGTGGTGACACTTGGATGCATGCAAGCTAGGTCTGTCCGACGTGGCAAAGAGCACCGCTGACGTGGCGACGGTGGCGTGGGCTTGCAGTGTTTGGATTAATCGGAGTAAAGAAAAGGGGGAGAAGAACTGTTGTAGACACGTGAATATGTATTTTTTGACTCTTGGTCGACCAAGGGCCAAAGTAAACGTGGGAAAGTTGGAAGTTTTGAAATGCATATTTGTAATTTTTATTGTTTAAGAAATATGATATCGGTGTGTTTTTAACGGATAGATCGTTATAGACATTGATAATAGTATTTTATTTATTTATTAAAATTATAATAACATGTGAGAAAATTTTTTAAATAAAAAGAAGTTTCTTTCGGTCGGAAAATTTTCCATCTCAGAGCTCTTTGTTTCTCGCCCCCCCCCCTCCCCCTGCGTACGGAGGGACGAGACGAGTCGCCCCGCCGCCGCCGCCGCGAGCCACTCCGCGCAGCTCGCGCGGCGCCTCCCTCTCCCATCTCAAGCTCGCGCCGCCGCCGGGTGGCTCTGCTGCCCCCCGCCGGTCGAGAGGTCAACCCTGGCCCCGTCCCTTCGAACCAGCTCGTGCCGCTCCTGCCCCCACCGACGACTCCAGCTTCCGAGAGATAGACTCGAAGCAAAATTCATACAAGGTTAGACATCCTGTTCAATTTCCTCCGAAATTGCTTTAAATTGAGATATACTCTATTTGAATTTACTAGGACTCAAATATGGCAAACAAATTCCTCCTCCGAATTTAGGGGAAACACATTATGGCCTACGCACATACATTGTGCAAGTTGTCTGCTATTATTTCACATACACATTATACCTATGTGTCGATGAGTTTAAAAGATAAATTCTCAATTTTTTGTTTAAAGAGACTAAGAGAGAAGGTATATGATCCAATCTTCCATTAAAAACTTCCTCCTAGTGATTATGGTACTGTTACACAATGTATCATTAATGCAAAGTTTCTACTATGCGGATAAAAAGATAGCCTTAAGCATTAAATATTATCTTGTAGTTAGTCTTACACATTGTGGAACCACACCATAAGAAAAAATATTATAAAGTGTACCATAATCTTAAAGCGATAACTTTTTGTAGAGCTCATTTTAACACTATCTTTTTTATTTTCTTTTATTGCGCACATAATAATAACAAATACTCTCACATTAATACTATTTGGAACATAAATATCGCGGTTGCCCTTACTTCAAATATGGACAGTGACCACCGTAATCCTGAAAATAGGCACATGCATGGTCAATAAATTACGTCTATTCTGAGGGGGTGTTTGGTTTGGGGCTGCTAAAGTTTAGGGACTAAATTTTAGTCCCTTTTAGTCCCTAAATTGCCAAATATGGGGACTATAAAAGGGACTAAAGTTTAGTCCCTAAATTTTAGCCCTTTAGTCTCCAAACTTGGTTAAAAGGGACTAAAAGTGCTACTTACCTCTCAATCCTCACCTTCCTTTAGTCCTTAGAACCAAACAGGGAGGGACTAAAGTTTAGTCCTGTAAAAAGGAGGGGGCTAAAGTTTAGTTTAGTTACTAAAAGAACCAAAAAGCCCTGAGTTCATGTAAATTATGCTTGCTCCGTGTGCTAACTCCAAGCTTATCTATATCAGGCATATATTAAAGAATTGATATTTTCGTTGAAATATAAATTACATTTACTGTAACATGAGCATGCAACTCAATAGTATATAATACACTTGATCAAGATTTATAATTCTAATTTTGTGGTTGTTAATCCCATGATTAATTTATGGAATAAATTAAATCTACGTGCATGCTATGGGCTATATACCCAACATACAGTTCATAAAAAGGTACTCATGAATATATCATGATGGCTAGATATGATATGGAGGGAATGAATACTAACCTCTCAAAGTGAACCAATGTAATTTGGGGCTACAAATGGATTTGTACCTTTTTTTACATTTCGTATGCTTCCAGCAGAACATAATATAAATTATTTAACATCAAATTGATGTTGTCCTCAACAAGGAACATTCTAGCATTTGATCCCGTCCAAAAGCTCCTTGATCTAGCAATGGAGAGGCCGACATCCTCTCATCCCTCCTGATGAGAAGAAGCGTGCCGAGAACATTCCTTTTTGCTGATGATGCCGTCGTCATTTTTCTCTCCCCAAAGCAACAAGACCTCCTTGATCTCTAGGCCATTCTTGATTGTTTTGGAAAGGTGACCAGGATTATCACAAACTTTGGTAAGACAGAAATCTACCCCATTAGGTGTGCTAGTGACATGATCGACCCCCTCCAGGCGACTTTCACTATGAATTGGGGCATTTTCCCTTGTAGGTATCTTGGCTTGCCTCTCCATAACAGAAAGATGCAAAAGTCTACCAACCTTTGATTGATAGTGTAGGAAGAGATGGATGGATAGATTCCTCTCCCTTGGGTTGGGAGGATAAAAGGGGAGCCTTACAAGAGGGGCCCACACACAGGGGGCCCCACACGACAGACACACACACACTCTAACACCCCCCCGCAGTCGAAACTCCGGTGCAGCGGATGTTGAGACTGGAGCGGAACTCGGAGAAGGTGGAGGAAGGTAAACCCTTGGTGAAGATGTCGGCGAACTGGGAGGTGGTGGGAACGTGTAGAACACGGACATCGCCCACGGCGACACGATCACGGACGAAGTGGAGGTCGATCTCCACATGCTTGGTGCGCGGGTGCTGGACGGGGTTGGTGGAGAGGTAGACAGCGCTGACGTTGTCGCAGTAGACCAACGTACTCCTAGCAAGGGGGCTGTGGAGTTCCCCGAGGAGCTGCCGGAGCCAGGATGCCTCTGCCACCCCGTTGGCAACAGCGCGGTACTCAGCCTCGGCACTGGAGCGGGAGACAACAGGCTGCCGCTTGGATGACCAAGACACGAGGTTCCCACCAAGGAAGACGGCGTAGCCGGAGGTGGAGCGACGCGTGTCTGGGCATCCCGCCCAGTCGGCGTCAGTGTAAACCACGAGCTCAGCAACCGGAGAACGCCGAAGGTGAAGCCCAAAGCCGAGGGAGCCACGCAGATAGCGGAGAATCCGCTTCATAGCGGTAAGGTGCGGGTCCCGTGGGTCGTGCATGTGAAGGGCGGGAAAGGGAATTGAAGCTTCTCTTCTCTCAGGGACGCCTCACTCCGGTACAATCGGTTTTATCGACAATTCCTATTTATCATCTCTCGGCTCTTCAGACACCAAAATAGGTAATAAGGCATATTGACAAAATCCGAGGAGCATTCCTTTGGAAAGGGGTTGAAGAGGTAAATGGTGGCCATTGCCTCATCAAGTGGGCTTCAGTGTGCTCCCCAAAGGATCTTGGCGGGTTAGGCATATTGGACCTCTCTATCTTCGGGCGTGCCTTGAGGCTGTGTTGTCCTTGGAAGGCCACAATAGACCATCGTCATGGATGGATGGATGTTTCATTGCCTTTAGATAGCTATGATCAGGATCTCTTCGATGCTTCAACATACATTATAGTCAGGAGAGGCGATAGGGTCCTCTTCTGGAAATCTAGATGGCTCAATGGTTGTGCCCCCAAGGATGTGGCCCCCAACCTTTTCTGTCTCGTGACTAGGAAGAATAAGAACGCGGAGACTGAGCTTCATAACTACAACTGGCTTTGTAACTTTCGACACCTAAATGAGCCATCTCTACTTACTAAGTTCATCACTCTAGGGGCCTTGATTGGTAGCTATCATAGATACCAGACCAGTGCGGCGAACAGATCATGGCGTATACACGATAAAGTCTGCATATGAGATCCAATTTGCAAGTTCCATCCGTCCCTCCTGGACCTCACTTATTTGGCGAGTGTGAGCACAGGGCAAATGCAAGATCTTTGCCTAGTTCTCCATCCCACAAAATATATTGATAACCTGGCAAAGAGGGGTGGCCTCGGAGGCAATGTTGCATCCTTTGTGATCAGGATGATGAGATCACCTCCCATTTGCTGTTCAATTGTGTATATACATGGCAAGTTTAGCATCTAGTGTCAGCCTAGCAAGCTTCACGAGGTTTTCCCTCGGTGCCCCAGATGAGCCCCGTGTCATCCCGTTGGCACTCAATATCTATGTCCTTTTCGCCACACCATTATCGCTTCCTTAATGGCATTCTCATTTACATCATATGGAACCCTCGGAAAGAAAGGAATCGACATATCTTTTAGAATATTGCATCTTCACATCTCCAAACATTCCGCTCTATCGTTCAAGACGTTGATTGCTGGCAGCAACCTCTCTTGGGGGTGCAACCTCCTTAGCCCCCTTTCCCTCTATTGTTTCACGGTTGAAATACTTTCTGTGGCGTGTTTCTATTCGGAATATCTTTCGAGAGGTTCCCCTGTTACTTTACACTTAATCTAATATACCAGCAGATATTGTGCTTCTTCCAAAAAAGAATTTCAAAGCTTCTGATTACGGGAGATCGATCGAATAACTTTCTGCAAGGGAACTTCAATTCCAATTGGATATGAACACTCAACGTACTCTACTATATCGATTCTATAACAAGCTAGCATTTAGTGCTAACAATCACAGAATCTTTTATTCGATCTCCGCACGTTCTTGGTCAATGGTTTTTGGGGCCGGGGACGACGGACACAATTTCACTGATCAGATTCAGACCCGACCGGCCTCTCAATAGTAATAAACAGTTCAGCAAAAACAGCTTAACAGGCGAGCTGAGCTAGCAGAGATGGACACAACCGATTATTAAATGATACTACTTGTGGTCCGATCCATCTCCATTAGTTCATTAACTTGCACGCACTGCATCATCGATCTGCAGCTCTGCACTTGCCACACATATATATCATCACATGCATCTATCTACCTAAGCAAAACCAATAATCACCATCTCCATTAACTCGCTAGCTATCTAGTGGTAAGACATGATGCCTGTGTAGATATATATACAAGATGGGATGATCTATATACACAGAATGATGAACAAAATAGTTGTATATATGATCATATCGTACGTGATTTTTCTTCTCTGAGAGGATTTTTTTCCTCGATTATTATATATAATTTTTGCAACTGTCGAAGTGCGTGCATGTGACAAAATTTCATGTGCTCCAGTTTGAAGCTTGTGCAACCAAACATGCATTTAATCATGCACAGAAGTCAGCAGTAACCTTTACATGTGAAATAAATAGCAGACAAGGAAGTACGTCCTGCAAAAACATGTATATGACAGAGATATGCACATTTTTCTTTGGCTCCGTATCTTGTGAACAAAGCACTCTCCAACACGTAAGAAAAGCTTGGCGCGCTAGCTGATGATATATAGCAACAAGACCGTCTATTTGTGTGTAAACTACTCACATTTTACAAGCCATCGACAAATTAATCTGATAGAAGCAACATTCGGTCGGTACTTCAACACTTCAAGTACCAATTGGTAGCTATTTTTACAATTCTTCAAAATCATCGTACATATTTGAAATTTTTTTTTAAAAAAATATTATTTCAGGAAAAATTCGACAAGCTAGTACATTGTTCATGTCGGATCCATATATTATATAATCTTACAATCTTTTCTCCCTTAAAATTTAGAGATGCATATGGGAATGGATCAATCCATATATAAGGACCATTGATCCACTATGGTTCAACTAAAAAAAGTACCTTTTCTTGATAGACTTGCTTCTTGCTTGTAAGACGATATGATGGTGTGGCGCATCGACATTACCTACAACTTGCAACGAATGAATTGTCGCCATTGGACAATGAACAATGGAAACCCTAGTTAGGAGGAGGCAACCTTACTTACTACCTTGTTCCGTGCCCTCCGACCACCGACGCCAAGAGCCCGTGCAGCCCCCTGGCGCCGCCGCCGGCGGAGTGCCGTGACCTGAAGCACAACGTGGACGTCGGCGACGCCGCCGCGTCCCTGCCGTCATGGGCAGTACTCTCGCCGTCGTCGTCCTCGCCCCTCGACGTGGACGAGAACGACGACCGCGGGCTCGCCACCAGTCTCTTCCTCCGGGCGCTGCACTGCACCTGCGCGCTGGCGGCGTCGTTGGACGCGGCCGAGCTAGGGGACGACGGCGGCATGGTGTAGCTCCGGCGAAACTTGGGGAGGATGCTGTGGACGAAGCTGGCCGGCCTGGAGGAGGAGTGCAGCCTCTTGGAGGAGTTGGACTTGGCGAGCTTGGCGGCGGCCTTCTTGTTGTTGTAGTAGGACGGCGGCGGCGTGAGCGGCGGCAGGGCGGCACCGGAGATGGCGTTCTTCGGCGTGCCCGGCGCCGACTCCCACAGGAACGGGACCGAGCCGGCGGAGGCCACGCCGTAGTAGACGCGGAAGGAACGGTTGGAGATGGAGCCGTCGGCCGTGGAGACGAGGCGGCTAGCCATGGTCGTAGTACTGGTCGTCGACGACGCCCGCTCCTCCAGCATGGCGGCTCGGAGCGTCTTCTGGCCCGTGCTCTTCGGTAGCATCATCCTAGATCGATCGGTCTTCTTCCTCGGCGAGCTTCTTTTGCTTCTTCAGATCTTCGTGGGTTAGACAAAAGAGAGCTTAGAGAAGGAGAGGGTGAGCTGCTAGCTAGCTATGACCATGAGAGATGTACCAGATTCAAGGGGTGATGAACTGGTTGTGATTTCAGATCTTTAGTATTGTGGGGTTTGGCTCTTTTAATATCAGGGAGAGGGAGAGAGAGAGAGAGAGTAGCTTCAAAAAAAAGTATGAGAGAGATTTCTGATGATGAGATTAGAGGTTGTCAGGTTGAGGCAGGATCTATCGATGATGTGCATGGTCCAGATCGACCAAAGAGCACATGAACACATTAGGGTTGTCTCTGACTTTGATATTTAATTAATCAAATCTCTTTTAAACATATATCTGGCCTGATGCTGTTGATTAGTTTTATGATTCTACCAAGGAAACTGTATTGGGACGGGCACTATCTACTGAGAGCGTATTTTTCGTTGCATTTAATTTGTTCTTAAAACCTTAAGATCAGACATAAAAAGCATTGTTAATATTTCCGTTGATAAATAATGAGTTACCCACATATATGCTTGCATCAACAATATAATCAAACGTCAATGCTTGATTGGTCATGATATGCATGTTAACATGTTGTCGACCGATCCCTTTAATTTGTTAGCTGTTGGAGAATTCTCAAGTAAGTAACATGACAGTGTTAGCAAGCTGACTTATTAGCTGCATATTAGAAATTGAGTTGGATTCACACATCAAATGTGGGCCACAAATATTATTCATACATATGCAGCAAGCATTATTCTGGATCGAGTTGATCTAGACATGATAATATGATAGATGTAACGACGTTCTGGCGAAGTGTTTTATTTGATTGAGGTCGAATTTGAAAGAGCTATTTTACGGTTCTTGAAGATATATCATATTTTTAGTATTAATTTTAGTATCTTATGGTACCTCACGTGTGAGCCAAGAGATATTAAAATTAACACTAAAAAATATGGTACTGTAAATTTTCTCTCTCTATATAAAAATATTCAAAAGAAGAGTGCCTGATATATACTTTCAGAAATATAACGTTCAGAGTTGCCGGTACACTTTCATGCATATATATATCATCCAAAGTTAATAAGTTACTAACGTTTAGTCATATACTCCCAACAAACACCGGTCACGCCACTACAAAGGACGCCGGCCACGCATGCATCTCCCTAGATCCCATGCACGCCGGCGACCACTAATGAGGTCATGGGCGGCCGCGCGCCCGCCCCACCCATGCCGCCACCATGCTCACCGCTCACGAGCTAGGATGACGAGCAACCACTCTTTCGACCGCCTAGGTCGTCGTCGTCCCCTAGCTACCCATTGTTGAGGCCGGGCGCGCTAGCTTCGCTGCCCTAGCTGATCTGTTGAGCTCGATGACGAGGAGCTGAGGCCGGCTGGCCCATTGTACGTATCTGCATGGATCATTAATTTCTCCTTGATTATTTGGTAGAAAGAAAATCAAAAACTAAATATATATTAGTAAGGGAAGTCAATGGAGGTGGTATATATAAGAGGACTTTATGGTGCCCGATTTACATTCATTAGAGTTAATATGTACGTAAAAAGTAAAATCAATATCAACTCTTATTCAATATAATTAAACTAATTAAAAAATATTTTTTACAAACTTACATCTTCTCTTCTCTCTCATTGCACTTTAGCAATCTCACCACCATGCCGTAGTGACCTGCCACCATCGTCGTCATCTTCGCTGCGGCGCATCACCACCGTCGTCGCCACGTGATGCTCGTCCCCATCGTCACTGTCACCATCGCCACGACGCCTGGCTGCCCAATTGCCCCCGACATCGCCGTGTCGCCCGATTATTGCCCCTGTCATCGCGTCGATCGCGACGCCGCACTGCCCGGCTGCCCCCGCCGTCGCCACGGTGCCCCTCCGCCCCGCTACCGTCGCCTTCACCGCAGGGCCTCAACCGCCCCTACCGTTGTCATAGCGCCCCTCCACCTAGCCGCCCCCACCATCATCGCACCACCGTACCTTGGTCGTCCCCATCCGCCGCCGATCACTGAGAGAGAAAAGGAAAGGGAGGAGAAGAGAGAGAAAGGAATAGGGAAAAAAGAAAAAAATTAATCAGTAATAGATTTTTTAGTTTAAATCTAGACCATTAGATCATTAAAAATGAATGGTCCATAATTTTTGGAGGTACCGTATATAATGTTAAACATTTGCAAGTTTGGATATTACGAGTTTAATCGTGAAGTGAAAGCTAAATAGTTCATAAAACAATATTAGACACTTTTGTACTACTCATTACATATTTACTTGGAGGTCAACTGAAACGCGTAAAGTTTAGCCCGGAACTCAATTTTAAGGATTAAACGTGAATTAATTATAAAAATAATTGTAGAATTAGAGAATTATTCGCGGGACAAATTTATTAAGCCTAATTAATTCATAATTAGCAAATGTTTATTGTATCATCACATTGTCAAATCATGGCGTAATTAGGCTCATTAAATCCGTCTCATAAATAATCCACCGATTATGAATGTATTTTATAAATAATATATATTTAATACTCTAAAATATCATCTAAACATCCGATGCGACGAAACTACATTTTTAAACTTAAAAACCAAATGACACCTTAGGGCAATCCCAACCTATAGTGTCTTGAGTGATGTCTTATTTTGTCATGTCAACAAGATATTATATCTAAAAAACTATGTTTCTAACCCTAATTTTTTAGTATGCATCTACAATAAATTTTTTATACTACTTTTTTCTCTCTCCCCTTTTCATCCAATCACTTTCATCTATGTCTTGGATATAGTGAAGACATTGTGTTTTATTTAAGACATGATTTCTTCAAGTTTTATTCTCTCTCTTCTTTAACCCCATTGCCACATCATATTATTTCCTATATGGCAACCTAATAAATGACTAAAACACTATCCTATGTGGAGGGTTGGGAATGCTCTTAGGGTATCCACAATGTGCCATATAACCGATCATTATGCATTAAATATATTATATAGGTTGTCCATATATATTATGAAAGTAGTCTTTATAGCATTGATTGTAAAAGTAGTCCATATAGCTATGAACTGCCCATAAAGAATAAAATAACATTTATCACTTCTCTTCTTTCTTTCTTTCTATCTTCTCTCTTTTAATATTTCATATTGCTACAAACATTATGAGATACGAAATAAAATAACCGTAGGTCACTATTGTGGCTCCCATTTATATGGACTAGTTTTACCGTAAACATTGGTGTGATGCCTTAAACACAAGATTTGAAGCTGAAAAGTAGACAAGCAGTGGCATCGGCGCATGGCTGGTATAACTCAATGGCAGTGACAGCGTATAATACTATAACATCATCGGTCTGTGCACTGACACGGCTAGCTAGCTGCAGCATATGCACCCACACATTACAACTCGGTGAATGTGTAGCAGACGCAGGCAAAAGGAGCTCGCCCAGATTAATTAAAAAAAAGAGAGAGAAGCATCTAGGGTGCTCACGTGAAAGAAAAAAAATACAAAGTACAAGAGAGAGGATTGTAATCAATATATGGTGTACTAGTTAGATGCACCTTATTTTATAATAAGGTTTTTGTGTAAAATTTATGTTTCTGTATGATTTTCTAGTAATCTAAGGATTTTTACATAAAATTTGTATATTCACACAAAATACATAAATTAAAATATCAAAAATATAAAAATACAGTTTTTTTCTTTTTCTTTTTTTTTCTCTTTTCTTTCTTCGCTGCGCACATGCAGATGCATGCGTTGCATGCGGCAGGGGACGGTTGCGCAGGCGTTGCAGGCTGCGTTGCGCAGGTTGAAAAGAAAGAAAACGGTTATGGGGAGGCGGCACACGCCCACGGACCGACACGAAAAAATGGAAGCAATATAGGATATAGGGGTTAGAGTTAATTTGAGTTAGATTTATCTCAACTAACTCTAAAATACCCATACAGGAGGGTTAGAGTTGGGCTATTTCAATCTAACCCATAAAAAAACTAGCATCTCCAAGGGGTGCTAACTGGGGCTAGTTTGTGTGAGGCCTACCCAAAAAAGGATTTCCAGTTACATAGGATCCCCACACAGCCACACACCACACAGTGGGACTAGTCTGACCACAATAAATCAAGTTGAAAAATAGTCAAATGATTGAAAAAATAACTAATTCTAACCTCTAACCCTTGCATTCATACAACTCAAAAGCTAGAGTTATTTCAGAGTTAATTTAGGATTACAATCTAACTCTAACCTCTAGCACTGCTAGAGTTTCCATACATGGCCATAGTTAAGATTTTTGTGCAGGTAATTAGCTAGGAATATAGTGCGTTGCTCTCGCAAAGTTTAATTTGAGATGGTACGGTTGCCGGCCAGCAGAGCGATAATTCTTCGTACAGTTTGATTTTGTTCTTAAGGAATTTATGGTCTTGTAGCTGTCTTCGATCGTTTTCTTCCGTGTAAATAAGCTAGCTGCATGCATGCATGCACTTAGAGTGGTTTGACTTTTGAGACTGAGTATTAACATGTGAGAGCTAGCTGAGACTGCACTGACTAATTATCGATTCAATTTCATCACTATATATATACTCCAATATAACATCGTCATCACTCAAATTGAAAGTGGTCGTATGTCTTTATTTCGAGAATACAACAGGGATTGAAAATGTGTGTATGTAGTAGATCAATAGCAATGTGAACTAATTAAATTGCACTTGAATAATATAATAAGCAATCTTCGTCGACGCATTTGTTGTAACATCATGATCTTACTTACTTTTGCATTGCGTGACATCTCATGCACAACAAGAAAGAGAAATGTACATATAAAAAATAAACAATATATATATATATACGGGAACGCTATTCTACACTATGGGTGTAAATGCTATTCTACACCGATTATCCCAATCGTGCCCACCCCCCACCCAATCCCAACCCCTCCATTCCACATCGGTGTAGAATAGCTATTCTACACCCGTGGTGTAGAATAGCATTTGTATATATATATATATATATATATATATATATGAGAAATTTTATGTTCATTGAGAATGTACCATGAGGTACCATATTTTTTGTATTAATTTTGGTACCTCCTGATACATGAGGTACCAAAATTAACACTAAAAAATATGGTACCTCCTCAAGTACTGTAAAATAACATATATATATATATATATGAAGAAATTTTACAGTCCTTGAGTAAGTAACAGGAAGTACTACATTTTTTAGTGTTAATTTTGGTACCTCCTGACACATAAGGTACTAGAAGGTACCAAAATTAACACTAACAAATGTGGTACCTCCTCAAAAACAGTAAAATAACCCATATATATGGGTTATTCCTCCTCAAGAACCGTAAAATTTCTCTATATATATACTTCGGTCGTACGTCCCAAAACATAAGACATACCAGTTTTATTTTTCGACAATTAATTTATTTCATTATATATCACCAAATTGAACAAAAGTTCACTAAATTTAAAAAATTTCGAAATTTTGGGCTGGAAATTTCAAAAATTTTAGTAGTTGACATTTTATATGACCCAAGTAGTCTTCGGTCGAATTTTTTTAAAAATAATATTTTTTTTAAAAAAATAAATCTGTATATCGGTTTGAAAAAATTGCAAAAGTGTTATGGATGCTACGTTAGCTCCAGTCGGCACTTCAAGTGTCGACCGGTCCTGACATAACAGAATCTGATAGGGAGCAGCATCCAGTCGGTACTTGAAGTGCCGACTGGAGCTGACGTGGCATCTAGTCGGTACTTGCTACTTTTGCAATTTTTTCAAAATGACATACAAATTTGATTTTTTTTAAAAAAAATATTATATTTTTTTAAAAAAAATCGCTTAGAGGCTTTGTGCATGCATGTTTTCAGTCGTGCCTGCCTTGGAACTGAATACTTGTATACTAAATGATTAGTAATACAGAGTTTCGTGTGCTATGCGCATGCAGCTTCCGATCCACATGGTAAGAATCTTTGACATCTTGTCTGTTAGTTTTGACTTTACAACTATCGATCGATCTCGCGATTCGCTACACGAATTAAGCAAAGCCCGGCCGATCGATGCCCGGTACGTCATACATGCATGCATGAACCAATGCAAGCGTAATTGACGAAAACAAAAACTAATTAATCGATCGAGCTAGCTAGCTAGCTAGCTATAGTAACCGTAAGGAACTACTATATCGTGTTTAATTGATCGAGACAATTAGCATCTGAAAAATCATTGCAATACACGGCAACTTAAATCAATTCAAACTCCTGAGAATTCAAACTCGTCTCGTCATGGGATGTGAACAACCTACGTACATGATGCCAATAAAGCCATACACAACGATTTATTATATAGGTTCAATTCCTCTGGCCTGGAGATCAGAAGAGAAGAGAGTAATACTCTTGTTCTATTCTTGTGTCAATGCAATAATTTAGCTGATGAGATTTATTCATCTCGAGCAAGCTAGTAAATCGGATTACAAGGCTTGATTGCCTGATTTCTTGGAACATTAGATTTATCTAGCTTGAGATTTGATCTAAATTGTTATCTAAGCTTAAATTGATTATGCCCTTAAGGCTCTCTGACTTCATCTCTTCAAGGTAAGTCGGATAACGTATCCATATAGAATAGAAGATAACTTACACATTGTATAAGATTAAGTAATCTAAAGAATTCTATGTCTTAAAATAGATATATCTTGAAAATTATATATATATATATATAGAGAGAGAGTATAATATACTATTCTCTCCGTTCTTTTTTCAAATGACGTTGTTGACTTTTATGTCAACATTTGACTATTTTTCTTATTTAAAAATATTTTTTTTGAAATATCATTTATTTTTTATAATTTATTTTATTATTGAAGTTACTTCAATCATAACTTATATTTTTGCGTATATTTGCACAAATTTTTTAAACAAGACGAATGGTCAAATATTATGATAAAAGTCAACAATATCATTTTTAAAAAATGGAGAGTAATTGTTTATACCATTATTCCGTTTCTCGCGCCACGTTACAATTATTGTTTCACCATAAAAAAATGATCTACTATGAATATGTGACCGGTTTGGAGGGAAATGAGTTTAACGAGTGCTATAAATTTTGAACTCGAGTGAATTTAACAAAACTTGAACTATTTTGTCACAATACATTAGAACTGTACGGTATGTGGACCCACAGCAGGATGAAAAGGTAAAATTGCAGTTTTCCCGACAAAATCTTTAACTATTTTCGTTTTGCCGTTTGCCTTGGCCCTCGCGTAGCCACGTGTACCGAAAGACCGACAAATTGTTGGAGTCCATCAGCCCACCGAATTATCCAAGGCCCAAGGCCCATCCTTCCCTCCCAACCATATCCCCAACGACCCCAATCCCATTCCACCGCACGTCCTCGCCGGAATCCGCCGCTTCTTGCCTTCCTCCGCGGCGGCCACTGTTCCTCAATATTCTCTTGCCCTGATTTTCTGGAGGCCAGCCGTAGGCGGAGCAGCCCGGCGATATCGCGCGGCGCTCTGCCTCTGCCTGCGTCAACCGGACGGAGGGGGAGCAGGTCAGTTTCATCCGATGAATACCGAGCCACCATCTCGTGAGCCGGCCCGGCATGGGTAGATTGGAGATCCGTTGGCAATCGGAGTGGTTTCTTTCGCTCGAATTGACCCATACAGTTGCGTCCCAATTTGCTTTCTTCGTTGCGTGCTTGGTACGGTAATAGTAGCCGTTTGTTTCCAAAAGAATTTGGTGGTTCATCTGAACCCGCATGCCCCGCGTTAGGTCCGCCCCTGTTGGTCAATTATTCTTTGATGAAATGGCCGTTTTATGGCGATTTCCCTAAATTATTATGCAGCTTTGAGTTTGAACACGAAGGATGTGCTATACGGCATAAACCAAATTACTGAGCCGAGATGGTTCAGCTTATTAAGTTCTGTGTTATATAATCTTGTATCGTAAATTTGGCGGCGAAAGCCAATATGTTTTTATACCGTAGGAACCAAAAAAATCCAGATACCTTGAGCATGCCAAGTTACATGTGTCAAGTGCACGCCATATATGATATAGAGATCTCTATGATATATTAGGACTGATGGGGATGTATAGCACACCATTACAAATACTAGCTCTCCTATTTAAGATTACATAGCATATCGTCCACATGACGTATAAATCCAAACTTAAAAGATGAAAATTTTGATTATCCTAAAACTTGAAAGTATATACATGACTAACCAAGATCAAGTACTTACATATTCTTGTCTGCAGAGAACAGTCTTTTTAACTAAAATGCTCCCAAGTAACACATACATGCCTTTGCATCATCACTCAACTCCTTTTACGAAAGAGTAAAGATAGTTGATGCATGCTGGCTGAGTGGTTGAAGAGATTGTTTTAGAATCGAGCAACTAGCTTATTCTTCTGATTTTATTTAGTAGTGCTTTTGATATTCTTCACATGACACTGTCTAGTTGAAACTGCAGTTTGTATATTGAAGCTTTGTCGTGTATCCAACAAATATTTCAATGGCACTGGTACAGTTCAGCTCTACCTTAGTTCTTAAACTTGGGGAAAAACCTCAGCTATTACACAGATCATCTGCAATTGTGACAGTTACTTGTGCTGATCAAAGATTTCTGGCGTCAAAAAATTGGTAAGCCCTTGTTGTTGAACAATAAGATGTACTAGGAATCCTAGAAACAAAGTGTGCTACCACAAGCATGACTTTCTTATAGAACTGAGGATTTTTACTATATCTTTGTTCATACAGTAATGTAGGCAGTGGTAAACACCTAGCATCGCCTATGGCTAGTTTACATTCACGGACCTCTTCTCAACTATTAAACCATGCACCATCACTGAGGTTTCACGGTCGAAGGGGTTCACGGTTCATTGTCAGAGCTGCAGCTGTGAGATATCTATTTTACCTTTCTTCTTTTCTTATATTAATTCTTAGAAACACTGGCTTTTCTGACATGGATTTGAAAATCTTAATTGACAGGATTTCTACTCCGTACTTGGTGTTTCAAGAAATTCTAGTAAATCTGAAATCAAGAGCGGTAAGTGTGCCTTTATTTGGCAGCCTAGGGTGTGCAGTTATTGGCTTGGTTGAAGTTCAATTCATCTGTATTTATTAACTAATGTTGATTCTGTCTAGTTTTAACCTTGCTGTAGCTACCCTGTATCCCTAATTTACAAAACAAACTAGAATATTTCCATCCATGTGTTAATGTTAGATTGTTAATACTGTTTCAATCATATATTTCACATGTGAAACAATCCATAGTACAGCAGCAATGATTCGCCATAAAAAAATAGAAGTGAAATAAACTGCTACCCTTGTTGCAAACTTGGCCACCTTGAGCTTTGGAGACCTCTTCTTTGTTCTTGAAAGTTTACTCTACCTACTAGTAACATAAAATCTAATTGTTTGCTATTTCATCTGATTTAAATGCTATCTTGACAAATCCCTTCCATTATTTATTTATTTTAAGATGCAAGCCTATGTTGTCTGTAGTGTCATTCTCTGTAACTGACTACCTGAGGTGTTCTAGAAATATACTGTTTCTTTTTTTTCTGAAATTTTGATGATAGCAACTTCTCCTTAAGAAGGTTGAATGATACAAGAATGTTATCCACAGTTACTTTCAATCGAAATGTATGTTATTCTTTATTAGTGTTTTCTTGATTAATTCTAAAATTATCTTCTGTTCCAGCCTATCGGAAGCTTGCTAGGAGTTATCATCCGGATGTGAACAAGTAAGTTGACCAACCATTATACGATAATAATATTTCAGCTACCATCAATAGGTTGCTTCTTTTCAGCTTCTTACAAACCCATTATAAGCGTGATTGTTAGTTATTGCATTAACCTTTTGTCCTTTTCCATATCTAGCTAATTAAATAAAACAACTGTTACTCTTTCGTGTTGTTTTGCTTAGAGATCCTGGCGCTGAACAAAAGTTCAAGGATATTAGCAATGCTTATGAGGTTTGTTAAGTTGGCCATACTCAAATCCAATAGTTCCTTGTGATCTATGTTGTAGTAGAGCTACATGTGTGTTCTGGCTAACAGTAAGATAATTGCAGGTTTTGTCTGATGATGAAAAGCGAGCAATCTATGATAAATACGGAGAAGCTGGTTTGAAGGGTTCTGGAATGGGAACTGGAGTAAGTGTTCCATTCAATGTTGCCCAATTCTGATGTATTATCAGCTGGACCTTTCTACAATTTCTCATATGAAATTTGTAAATCTGCAGGATTACTCAAACCCATTTGATCTATTTGAGTCACTATTCGAAGGGTTTGGTGGAATGGGTGGGATGGGAGGTGGGATGGGAGGCCGTGCTGCTCGGAACAGACCAATGCAGGGTGATGACGAGGCCTACAATCTGGTACTCAATTTCAAGGAAGCGGTGTTTGGGGTAGAGAAAGAAATTGAGATCACCAGACTGGAAGTCTGTAATACATGTGATGGAAGTGGTGCCAAGCCCGGCACAAAGCCAACCACGTGCAAAACATGTGGAGGTCAGGGACAAGTGGTCTCCTCCACAAGAACGCCACTTGGAATATTCCAGCAGGTCTCCGCCTGCAATACATGCGGAGGCACTGGTGAATTCTCCACCCCATGCAACACTTGTGGGGGTGATGGTCGAGTGCGGAAGACAAAAAGGATCAGTCTAAAGGTTCCTGCTGGAGTTGATTCTGGAAGTAGATTGAGGGTTCGGTCTGAGGGAAATGCTGGGCAGAGAAGAGGCCCTCCTGGAGACCTTTATGTGTTTATTGATGTTCTCTCTGATCCTGTTCTTAAGCGAGATGGAACAAACATTCTATGCACATGCAAGGTTTCATACATTGATGCTATACTTGGGACAACTGTCAAGGTTCCCACTGTTGATGGCATGGTTGACCTGAAGATCCCCTCAGGTACCCAACCAGGCACAACTCTGGTGATGTCCAAGAAAGGTGTCCCGCTTCTCGGAAAGTCAAATGCTCGTGGAGACCACCTGGTCCGTGTGCAGGTTGAGATTCCAAAGCGTCTGAGCAACGAAGAGAGGAAGCTGATTGAAGATCTTGCAAACCTGAACAAGGCTCAAACTGCGAACAGCAGGAGATGATAATGCCACAAGGCTTGATTGGACATGGTTGTGCGATATGCAAATTTTGATGCAAATTGCGGTGATTGCAAAATGTCATGTCTGTAACTAAATTATAAGCTATAGAAATCTAGCTGTCTTTGAAACACCAAATGGATGGTGTTTTACGCTAGGCTTGTCGTATGCTTTTAGTCAAGCTTAGTCGTCTGTTTTTCTTGATACTGTTCTCAAATTTTGAAAGGCCTAGGAAAATTATTTAATGGTGGAATAGAACGAGTTCCAAAATTCGTTCGTTGTGTAAAGCACCAGACCATTCTGATTGTTCTGTAAGCTGTAACGTGAAGTTTTGGCACAAGATTTTGATGTTAGCCTACCTTCGGTTTGATTTCTTTTTGCTGATCATGACAGTTGGAACATCTTTTGCTGCAGAGCAGGTAAATGCACACAGATTGGCCGTTGATTTGAAGCTGATTGTCCGTATTCGCTGCTGCTAGCACATGTATTAACATACAATCCTGTGCCTGGTGCTGCATTATATGTATTTCCAACTATGCAGAATCTACATGATGCTTAATTTTTACTTAAGGCATGGAAAGATTAGCCAACAAAAACTTCTTATGGTACATGATGCTGCTCGCGGTATGGAGACATAATACCGCCCATTTTACTCTTCTTGTCCAGAATATGGAAACATGTCACGCCGTCAGTCGACGCGCCATGACTGGGCGGGCGACGTTGGCGGGAACAGGGGTGAGAGTAATTCTGAAATGGATGTAATGAAAACGGAAAACATGTAATACGTCTTCATGGGAAGAAAGCGTACTTTTGTAATGACAAGCTGGATAGCGGAAGGCTATTTGTAGGACGGTGAACAGTGGCATGAGACCCACGAATGAAATAACAGAATTCCCGTTCTTCTCTGTTCTTCTCTTGTGCTGGTGGATGATTGATCCGAATTGTTCCGAATTCCGTCGGTGAGGAGTGTGATCTCCGGCGAGCTCGTAACAATCTGGTATCAGAGCTATAGGCTGTCGCGGCGTGGATTGGAGTTCCTTCATCCTCGTCGGTGAGTCGGTAACACTCCAGCGATGGGGTCTGTGATCCTTTCTGGTGGTTCTTTTTCTCTCTCGCTGGTTCGACTCGGCTGGAGGTAGGAATTCATCCTGGCGCGACAGAGTGCTCAAGCGCGGCAGGTTGAGGCGGCCTTGGACACGATGGAGGCAAAGGTTTTGGAGGCCGTGGCTGCTTTGACAGCCAAGATAGACAACATGGAAATACAATTGGACTTGAAGTTGGAGGCGCAGAGGGAGCGGATGGATCAAATGCAGGCGAAGGTGGACTTGTCCATGGCGTCGTTGGGAGTGGTTCAACAAGATCAGAAACTGTTGTCGCAAGTGATCCGCCGCACGGTGTTGCCTCAAGTTCACATGGGGACGACTGGAAGCCACAGGAGCAGTTCTGGTGATGACCATGGTGAACCTGTTCCCGTGGTGGTTGCAGGAGGGGATAACAACCACAGGAAGAGTTGAATGCCGAAGATGGATTTTCCCAAATGTGATGGCAACGAGGTACGTGTTTGGATCGATCAGTGTGTGATGTATTTTGAGATGTACCAGCTTCATGAGAATTTTAAAGTGTCGGCGGCATCCTTAAATCTTGTGGGCAAGGCTGCACAGTGGTACAATGTATGGAAACAGAGTGTGGGGCGCCATGATTGGCACATGTTCAGTATGGCTATGTTACAGGAGTTTGAGGGTAACACGTCCACGCTGAAGATGAATGAGTTAAAGGGGTTAAAGCAAAGTGGAACGGTGGAAGAATATAAGAGTCGTTTTGATACCTTATTATATCAAATTCGACTCCATGAAGAGGCCCAGGCTGGAACATTATGGGTGGTTGGGCAATTTGTTTGGGGTTTAAAGGATGAGATCAGACTACATGTTCAGGCTCAGGTTCCAGCTACCTTGAGTCATGCTTACCATTTGGCTTTAGCCAAAGAGGGATTAGTTGAAGGGGAGGCCAAGCGCACAGAAGGGAAAAAGAATTAGGGTACCAAACCATCTGGCCAGCACAAATTTCTGGAGAAATCCAAGTTTTCTTTTGGGAAGGTTTGGAAGGCACAATAATTGAAAGATTATAGAAGAGCTCATGGTCTCTGTTTCAAGTGTGGAGAGAAATACTCCCCTACGCACCAATGCAGTGTACCACATCAGGCTCAGGTACATTTAATGGAGACAACGGATACCCCCGAGATAATATCGGATGAACTGTTAGCTGCAGTCACCTAGGACTCACCAGGAAACTTGGATGATAATGTATACTTGTCTGTGAATGCACTGTCTGGTTTGGAAGACACAACAGCTATAAAAATTCAGGCCATGGTTCAGAAGCAGCATATGCTCATTTTGGTGGATTCGGGTAGTTCCAACAGTTTTGTGAGCAAAGACATGTTGGCTAAATTGCATTTGCATGTGGAAAGTATTCCTCCTGTATGGGTTCAGGTGGCTAATGGTGAAAGGTTGGCGTGTAAATTTCGGATTCCTCAGTTCGAATGGTGGATGCAGGGTTTAACCTTTTGTCATCCCATGAGAGTGTTGTCTCTAGAGGGCTATGATGCTATACTAGGTATGGACTGGCTGGCTCAGCACAGTCCTATGCACTGTGACTGGTTGCAGAAACAGATTTCATTCCAGTATAAGGGATCTACAGTTACTCTTCAAGGAATTCTGCCACACACCCTGACAACTCCTTCGAATATAACTGTCCATCAGTCAAACAAGTACCATCAAAGTAATGAGGTGTGGGTTGTGGCTGTGGTTCAGCAAATTGCTCCTGATACTGAGCAAAAGATTCCAACTGAAATTCAGGAGGTGCTGGATAAGTTTGCTGAGGTGTTTCAGGTTGTGACTCAGCTTCCTCCTCCAAGAGTATTTGATCATGCTATCCCTTTATTACCAGGAACAATGCCCATTAATTGCAGACCATATAGATACTCTCCAGCTCAAAAGGATGAAATTGAAACTCAAGTGGATGAAATGTTGAAAACAGGGTTGGTAACTCCCAGTTTCAATCCTTTTGCCTCTCCAGTCCTCCTTGTTAAAAAGAAGGACAATTCTTGGAGAATGTGTATTGATTACAGAAAGTTGAATACTGCCACTATTAAGAACAAGTTTCCCTTACCAATTATTGATGAGCTATTGGATGAATTGGGGGGTTCTACTCACTTTTCTAAGCTAGACTTAAGGAGTGGGTATCATCAAATCAAGATGAGGGTGGAGGATGAGGAAAAAACTGCTTTCAAGACACATCATGGCCACTTCCAATTCAAGGTCATGCCCTTTGGCCTTACTAATGCCCCTGCTACTTTCCAATGTCTCATGAATTCTATTTTTGCCCCACATATGAGGAAATTTGTTCTAGTTTTCATGGATGATATATTGGTGTATAGCAAATCTTTGAGTGACCATGTTCAGCATTTAACTATTGTGCTAACAGTGTTAACCCAGCATCAATTGTTTGCCAAGAGGAGCAAGTGTTCTTTTGCTTTACCACAGATTGAGTACTTGGGCCATATCATTTTGCTGCTGGGGTAGCTACTGATCCTGACAAGGTTGATGTGATGAAACATTGGCCTGTCCCCACTTCTTTAACTGAATTGAGAGGATTTCTGGGACTCACAGGATATTACAGGAAGTTTATTAAACATTATGGCATTCTTACAAAACCATTGACAACCTAGTTGCAGAAGTCTAAAGCTTTCCAGTGGACTGAAATAGCTCACCAAGCCTTTTTAGCTGTCAAGGAGGCTATGTGTTCTGCACCAGTATTGGTTTTGCCTCAATTTGAGCAACCATTTCAAATTGAGACTGATGCTTGTGACACGGGAATTGGAGCAGTGTTGTCACAGAATGGACATCTAGTGGCTTTCTATAGTAAAGCACTAGGCATACTGAATCAAAAGCTCTCTATATATGAAAAGGAGTTCATGGCTATTTTGATGGCTGTTGAAAAATGGAAGTGTTATCTGATAAGGGGCCCTTTCACTATTTTCACTGATCACAAAGCTTTGTGCCAATTGGATAGTCAACCTTTACACTCTGAAATGCAGAAGAAAGCTATGACGAAGTTAATTGGCTTACAGTACCGATTTCAGTACAAAAAAGGGGCTGCTAATACTGTATCAGATTCATTATCCAGGGTGGGACATTTCTTTCAGCTAAATTCTATTGCAGTGGTTCAACCTCTTTGGCTACAAGAGATCCTGAATTCTTATGCTACTGATCCACTGGCTCAGACCCTATTGCAAGAACTGGCTGTGGTGGGACAGAATTCTCAAAGTTTCGGTTTGAAGGATGGACTCATTAAACATCAGAACATGATTTGGGTGGGGGCAAATTTGGCACTGCAAACCAAGCTCATTTCTGCTTTTCACGCGTCAGTCTTGGGAGGTCACTCTGGTATTACAGTCACTTATCAGAGAATCCATAAACTCTTTACATGGCCAGGGCTAAAGTTTTCAGTTAAGGACTTTATTCAACAATGCCTTGTCTGTCAGCAGGCTAAACATGAGAACTGTAAACTTTTAGGATTGTTACAACCATTACTTGTTCCAGCTGGTGCATGGCAGGACATTTCCATGGATTTTATTGAAAAATTGCCCTTGGTTGAAGGTTTTAACGCTATACTGGTTATTGTGGACAGATTCTCCAAGTTTGCTCATTTCTTACCAATCAAACATCCTTATACTGCTATTCCGATTGCTCGACTCTTCTTGGATAGAATTGTGTCTCTTTATGGCCTTCCTAAGTCCATTGTCTCTGATAGAGACAGGATCTTTACTAGCACTTTCTGGCAAATATTTGTTTGATAAATTGGCAGTTCCTTTGCATCTATCTACGGCTTAACACCCACAGTTGGATGGACAAACCGAGCGGGTGAACCAGTGCTTGGAAATGTACCTCCGTTGTGCTACTTCAGTTTCTCCTAGAAAATGGGTGTTTTGGTTACCCTTGGCGCAATTTTGGTACAATACATCTTTTCACTCAGCTCTACAATGTACTCCTTTTAAGGTGTTGTTTGGGGCGGATCCCAACTATCATTTTTTACCGGCATTACAATTTGATGGGCTCCAGACAGCGTCTCACCTAGACGTGGAGACTTTACTTCATGATAGACAACTTTTCTCTGAAATGTTACAACATCATTTGCATCGGGCTCAACATCGGATGAAGCAAAATGCGGATGCCAGGCGCTCATTTCGATCTTTCCAAGTGGGTGATGCTGTTTTTCTCAAACTCCAACCCTATGCTCAAACATCAGTGGTCAACCATCCATATCCCAAGCTTTCTTTCAAGTATTTTGGCCCATTCAAGATTTTGGAGTGTGTGGGATCAGTGGCATATCGCTTGGACCTTCCTTCGGATTGCTTGGTTCACCCGGTTTTCCATGTTTCTCAATTAAAGCATTATGTGCCGCCATCAGCTCCAGTTTTCTCTTCTCTACCAACTGAGGTGGCGCTGGATGTTCAGGAGCTGGTCCCTACTAAAATTCTTGACAGACGGTTGGTGAAGAAGGGCAACGCCGCTGCTGTCCAAGTTTTGGTGACATGGGGTTCCTTGCCGGTTCCATGCGCTACATGGGAGGATTATTCTACGTTGCAAGCTCGTTTTCCCGCGACTACGATTTGAGCGGATGCTTCAGCTCAAGGGGGCGGAAATGTCACACCGTCAGTCGGCGCGCCATGACTGGGCGGGCGACGTTGGCGGGAACAGGGGTGAGAGTAATTCTGAAATGGATGTAATGAAAACGGAAAACATGTAATACGTCTTCATGGGAAGAAAGCGTACTTTTGTAATGAGGAGACGGATAGCGGAAGGCTATTTGTAGGACGGTGAACAGTGGCGTGAGACTCACGAATGAAATAACAGAATTCCCGTTCTTCTCTGTTCTTCTCTTGTGCTGGTGGATGATTGATCCGAATTGTTCCGAATTCCGCCGGTAAGGAGTGTGATCTCCGGCGAGCTCGCATCAAAACACCATGAATATGATTTGCAGGCGACATTGAAGAATCTGTCTGTTGTAATCTTCTTGAGCTGTTCGTGTAATGTTTCAATCTTATATTTTGTAAGGCATGCAGCTATACATATACAATGCAATTGAAATTTAAGTTTTGTGTCTCCAGTACTGCTATATATTTGGAGACGCTTGTGTAAAGACGTTCTATGTGAAGGATTTTATACATGCTCTGGTGTCCGGATAGATAATAGAACTCCTATTGTCTATTGGCCTGATAAATGGACAGTAATGTATCAAATCCTAGGGCTAATATAATGTTGCTCTCAGCGTCTTCTCCTTGATGAGATTGATCTCTCTCATGTTTTCTTCTGAGCTCTCTTGGCTTATGTTGGCTTCCTCTTTCTTGGCTACTATGATTTGTACAGATGAATTAGGTAAACTCTTACCTTATCCTACTAGGTTGTTGGTATTTTTGCCATAATACATGTCCATTTTACTGCAATATCTAAAAAATAAATTAGTGTTTATTATCTTAAATTATTTATACATGCACCTAAGTCTAATATTTGTATCTCTTAACTTAGAAGTCAGTTTGCATAGTCTAATCTTTTTATCTTTATAGTAGTATCAGTTTTGAGTACATGTGCAGGTATATCCATTTCTAATAACATCAACCAAAGGCAAACATTAATCTTCATAAAATTCATGTTTAAATATTACTACTATATCTTAGGAGTTTGGTCTACCAAGTTTTCTCTCTGTTAAACATAAAAAATGTTAACACGCCAATCTCTAACCTTGTAGGAGTGTCAATAATTTATTGAAAAAATATTTTAACTTTGTTCACCAGATTTTTATAGGGTGGAAAAGGACAGGACTAAACCCACATAAGTTGGCAAAGCAATGAGAAATCATCCAGCATCCAAAAACATACGACAGTGTTCTTAAGTGATATGTTCATCTAGACAAAAGTGTTCAGACTTTGAGGCATTAAAACTTAATGCATCAAATAATGAATTAGATAGCATATTCTTTGATTTGTTACTACATGTCTACACTGAACAAGATTCATTCACATTCAAAAGTAACTATTGAACTGCATTTCAAGTTCAAAATCCAATTACAGTTTCATGCAAATGTCATCCAACTATTAATTTGAGATGACCAAAAGATAGATGAATACAAGAACAACCGGATACAATTTTGATATGCCAACAAGATAAGCATTGGCTTTATTGCAACGAATCAGCTCAACATATATATAAAAAAAATCTACGGCTGGACATGATCTTCAGTTTGCCGATCCTGACGTTCACCTTGCCAAGCCCAAACAATGTCTTTGAGAGCTGGTTTCATATCTTGCTTCCACAAATTTTGGTATTCAAGTGTATCTCCATTGTTCTTCTTGATTTCTACCAAATGAAATGAAGGAGTGACCTCAAAGATCTCGGCATCAATCGCTAAGACACCTTTCCTTCCTTCATTTGCACCTTCCATTTTCAGCACACCGCCTTCTTTCTTTTTTACTGTTAGCTTTGAACATGTGGCCACATCCTCTAGTTTTGAGATAATTGCTGAAACTGACTGACTTGATGTAAACCTTGACTCTTTTCTCTTATCTGTCTCAAACAAGCCAGAAAGATCAAAGCCTTCTGAAAGAGAAATGATATCAAAAGCATTAAGGTTGGTGAGTTTTCCTGCATCATGTTTCTCGCTATTTTTGCTGCTACTGCTACCAATGGATGAGAAAACAACATTAACATCAGCGAGAGCTGTAACTGGTTCCTTTGTCTCCACGTTATTACGGATTAGCTTGCTGTCAAGTCCTTTTTTAAACCAGTAAGTTTCCATTATTTTCGTAATTGGCATTCTATTCCTTGGGTTTGGATCAAGAATTCTTACCACTAGTTTCCGTACATCTGATGGAAACCATGTTGGGCATTTGAACTCTGCTTTCCCAATCTTTCTGTACATCTCCATTAAATTTGAATCTTGGAAAGGAAGATAACCAGCCATAAGAACAAACAGGATCACCCCACAAGACCATGTGTCAACCTTGACACCATCATACCCTTTTTGGCTGATCACCTCAGGCGCCACATATGCTGGTGTACCACAAGTTGTGTGTAGAAGGCCATCTTGTTTTCTTGATTCAGCAAGAGCACTCAATCCGAAATCAGAAATTTTCAGGTTTCCATTTTCATCAACAAGTAAGTTTTCTGGCTTCAGATCACGATGATAAACACCTCTACTGTGGCAGAAATCAACAGCACTTACCAACTGCTGGAAGTACTTTCTTGCAGCATCTTCTTTTAACTTACCTCTAGATATTTTGTTAAACAATTCACCGCCTCTGACATATTCTAACACAAAGTATATCTTTGATTTGGTAGCCATGACCTCATACAGCTGTACAATGTTGGGGTGCCTCACTAATTTCATCACTGATATCTCTCGCTTAATCTGATCCACTAGGCCTACCTTGAAAATTTTGTCCTTGTCAATAACCTTTACAGCCACGCTTTGAGATGTTGCAATGTTCCTTGCATGATAAACCTTGCCAAAAGTTCCTTGCCCCAATAATTTCCCAACCTCATACCTTTGCAATAGAATGTTTCCATTCTTCTCAAGTTCCATCATTTAAGAAAAAAAATCCCCACAGGCAATTCTTTATTGGAATTCCAGCAACAGAGAAACGGTAAAAGCGAAAACTTCAACCGTCGTCAGAAATTGCATGATCTAGCATAGCAGTATTTCTGACATTGATAGCATCATTGTTATTTTGTGATTGGAAAATGCACCAAGTGTGCACCTGAAATCCCCGTTCATCAAGAATAAGCGATTTAAAGCCAATGGGAGAAATACCCTCCTCTTCACAGGAGAAAACTCTGGCGTGCAAGCACATCTTTCTGCATTCCCTAGAATGGTCTTTCACTGCTATTTGCAATGCTGTAATACAGACAAGAAGAATGATTAATTTTTTGCAGACACGGTACAAAATATGACAATATTCCCAAAAGTGATTGTGGATATTGCAGATACACAAGTGATGGATGAAAGACCCAAGCTATCCAATTAAATTTAAACGAAAAATAATGTATGCATGCAAACAAATGGAAGGACATGCTGTAACCATGAACATAGATGTGGAGTCAATTAATACAGTGCTAGGGTCAGGTTTTGTGTGTAAATTTGTGTGCAGTTGATCTTGGGCTAACACATAGCAAACTGAAAAATCCACCTGGATAGGAGCAGCATCCTCTCAGGAAAATGGAAAGCTAGGAGCAGCTATGATGAATTCATGCACATGGATAGGTGTGGGGCCAATTAATCCAATTTAAAGTCAAGTACAAATCTTAGTTTGGATGAAAGCTGGCTAACAACCATGAGAACAGGTGCACATAAAGACAGGAAATTGCATACATATATACAAAAGGTGAATTGTCGAAAATAATATCTGCCAAGAGAAACTAAAAATATGTCATTTGTTGACTAAAACCTATAATATGTACATGAAAACACATGACTAAAAACGACAATGTAAATATCCTAATAGAAATAAAAAGTTAACAAACAGCTCCGTTGATGTATTTATATACTTCAATTGACTAGATAAACAGGTATGCTTTCGTAAGTCAGGTCCACAGCACAATTGCCATTAACATTATGATTCTCAGCAGATTATTAAAGCTTCATAAGAAAGATGAGGAGAACAAAGTAGATAACCTGAACCTTTAAAGTACATTCTTACAAGGAAGAGCACGGAAAGCACAATGTAAAAACAAGTGATAAATCCACCCGTTGGATCATATGCAATTATCATTTAATGGGTAATGGAAAAACAGATAAGTTATGTGGACAGCCTGAGAGTTCATGAAAACAGTGCTGCCATATTTTGTAGATTTTATGACAGCTTGCCAAATTACCGAAGTAAGTCAGCAAGTAGTTCGGCAAAACTAACTGCGCAAAAAAAAATAGAAAATGTGTGCACTCCATTAAATAACAAGACAGCCATCCCTGACAGCTTGACCCTTACCACTTCAACAGAGGTAAAGAGATCCAATGAAAATGAATTAAATCCCAAGAGGAAGGGATGTATCTGATAGTTTTTGAACAATTATCAAATGGAGGCTATTCAGGACTTCATCCGATACAACATAAATATTGGACAGCACAATATTATTTATTCTATTTGGAAACTTTGTTCAGTCCAACGTTTTGAGCTTAACTGAGAGTATTTTTCACAAACAAAAATTACATTATATGCACTTCCCACATTCTCATAGGAATGGTTTACATTTGTGAATCTGTACTTGCTAAATTCATTGGTGCAGAGAAATGAAGTCTATATCTGAAGTGCACGTTGCTGTTAACTTATTGATTCATTCAGTTTCGCTACAAGACACTGGTAATAGCAGCTGAGTTAATTAGAAACATCACTACTAGTAATGGCTTCACAGTTAATAGTCTCCCTTAATCCTGCCACAGCCTATGACTGTCCAGTGGGTCAAGATTCATATTCTGTTGCTTATGACACTTGTGTATGCATAGCACGATAGAAACACCTATACATCGTCATCAACACCAACAATATAAAGATAAAATCTTTTTTTGCGGGGAGAATTGAACCAATCGATCTAGCACTGTAGCCATACTTGGTGATACTTGATGGAACCTCATCACTAGTACTCGGTCACAAAAACAAATTTCTTGTTGGACTCCCCCCCCCCCCCCCCCCCCCCCCCCCCCGGTGAGAGATTCACACCGGAATGCTATTGTTTGCAACATATAAACGACTACAAAAATCCTCACATGCGAGATGGGGCAGCCCTTGTGTTCTATGCAAGAAACAATAACCCAAATCAACCGGCCGGGTAGAAAGAAAGAACCCACGCAAACACGCGATTAGTAAACCAAAGAGAGAAGGACGGACACCTTGAAGGGGCCGATTGCAGGCGCCAAGAAACCGGAACCTGGAGGCTCGAACGGGCGGCGGCAATGCAGGGTCGGAGTTGGTTCGATTTGTTCTCCGTTGCTGTTGTTTGGGGTGGCGAGGCGTGGCCTTGAGGTATGACGGGGGAGGCGTCTTTATGGCGCGAGAGGGGGTGTGTGGTGTGGTCCGCCCTCGCTGGCCACCAAACCTGCACAGCCACGGGTGACCCCAATTATGCCTTGGCCCTTTGTGCCAGTATTATTGCCTGCTTGCTTCTATTCAATTCTGCAAAATTAAATGTAAGTTTTTTTAAAAATGCACTCTAATAATATTCCTAAATGATTTAAAATACCAATAATATTTTTACCCCTATCCTCAGACTTTATTACTCGGTACTCCACCCAACCAACCGCTACTCCCTCACCCATCCTAGCTAGTAGGATAGTACTCCCTCCAGTTTCCTAAAGGAAGTCGTTTTAGACTTGTATCAAAAGTTGCCTAAAAGATGTCGTTTTATATTTTATTGTGCATTTTGGACGTTTATACCCCCGAAGTAGTACTACTTTCTTCTCGTTTCCCGTGCTATCTTTACTAATGCATTGTATTTAATAGGGGCAAACAAGGAAAGTATACACAAATTAATCATTCCTTGGTATCTTAAATCATGTCCAAAACGACATCCTTTTTGAAACCGGAGGGAGTATGTTTTTTTGGACGTCTCATCTTTAACTATTATAAAGCGGCTAAATGCAGAAGCTCGTCGCAATTGCTTGGTGTGCATGCACGGCTGCATGTAACATGTATGGAAGAAATCATTACGGAAGAAATGGAAAAATGGAAAAGAGAAAAAAATAAAAATAAAAATATACTTTTTAAAAATCATACAGTAACTAAGACTTTTGGACAAAGACCCTGGAATTTCTGAAAAAACACACAAAACTATGAATTTTGCGTATAGATAGTTAGATTCGTTGAAAATTTTCTTATCATCGCAATATATATATATATTACTAAACATGTGAGCAATAAATATATCATGCTCTAAATATATTATTATTAAAATTATGAATCTGTCGCAATGCAAGGACACCTTACTATTAATAATATATGCGCTCAATTTCTATTTTTCAATTCAAATAAGGGCCTGTTTGTTTCAATGGAATTGGGCCGAATTGAATTTAATTCTTGGGCTGGCCTGTTTGGCAAACTTTAGAATTGGAAATTATAATTCCATCTATTTTTTGGGCCGGAATCAGAAGCCCAAAACTAATTCCTGCCCTAAAATGAGGAATCTAATTCCTCCAGGACCCGAGCGCACGGTAGCGCCTCCTCCTCCCCCGAGCGCCGCACGCGCCTCCTCCTCCTCGCCGTCGCCGCCCTTCTCGCGCCTCCACCCCGAGCGAGATCAAGGCCGGCCTTCATCCTCTCAGGGTAAGTCCCCTGCCCCAAGCCTGCGATGTGCCCTGCTGCCGTCTTGCCGCCGCCGCAGCCAGCGCTCGGCTGCTCCCGCCTGCCGTCGTCAGCGCCTGGCTTCTCACGCATGCCCCCATCGCCAGCGCCCGGGTGGCCGCGCCCGCGCCCGCCTGCCGTCGTCAGCGCCTGGCTTCTCACGCATGCCCCCATCGCCAGCGCCCGGGTGGCCGCGCCCGCGCCCGCCTGCCGTCGTCAGCGCCTGGCTTCTCACGCATGCCCCCATCGCCAGCGCCCGGGTGGCCGCGCCCGCGCCCGCGCACGCGCCTGGCGGCCATTTTGATACGGATTTCATTGCGATTTGCTTAGTGGGTAAATAATTTACTTTGTGGTGGGTATCTCTGGTTTGTGTTTATGTGCGGTTTGATATATTGTTCTCATATCCTGTCAATTGATTGACGACGATAGCGCAAGGTTTGTGGCAGGATTGATGCATGTTTTATGGTGATTGAAAGTTACTAGAGGATTGATCATCCATTGCCAATGTGATTTAACCAATATGCTTTTAGGCCATTTTTTCCAACCAAAAGTGTCAAAAGAGGTGGTTAATAATGCGCTTAAGTGCTACTCTTGGTTTGAAATAATGCTTCTTAAGCCATTATACATCCACAATTCCGTTCAAATTGTGACATCTTTGTAAATAAGCATGTGTTCAAGTTCTGTAGTGGTGCTCTTAAACAAAATGTACACACAAAGCTAGCTGTTGGAAGTTTCCATGTTTTTCATGTCGATATTGCGGTATTACATGGTTTGTATGTTCCAGGATAGGATATTTTAGCTAGGAATATGGTTTACATGGTTTGTCAGTTGCAACCAGTATATGCATTTGTTTTTTGTTCAAGTCAATTTATTGCTATTAGATGTCTAGTAATTACTAATATTGAGCCCTGAGTTTCTCCAAATTTCTTTTTGTCAAACAGTTGTGCATTGAATCTTATGATGTATATGCATGTTTGGGAAATGAGAGAGAGGCGTAGAAAGAAGAGGCAGAGAGTAGCATCCTTATTCGTTGCAACTGTCATGGGCATGATTACAGACTATTATCATAAGAAAAGACCTAGACATCTTATGGATCCCTCTGAGGTGATAGAGAGAGATGTAGTTGGTCGGAAACAAATGCTAAGGAATTTGTATCAAGGATCAAATGTTTATTGCTATGACAGTTTGCGTCTAACTAAGAGATCCTTTTCGGACCTATGCACCATCTTACGTGAGAGGTGTGGTATGTGTGACACCTTGAATGTGTCGGTAGAAGAAAAGGTTGCTATCTTTTTTCTTGTAGTGGGTCATGGCATTAAGATGAGGATAATTCGTAGCTCATATGGATGGTCACTTGAACCAATTAGCCGCTATTTCAATGAGGTGTTGAGAGGTGTTCTATCATTATGCCATGAATTTATCAAGCTTCCTGATCCTTTAGCTGTACAACCTGAAGATTCTAAGTGGAGGTGGTTTCAAGATTGCCTTGGAGCACTAGATGGTACACACATTGATGTTTTTGTACCTTTGGTTGATCAAGGGAGGTATAGGAATAGGAAGCAACAAATCACCACCAATGTGTTGGGTGTTTGTGATCGACACATGAAGTTTGTTTATGTTCTAGCTGGATGGGAAGGGTCAGCTTCAGATTCACGTGTGCTACGTGATGCCATGTCTCGGGACGATGCATTTGCTATTCCAAGTGGAAAATATTACCTAGTAGATGCTGGATACACCAATGGACCAGGCTTTCTTGCTCCATATCGATCCACTCGCTACCACTTGAATGAGTGGGCTGCCCAAGGGAATAACCCATCCAATGCCAAGGAATTGTTCAATTTGCGCCATTCAACAGCTAGAAATGTGATAGAGAGAACGTTTGGGCTATTGAAGATGAGGTGGGCTATACTAAGGAAAAACTCATATTTTGACTTACAAAATCAGATTAGGATCATCAATGCTTGTTGCATATTGCACAACTTTGTAAGAGATAGGCAGAGAGATATGGATGATTTACTTTTAGGCCAAATTGATCAAGTAATATCCGTTGAATCTCATGATGTTCAAAGTGAAGTGGGTATGATTACCAATGTGCAATCATCAAATCAATGGAGTAACTTCAGGGACCATAAAGCTAACCAAATGTTTGCTGATTACCAAGCGAGACGTGGTCAATGTATGATAATTTTTTAAAGCTAACCAAATGTTTGCATATATTGTGTTGCTCCTTAATAACTTTAGTAACACTTGTATATTTTCTTTGCAGGATATGGAGAAGGGTAAGAAGTCAGGCTCGGGCAGGGGGTACATTTCTTGGAATGATGATATGGACAAAGCACTTCTTGACACATTCGTGGAGTACTACAACAAGGGTGACAGATGCCAAAATGGCTGGAAGTCTCATGTCTACACGGCTGCTATAAAGAATGTTCGAGAAAAGTGCAATGTGGAAATCACAAAAGATAACATCATGTCAAGGAACAAGACATTTGACAAGCACCACACTATCATCAATGGTATGCTAGAAACAAGTGGCTTTGGTTGGGATTGGAACAAGAACAAGATATCCGTTGATAGTGATTCTGTTTGGGAGGCTTATGTGGCGGTAAGTTTCAGTTTTTTCTGTTTTAAGAATCTGTTAAATTATCAATCCTTGTGTGTTTTTTCAGTTTTTTCTGTTTTAAGAATCTGTTAAATTACCAATGGTCACATGGAGTAACCTTGTGTGTTTAAAGAAGCTAACTTGCTAAAGTGCAAACATGGTATAAATTATCAATCCTGATTAAGGTGCAAGCAAATTTGTTCCAGTACTACCAATTGACCTACCACTAGTAACATCATGTGTAGTTTTAAGAATCTGTTTCAGTTTGAATGAGTGCTTGCTGTGATGAGAGATTGAAATCTGAACTTAATATGAAATCTGAATGTTTAAAATGTCTTGAGTTGAGTTCAAATTGTTCTCCTGAACTTCATATGAAATCTGTTCAAATTGATCAAGTAATGAATGGTGTCATCTAGAGCTCACCTCAAGTTGTTTTTTTGCAGAAAAATAAAGAAGCTAATGGGTACAGGCACAAGACAATCTTATATTGGGACTCGATCAGCTTGGTATTTGGAAAAGATCATGCAACTGGTGAAGCGGCAAAGACCCCAGCAGATGGCGCGAGAGATATGAGTAAGGAAGATGGAACCGGTCAAGAGCTTACTTCATCAACAATTTCAGGAAGCTTAAAGAGGCAACGGTCCAGTGATTCCTTCACCTCAATGATGGCGGAGAAATTAGACAAGTTTACTGAAGCTATTAGGGATGAAGCACCAAAAGGGCCGACATCAAAAGAAATATTTAGCACATTGGAGGAGATAGATGGGTTAGATGAAGACACATTTTTAGACTTATTTGATATCTTAACAGGTGATGCGCGCAAGTACGAGTCCTTATTGGCACTTCCAGTGATCCTGAGAAAGAGATGGCTGCTGAAGCAACTGAAAAAGTGAACCTTGCATTGTGTGGTGTAAAACGAACATCATTGTCTCTGCATTCTCCTCTTTTAACTGGAGTGTTATTCAAAACTGGATTGAACCTTGCATTGTGAACCTTATGTTTGAGATTGTTATTCAAAACTATGTTTGTGTGCCATATTCAAAACTGTGTTAGTCAATGTTTGCATTTTACCAGATTAACTTGTAAATTCCATATATAACTATCCAAACATGATATTGAATTTGATTCATGGAAAAGAATTCCATTAGCATCCAAACAAAAAAATTGAATTGAATCAAATTCTAAGCAATTACTTTCTTTGGGAATCTAATATCTAGAATGTTATTCATGGAATGAGTTTCATTTCCAAGGAAACAAACGGGACCTTATATTTATCAAAGTGTGGCAAAGATTTTGATAACTTCACCTTAGACAAGTGTGACAATTTTTATTGGCAAATAGTGGCTAGCAACCAAACATGCCGTACTTTGATACTTTAGTGAATTCTCATTACTTTTAATTAGACTTTTCATTATTTTACTCATTGTTACTTTACTCATTGTTACACTAGAATTGTAATAAGGTCAAAATTAAGGAATCTGACTCCGAAATTCAAACTTTCACTGCACATTTATGTTGTCAGCAGGTTCAATCAACAGACAAGAAGAATCTGTATAAAGATATCATTTTTACATATTTAAAAGTGGTCCAACTAACAAATGAACAAAGTAGCTGACGATCGAGCTTAGATCCAATAATTTTATACTTCATTATTTGTTCTATAATATCTCCTGTCATCTGACACAACTTCATGTCAGTTCATCACGCATTTCAACTACCAAGGCAGGCATCTGTAGCAATCATCCCAGATACATTACCAGATTTTGTAATATATATCATATGTATACAGAAAATCATATCGTTTCATAAAATATCAGTTTTAATTTCGGCCTTTCGAATACATCTTAGAGACAAGTATCACACATAATATGCAAACGAATCGAAGCTATATATAAGATCTCATTTACAACCATAATTAAGGTCTAATAATTAACCACGCTGACATTAATTACAGAGAATTGAAGAGAAAAAGGATCGACCGTCAACTCGATCGATCTCGATCGCTATATATGTTGTCAGGTGTCCACCAGCTGCATGCAATCCTACTTCATGGGTGTTATATTCTCATCCGAAGTTGGATTGGGGCCCGCTAGTCTAGGTCTATTGAGCCCAGGGACACATAGACTCATTTATTTCATCCTATAAATATCTCTTGTATGTAGTAGAGGAATTTGCTCTAGTCATTGTGATCCTCTACGTTTCTGTAAACTCTCATCGATATAGTGAAGTTTTACCGACTGACGCCCGTGGTTTTTTCCCGCAAGGGTTTTCCACGTTAAATCTCTTGTCTCTTGTGATTGATCCTATGATTGATTTTATAACAACGGGAACGTACGTATCAACATGTGCATGATCAACTTCTAATTTTACCGTACATATATATAAGATTCAGTTACAGACTCATAACCCTTATCTAATTTTACCGTATCAACTTGTAATCACTGTTTGTTGTGGCTCATGATTATATTGTTAGTGATCTCACATGAAGAGTTTAGATAGATCAAGATTAGTATATATGCATGTTTCAATCGTAATATTTTTGGGTTAAGTCTTTTGGGTGCGTTTGGTACAATAATCTATATGTATATATATCCCACTAAGTATATCTCAGTTTCTAGCTAGCTAGGGTTTTTGGTTGAAGAACAATCATCTAAGTTTGAGGAAAATTTTCTGTAAATTTGGGACTAGCCGGTCAAAAAAATTATTGGGCGCGCGTAGCCATCCTAGCTAGCGCATTCCGTCTCAATTTCTAAGTTTGAGGTCAAAAATTATTGGACGCCATCATCCTAGCTCATGCTCGTACACATCCAGCGTGGTTGTCTCAGCGACGTACCTAGTGATATGATCGATCTCGAGCGGTGGACTTAGCAGAAGAGTTTGCTGGAGCAAAGAACAGACTAGCTCGATCGGTTGTCAGATCTGATCTGAGAGGGATTCTCCAACCAAATAAAAGATATATATAATGATTTTATTCTTAAACGACCAAATAGTCATTGTATTTGAGAGATGGAACGATGCATGGAACCATGCATTTTATCACTGAAACTAGCTAGAGATATCAGATATGCATGCGCTTTTATATAACTAAATGAATCGATCTTACACTGAATTCGGAAGAAAGACAATCTGCGAGCGACGACACTTGTCAATCATCTGTGATATGATGAGATGCTCTTTATACGTCAAAAATATAAAACGAGGAAAAAATCTTCTAAATCAGTCGTAAAATTCAGCTCTAAAATTCCAAAATTAAGCAGACCCGGCCATGTCATGCACCCAAAATCGTCGAAACATGCGCATGTGTTCCAGGCATCGAGTCCCAAAAAGATTTCTTCAGCGAGAGAGGAGATTCAATTTCAATTCCAGCAACGTGCATGCTGCTATGTGGACCGGCCGGCCGGCCGGATCGAGCTAGGGGCCAAGGATTAATGGAAGGGACGACGAGAGCAAGCGTCTGCTGGCCCCTCGGCCGGGATCTGGAAGCTAGCTAATAGCCTCCCTCCTCCTCGGCGCGTATCGACCAAATGTGCGTCACATGGCGGGGCACGCGGCGCACGTCGCACGGCGCCCCGGCCCGCACACCGCTCGCCGGTTAAGTTCGCGCCGCAAGCAACACACCGAGCTAGCTACGGAGCATGCATGTATCATGTATGCAGCAGCAGCTAGCTAGCTTACCGCTCTCGACGACGGCGACTCGTCGGTCGATCGGTCGGCGTGCTGCGCTAGCTGCTGTACGTCTGCGTGCACCTGGGACGCCGTCCGCCCGCCCGTCTCAATGGGTGGATTTTCCAGCGAAAGCGACGGCGAGCGGCTCCACGCGTATAGTACGCGTCGTCTGGGCCGGTGCACGTACGGCGCTCACTCGAGCTAGCGAGCTGAGCTAGCCTGGACCATGCATGCACTGCACATGCAAGAGAGCAACGGTACTACGCTAGCTTCAGATCGATCGATTGGCTAGCTCCGCGCGTGTACCACCGTATCACGGCTCGATGGAATCTGGATCTACACACTCCATAGAGACAAATCTTGAATCAATAATGCGTGCGTTAAGTTGCGTTAGGTTGGTGATAATGGTTTTCGATCGTCATAGTCAATTCCTTCGTATTATGATCGATCATTGTACTCCCTAGTCCTATTTTCCTATTGGGAAACAGGCGGAGTTCGTGGTTATAGTCCTGGCCCTTGTCTTGTCTGCAATGAACATTTGTACTGATTAACATAATGACACTGATTATTAATTGCATATTTGTTGATGCTCAAGTATGTTCCAGGGTGTTTGGATCCAAAGGGCTAAAACAAAAGAAGCTAAAATTTAGTCATTTTAAAAGCTAAAAATCCAAACAGCAAGGCTAAAAAGGAGCTAAAATTTTTTAGTCTATTAGCCTCTAAGGAGGAGCTAAGAGGGGCTAAAATGCCCCATTTCCACCCATCATAAATGCTTTAGCCTTTTTTTAGTTCTTGAATCGGGGGTGATTAAAATTTTAGTCCTCATTTTAATCACTTTGCTTTAGCCACTTAGATCCAAACCGACTCTTAGTAATGTAATCTTATAATTATTGTGGGTGGCTTTGGCAAAATGCAAACAATAATCAAGGTGATATAATTACCGCTTTTGTCTTTTTGGTGAGCTCTCCACATAAACTGATGAATAAGCAACGTAAAGAATATTGAAACTAATTATTCATCACTAACTATTGGAATTAATTCATCTGCTCCAAAAAATTCTAGAAGGGAAGCAATTTCATACAGAAAAGCACGTGTCAAATAATAGGTAATTAGATAATTAGAAGATACCAGTAATTATTGTGTGTGTATAGTAGTAACACGGGCCTGCATACTCTAGTACGTGCGTGTATCATTATTAGCGGCCTTTTTAATCCGTATTTTTCAGTAATGAGATCCTGATGGCTTCAAGATCTCGCAGACTGATGAACATAATTAATGGTGATAGGTTGAAAATAATGCAAGTTGAACACATGTGCTAGCTTCTCTTTCAGCATCAAAATTTATGCTTTCTCTTGAACTTAATATAAGTTTATAGTAGTAGCTAGGAATAATGCCGCCGTCTTATTCGATCTGCAGTAGTTACGTTTATCAGATTATTAATTGTTCGATCGGGCCTGCATGCCGTGCCAAGAGAAAACATATATATGTATCACATGCAAGAGCTGGTTGTAGAGTTGACAATCATTCATATACACTAAATGTATTGACAGAAACTAAGTCTTTTTAATTTGCTACTCAATGGTTTGTCAAAATCCGATCAAATATTTAGGTGGCGTTTGGTTCAGGAGTTTGGTGGAAGCAAATGGCTCCGTTCTATTTTTGATGTGTTTGGCTTGGAATCTGATAGAACAGAGTGGCTCCAAAAAGAGAATATTCCTCTCAGATCCGGAACCATCCGTTCCCCCAAAAAAGAAGGAACCGAGCGGCTCCTTCCTTCCTCGGACCTCCCCGTCCGCAGCCCGCATGCCTCCCTCCCGAAAAAAATCAAGTGCGCTCCTTCTTCTTCCTCCCGCTGCCCTACCCTCTCCTCTCAGCGCTCTCCTCCCGGCGTCGCGCGCCTGGCGGCCGCGCGCTGGAGGCCGCTGCGCCTCGCGTGCTGGCTGCCGACGTCGCGCGCCTGGCGGCCGCGCGCTGGAGGCCGCTGCGCCTCGCGTGCTGGCTGCCGGCGTCGCGCGCCTGTCTACTGGAGCCCGTGGCTGCGCCCGGCGGCTACGCGGAGGAAATTCGGAAGCTCTGCTTCCAGATCTGGAAAATACTTCAATATTTGTTGAATACATACTTGAATATTTGTTGAATATTTGTTGAATATTTGTTGGAAAATACTTCAATGTTTGTTGAATAAATACTTGAATATTTGTTTGATTTCCGTTCTTGAACCAAACAAGGGATAGAACCGTTCTGTTCTATTAGATTCCAGAAACAAACAAAAAATTGAGCGGCTCTGTTCTTGCTTCCAAACACGGAACGAAGCTATTCCGTTCTCAAAATCTGGAATGGAGCCATTCCATTCTATCAGACTCCCGAACCAAACGCCACCTTACTGAAATTTTCCATTCCAAAACTTCCAAGCAACAACCTCGATCGGCCCAATCGGCTGCTGAAACAGTGGAGGATTAGGTTCAGAAGATGTCCAATTAAGATGGGCCACAATCTCAGACCACCCATGTATATATATAGGCCAGGCCGGCCAGCATCTTCAACTTATATCACCATTTGTCGATTTTTTAATATATATATATATATATATATTATTCAAAATTTCAAATTCAGAATTTGTAAAAATAGTCTAAAAATTCCCCTTTGTCTAGCATTAGAATATCTCTAAGAATAGCTCTAAAATTTGACTCCTTATATAATTTTTGGGACCCTTTTTGAGATACAAATCACTTTAAATTTGTTTTTAACGGAGTTCCTAGATTCGAATCCCTGTGTATGCTCTCTAAAAGTAGAGTGTGAAAAGATTAATTTTAGAGATCCTTAATTTTTAGAAATTATTTAAAATATCTATCGGAGTTGTTTTAAAGTTGCAATCCTAAAAAATTAGGATAGGAAGTTCTTTAGGGATTCTCTTAGATATGCTTGAGCATCTCCGATAGAACTCCTAAATTTTATTCCCTAAATCACATATAGGGATCATTCTAAACTATATCTCTTCTTAAAAATGAATTATTATTTTACAACAATTTCCCTATAATCTCGATCCCTATTTTTTAAATCATACAAATATGGTATATAATATGTAATAATTTTGTGTAAAACTATGATGCATTCAAATATATGTATTATCCAATCTAAAACAATACGTACAGGAGAAAACAATGAACATGCAAGAAAAAATATGCGCAAATTAAAATAGGGATTTATCAAAATAATCCTATATTTGAGAGATATGAATGTTGATTTAGGGATTGGATTAAGAAAATGACTCATTTAAGAGAACTCTTGAAGCTTCATTTTTCAAAAAAAAAAAACTAAGTAGCCACATAGGTAATCTTCGAAAGCTAGAGTTGCTATTTTTTGTTCTCTAAAATCCCTATTTAAATTTAATATCTAAATCTTTTACTAACCAACGATCATATTTTCTATATCTTATTGGCCGGAGATACGCCGCCGAAGGAAGCGACCGCGTCACCTGCAGCTTCTTTTACCTGTGGCCATGCCCCGTCCACCGACGACTCCGCCCGGTTTCCATCGGCAGTAAACACACTGCAGTACGTCGTCTCCGTTTACGTTGCTTCTGTCCACATGCATGGTACGTACGTACCACACGAACTCAATGCGATCATATCATATCGCTGTACCGTCAAACAAGCCCTTAATTAATTTCTACGCAACACGCAACACGCAACGCTAAGCTAATCCAATACGGAAGGAGAGCCAGCAACTCAATCTGAAAATCTCTTCAAGTTGGGCAGGCAGCAGCAGGCTACTTCAACGACGAATTGAACGTACGTGTCTCATGCAGGCCCCTGCAGCACCAAGCCGCCAAGCAGGCAGAGCTAGTGTCTACTCCATGGTCCAACACCATAGCCGTCACCTGCAGTTAACAAAGTCAATCCTGGAGAACATTCCCAGCGCCTTCCACATGATCAGCCTCCGGCCTCCTTTGACTCCTTAGCTTCCACTACACCACTACATATACCATACGCGCCATTGATCGAGGCCAGACCGAACCAGCAGACGACACTTGCGTTAATTTGCTTTCGTCTCCGATCCAGCAACGTTCTCGTCTCTCTGCTCGATCTCGATCTCCGCCGGGCCACCATTAGCTAAAGCTTCCTATATCTTGTCTATCTCCACGTCGTCGCCAGAGACACAACTAGTGAATGGCATCGTCACGGGGCATCAGCCGTGCCGCCGTCGCCGTGTGCCTCGTCCTCGTGGCGCTGGTCGTCGTCACCCTGCAGCCGGCGTCCGCGGCTCGGCCGCTCCAGCCGGCCACCAGCTGGAGCGCGCCGCCTAGCAGCGTGGGGGAGGGTCACGCGGCCGGCGCCGGCGTCATCGACAAGTACGCGCCGCTTCTGCTGGCCATGCTGCCGAGGGGGGCCGTGACGCCGTCCGGCCCCAGCGGTGGCACCAACAACTCCGGCAACTGATTAGTGGAGATCAAGACCGATCGATCGATCTGCCGGTGGCCGGATAGCTGCAAGCTGCAAGCTAGGCGTACCAAGGCTAGCTTTTAAAAAGTATTGTTTTGTAAGACTGGTTTTGCAACTGTGGTGTACGTGTACATAATTGATAATAATTCTCTCGCGGCGGAGAATTATAACTCTAGTTAGCAGTGACGTTAGAGCAGTAGCGGACTGGTTGTCCACCATTACAGTACAGTTTTGTCTGCCGTTATAGTGAGTGCTTGTAGTAGTAAATACATATGTATTGTATACTTTAATTTTTTGTTTGTCATTATTATCATTGGCAAAGCAAGCTGTATATAAGAACGTTGAGATCAACATGCCATTTCATGAATATAATTCTCTCTTTGTACATATAATTCTCCACTGCTATATATGCATACAAGATCGTACGTGTGCCATGCACCGCCGATCACCAGGCCACTATAGTCGATCGGCAGGCGGCGAGTCGACGTCTGGGGCTACGAATCACAAGAATTTGGGGGATATTTCAGTGGAAGTAGTTGGATATTTGACAAGAATTTGGGGAACGCAGGAGGCCATTTTTCTTCCATCTGACCTGTTCGTGCCGATCGATGGCTCCTTGAATTGTGCGTGCGTACGTCTCACCTATAACGAGTCAACTCAATCTTTAATTTGGTCGACGACGCCAGCGGCCGGACTCTGGTGTGCGACGACTCTTGTGCTCCAGACCACACGAGACCAGATAAAGTCGCCGGTCTTTATCAGTGAGTCAGGGACGCAAGCAAGCTATTGACTCCAGCCAAAAGGACCAAAATTCAGAGATAAAAACCACTCTTGTTTCTTACTCGTTCAACTAAGCTCTATTTGATGCGGATGTAGAAATAGAAATTAGCTTCTTCGATCCTATAAACATTTCTGGATCGAGCGGTGGACGATGAATCGAAATCATTTGTCTAGCTCAATTGTTTTAGCTCCAGATTCTTCTTAAATGAACTAAAATCTGTGTAAAAGTAAAACATACTACGTTTCATCCTCGTAGCTAGTATTAAAACGAATAATGTTTCAAGGTGAGTTAGAAAGAAACAAATTCTACTGATTCAAATTTGCAGTGGGATACTGGAGTGACTAATAAACTAATTCGCAGCCACATCGCACTTTCCCGGCGTGGCAAATTTAGTTCGTGTGGACAAAATGTTCGGTTTTGAAAATACAGTGCCTTGATTTTTGTTTCAAAGCAATGTTTTAAAAGGTTTAAACTAAAAACAGGCCTAATTGTACGTCAGTTGATTAAAATATTTTAAAACTTGAGTCCAAAAGTGTAGCCATCGGATGGAAGCTAGGTATTTACTTCAAATTTTGATAAATTTTTATTGTAAGAGCACGTAAGCATACAACATAAATTGGCTCTAATATCGAAACACACTTATGTCATCGGTATTGGGCCAGATCCGGCCCGTAGGAATAGTACCCGTATGGACTCGTGCTACTAAGTTAGGTATAAGAGTTATATTTATGAATAGTATCTTTAGAAATTAGATATTCCTTAAAAATACTTATGTCATTTGGATGTATTATAAATATTTAGGATTAGATTAAAAATAGGTCAAGTTAGAACCCTAGCTCAATCGACGTCAGCATGTCGACCCACAGATAAGAGTATATTTAAAATTAGATTAAAATAGGCAAGTTAGAACCCTACCTCATCGGCATCAACGTCAATGTATTCTGAATAAATATGATAACAAGAATGTGAGTTAGCTGACATAAAACTTATTAGAATTTTAATATTAAATGTGTTCATATATGAGTAGTACAAACAAAAAGCAGCAGTACACTGCTAAGTCTGGTGCAAAATCGGAAAGTACCCAAAGCTAGCAATATAGGCACAAGCTTTGCTGAGTGATACCTGCATTGTAACAGAGCTTTCAATTGTCAGTTCATGCAGCTTCTTCTTCTACTTACACAATAAACTTGGGCATAATTTGCTCAAACACATTACAAAAGTCGATTTTTTTTTTGCGGTTGCACAGAATCGAATTCAGCTGACGGACATAGAAATTCCACGATAAACGATAATACTAGTTGGAAAGAAATGGAATATTCCCAACTTTGCTGTAAAGTTGTAGCTAGGATTTAAAAGGAAAAGGCCCATGAGACTGTGATCAGAGTGCTCTGGAAAAGCTGGGTAATGAGTAGATGGATTTAAGATAATAAAAGTGCAAAACTTCACCCTTTTCTTTATCTTTACAAGAACATAAGTACATAACCATACATGTAATCAAGAACACCACTTTCTTTCCTTTTGTGTATCAAATAATGCAATGCAAAATACACCATTGGGCCCAAATTGTGATCTCTGTTCTCACTTTAGAAACTGATTGATAATTAAGAAAGTTTAGTTTTATAGTTTTTTAAATGCAACCTAGAAATGTAATTTAAAGTAAAAATAGATTAATAAAAAACTTGTTGTTTTTCATGTGTACCATTTGGGTTTCTTAAATGCTGAAGAAATTTGCCATTGATCCTTGCAACCGCAACAACAAGCCGTGATGATGAAACTGGTACAGATTGCGCAACTCGCCATTCATCAAGCAATCAGATTCTCCTGCTAACCATCCACTTGCCATTGCCAACCTTACAAAGAGAGGTTGCCCTCCCCTGCAATGCTCCATGCTACACACCATTAGAGAGAGAGAGAGAGAGAGAGAGAGAGAGAGAGAGAGAGAGAGAGAGAGAGAGAGATCAAGATGGGCAGCAGCCATGAGAGGTTCAGGCTGTCCCATCTCATGCCAAACTCATGGTTCTACAAGCTGAGAGACATGAACAGCATCGCCAAAGCTGCAAGAAACTCCAAGAGATCGTCGTCAAGCAGCAGCCACTGCTACTTCCATGGAACCACCACTCCCAAGCCTCTCCCGTTGTCGCCGCGTCGATCCTACTACTCCTACGCCATGCAAGAAAAGCAAATGCCACGAGAGAAGAAGCACCACCGCTCCATCTCCCCTGATCTCCACCAAAGAAGCCACCAAGCCGCCGCCGACGCCGCCGGGGACGGCAAAGACAACGACGAGTTTCAGGACCTAGTACGGCTACGGCCGATACGCACGAGGCCGGCGGCGTCGATCGAGTGGAGCAGCGCGAGCGGCACGTGCCCGAGCTCCCCGAGGCTGAGGAGCAGGAGGCTGCATGTTCTCGGCGCCGGCAGTAATAAGGCTGGCGCTGGCCGTGGCCGGCGCCGGAGGAGCGGCATCGCCGTGGTGAAGGCGTCGGCGGAGCCGGCGACGGACTTCCGGGAGAGCATGGTGGAGATGGTCGTGGAGAACGGCGTGCGCGCGCCGGAGGATTTGCTGGACCTCCTCGAGTGGTACCTGTCGGTGAACTCGCGGGAGCACCACGGCGTGATCATGGAGGTGTTCAGGTCGATCTGGATTGAGATCATCACTGATGCTGATTCCTTTGAGCTGTGACAGATTAATGTCATGGCCGGATTGATCAGTCCATCGAGCTCTATGTAAATGAATATAGGGACCCTGCCACATATAAGTTAGTGGAATTTACTTTTTTGCCTCGTATGAATGTATAATATGTGGTTATTTGACTCAGTTGTCAAATACACAGTACGTGACAAAAAAAATAAACAACACTCAACTTTGCGACATAATAGCAAAATGTACTATATTCATATGCTTGTGAAATTACAAACAACTACAACTGTCGTTTGACCCAATTTATCAATATATGTGTCTATTCGTCACTCATCCATCTATTTATAATTATACCGTGCGTTGCAACAAATTCATATTTTTAATTATAAAATATATTTAGAGTATAATATATTTATTAAACACGTGCTTAGTAATGTTGCAATGATATGAAACAAAGTGATATATTTTTTTTGAAACAAACCGTAGTTATCAAGATCGGTTATATTTATTAACATAGTAAGATGCACATGCTTGCAATGTACTCCGGCAAACACGCATTGAAGATATTTTATTTATTCAAACGCACTTAGCAAAAAAGGCAATGTGATATTTTTGTCCGAAGCAAATCATAGATAGAGATTTAATTATATATTAACATTAGTCATTACTTATAGAAAAGTACATTAAACTCTACTAAGTATATTAAGGTTAGAAAAAATAGATCATTCAATTTTGGCAAAAGACAGAATCTAGACAAGAAATGAACAGTTATGTTTGGGTGTTCTTGTAATGCAGAGATTGCAAGTGTGCTAAATCTCATTGGTTCATTTGCCATTGCATCAAACATCAAGCACCATGCACAATCCTCACGTCCTACCTTTGATTGAATGCATTGCATTGCATGTTATCTAATTATTTCTTTGTATTGTAGGGAAGCATTTATAATCCTATAGTGTAAGGAATCCTATAAATATAGAACAAGTAGTCATTCAAAATCATATTTCTGCATGATAAAAGAACCATACACAATTACAACATGTGAAAAATTATATAAGGACGAAAAATTAAGGGACACTCAGAATGGAAATTTGAAGAGCAATATGCAAAAAATGCAACCAAAAAGAACTTCAACGTTGACAGACCCACGGAATGACAATATGAACTTTGAATTTGCTGATTCCGATGACACAAAGCGATTAAAATTTCTCTCCTAAAGGAGCATCACGTCAGAAAGCTCATATCTTAAACATTTAGTAAATGATAGCCACTAGTGTAAATTGTGAAAAATGTGAAACCCAAAGAATCATCAAAATATGAAAAATTGTGAAAGGAGCTGAAATAGAATTGCAGGTATAAATACAATCAGGCACAACTTTTTTATGAGAAGAATAGAAGATAACCACAACAAACTGACGTGGTATAACATTATTGTTGCTCCACAATTTGGGGCATCACATTCACCTTTGGTTTGAAGGAATTTTAGAGGAATAATGTAGGATTTAATTAATCAAATTCCTATAGAAATTGATACTATTCACTCCTTTGGAATGAAGAATTGGTGTATAGAAAAAATGAAGGAAATTTTCTTTTTCCTTAGAATTCATAGGAAAAATATAGGAATTCAAACATCCACTCCAACCTCTTTTTTCCTTTCCTTTACTAAGTCTAAAGCAAATCAATGCATAAAACTTCAAATGAGATAATATTAACTTTAATATGAATGTTTAGAAAAAACATCTTTATTTTTTTCCGTGTTTTCAAATTCTCTGTTTTCTACATACATTCATATCATATTCTTACATTTTTCCTATTCCTGTAATTTTAGATTCCTGCATTCTAAAGAAGCCCTAAGGGGATATCAAACCACTAGGAGATTCATGAGAATGGAATAAACTGAAAAAAGACAAACAAAAAGCTCCCCCAGATACATTTGATTTGATAATCTATCACCAGTCTAAACTACAAAAGAAGCATGCAAACTGTTTTTGCCACAGGTTTAAAGTAAAGATACCAAGATGAAAGGCTTTAATGATATATTTTCGTTTTTAGTTAAAGAGTACTTACTGGGATGCCTCAGGAAACTTAAGCAACACCAGAAAAAAAAAAGTACGAAACAAAGGTATCCCTCTGGCAACACAACTAAATCTAAAGTCATGGAATGGATTAACTTCTATACTATGACAATAAAGTTGCCAATGATCCTGTTTTATAGTTACTGATAAATGGTCAAGAACAGCTTAAACAATAAGGTAAAATAAAAGATCTATATGCTTTAAAAGCATATAAAATTCAATTCAACTTGATAAGGTTTTCTATCAATAATTCAATGTGAATTGAGTAAGATGAAAAACTTATATAAAAAATAATCACTTTGGCTATGATGCTTCAAACCAACGTTTACTGATCCACAGAGTTTAAACAATCACATGACAAACAAAATAAACAGGGGAAAGTGACATGTGAATGCACATGCAGTCATGATTAAAAGAAATCTTAAATATGAAAATCAAACTTGCATTTTTTAACATTCAACACAAGTATCAATGTAAATAGCTAAGCTGAAAAGGCTCTATGCTTACTGCTTAGCTGATATTTCAAGGAAAAAGAAAGAAACATGTGAAACAAATGAAAAGTTTGCCAGGAAGATATAAAACAGAGTGAAAGAATTTCAGAAGAAATTGTCTACCATACTGGACCTAGTTTGTTCCAGGTGTAGTTGTCTATACAGATTAATACGTTGTAGGCCTGCACAAATAAGACGATACAGCAACTGGGCAATGCTGACACAAATAAATGAATGTTGTATATGGTAAAGAGACATAATCTCAAGGGCAATTGTGCAAAATGGATATATATGATATACATATCAGCAATCAACATAGCTTGGACTCCTCTTTCCCTCTTTTACTTTTTTGAAAGTGCTGCTGGGATATTAGTTTTCAAGAAAAACAAAATGTTCATGCGGTAACCTATTAAAAACTTTTATCTTAAACTGAGAAACTAATTTAACTTTCTTGATCATTTTTATTGGTTGCAAGCATGCAAGACATTTTTATCTATTAAAACGATAAATGAATTGGTGAGGACCATATATTTTCAACAAATTTAACTTCCGCTGGAAAAGAAGATGACACATTCCACCTAAGAGACATCATATGCTGCAGATGTAAATTTCCCCCTAATACTAACAGATATAATGTGCGGTAATGCCAAAAAATTGCAATGCACAAAATGGTGAGAACTGGTTTTTGCAGGACGGTGAATCCTACCTCAGTATAAGCTTGTCCCAAACATAGAAACCTTGTTTCTTCAGATTATCCACCGGGACACCATCATGCCCCTCGTTGTGGGAGTGGAGGTTGTCCACGTACACGTCTTCCTACGGATCCCTCCCGTGCCTTAAAAAAACTTGTCAAGATGTTGTTCTTACTGATAGAGAAGATACTAGATACTATTTTATGGGCTTTAACAAGAAAAGAGTTTTTAGTGTGAAATCCTTTTATACTTAACTAAAATTACAGAATACTTATAGTTCTTTTGGTTTTGGTGATGTCGGAATCTGAAAATTCCTCTGAAAATCAAAATTTTCTTTTGGTTGTCTATTAAAGACAAAATTCTAACTAAAATAATTTGCTTAAGAGAGGATGGAAGGGACGTACTAAACATTATATTTTTTATAGTATGGATGAAATATTTATAGTATGGATGAAATAGTTCAACACTTGTTTTTTTATTGTAACATTACCAAATTTGTTTGGACAATTGTCAAAGTTTGTTTTGACATATTTTTTGATTATAACATTACCATATTTGTTTGGACAATTGTCAAAGTTTGTTTTGACATATTTTTTGATTTGTTTTGACATATTTTTTGATTGTAACATTACCAGATTTGTTTGGACAATTGTCAAAGTTTATTTTGACATAGGTCCTTTTGTGGATATGGCTCATTTGTGGCAAACCTGGGTTAAGATGTTGAGAAGAGATGACAAAAAAGTAGTTGGTGTGGGGATTGCTTCAATTCTCTGGAGTATTTTAAAAAGCAGGGATTTCTTTTGCTAGAACAGATGGTAAATGAAATAGACAATCCTAAATATAATCATTTCACTCGACGAAACGACAGCAAGACTTCTCTGGTTCTGCGTTCTTGCTAGATTACATCAATAGATCGGCACAGCAACATTCCTTTGCTTAACGAAGACATGCTCCGGAGTTGTGAACTACGAACTTGAACAGAAAGGCAGCAGTAACACATGCAAGGGCAGGGCAGCACCAAGAGCAAAGCAAAAATACACAAACAAGTTGAATACACGTTGATAAGTAGTCCCATCTCCATGAAATGTATACAAGGTCCAACAGTTGAATAGGCCCGTTTTTTATTGCATACAAGGAACCAAGGTAGTACTAGGTGAAACAGCACCAGCATCGGGTATTACGACATATCAAGCAACCGCATTTTCGTACACCTCTTCAGCGTATTTCCAGTTTATCACCTTCCAGATGTTGCTCAGATAGTCTGGCCTGACATTCTTGTACTGCAACCACGAAAACAATGAAGGATTGCTTAGCACTGGAAAAGGTCTTTGAATTTCAATTTGCGGCACAGATAAGTTGGTATCCAACGAAAACTGACAGTAAAAAGGCAAGTTATTATAAGTTCATGTTGAGCATCGCCATAACAGTTGGTCACCTCATTGTTAAAGGGAAGCTCACATATTACAGCATGTTTGTTCATATGTTCAAATGAATGAATGGTGGTATACTGACAGGTGAAAACAGTTCCACATTTTTGGAACATGTACACCAGAATGTTAGCATCTCAGGCCTTTCAGCTCTCACGTAACACCGGCCCATACCGGCCTCGCCCCACGTTCAGACGTTCATGCACATCCGACGCACCCTTATAAGCGAAGAGCCCTCTCCATCCCAAAAGACCGGCCTGAGGAAAGATGGCTACTCTCCCTTATAAGGGGCTCGTAGCAACCTTGCGTGGGCGAGGTGGACTAAAGATGGCTGGCAATGCAGCTCACCGGTTCGCCCGGCCCAATTAGCCCAATAACCTAACATCTCACCCCCTAGGAAGCCCCCTAGGTAGGCATGGTGATGTTGGCTCTGATACCAATTGTTAGTGTCCTAGGCCTTTCAGCTCCCACGTAACACCAGCCCATACCGGCCTCGCCCCATGTTCAGGCGTTCATGCGCAAGCGGAGAGCCCTCTCCATCCCAAAAGATCGGCTTAAGGGAGGATGACCACTCTCCCTTATAAGGGGCTTGTAGCCTCCTTGCGTGGGTGAGGTGGGACTAAAGGTGGCTAGCAACGCAGCTCACCGGTTTGCCCTGCCCAACTGGCCCAATAACCTAACATCCCATCACGAGGAAGCCCCTAGGTAGGCATGATGATGCTGGCTCTGATACCACTTGTTAGCGACCTAGGCCTTTCAGCTCCCACGCAACACCAGGTCATATCCGCCTCGCCTCACGTTCCGCGTTCACGTGCATCCGACGCACCTTTATAAACGGAGAGTTCTCTCTATCACAAAAGACCGACCTGAGGGAGAATGACTACTCTCTCTTATAAGAGGCTCGTAGCCCCCTTGCGTGGGCGAGGTGGGACTAAAGGTGACTGGAAACGCAACTCACTGGTTCGCCCGACCAAATTGGCCGAATAACCTAACACAGAACAAAGAAAAAGGATAGGTGATCTTCAATCATACCCTTGTACCTTGAAAAAAAGTTCAACTTTTGTGTCCATGACTGTATGTATGGCAATGAGTAACCAATGCTCTACTCTATAGCTTACTCAGAGCATCTCCAACCTATTCCTCATCTCAACCCTATCTCATTTTTTTTAGCAAATTTCACTTAAAATCCCTCTCCAACCAACTCCTTACTTCTCTCCCTATACCATCCTGCTCCTTATTCTTGCTACCCTCTTCCCCAAACAATAATAAGGAGCCAAATCTGCGTTTCTATCCCATTTTCAACCAAATATAGATAGATGAAATATAAGGAGTTAAATATAAGAAGTTGGATGTAGTGTTTTAAAAAATAGAGCGGAAATCTTGATAAGGAGGTCTCTATTTTAGTTATAGAGAAGAAAAAATAAGAAGCTGGTTGGAGATGCTCTCGCTTCTAACAAATTTTCTCAATCCTTTTGGCAGATAGATTATGAAGCATAGTGACATCATTCCTATTCTGCTCCTGTTAGGCCTTGTGGAAAACCATAGAATGCCAGCAATAGTTTTATACTGCAAACACTATAAGGGAAATAAGTTGTCCAACTGATTCAGGTGTGATTGACTAACCAAACCATTCTAGACTTACCATTAGTTCATCACCATTATTATCTTACAGTAATTAAATAAGAAAATTCAATTATGTTATTACTTATTACGACTAATGATTAACAACAGCAGTACAAAAGCAACTCAACAAGTAACTAACAATCCCAACAGATGAGTTACCTGCAGGTAGTAGGCATGTTCCCAGACATCAATCCCTAGCAAAGGAACCAAGTTGACCCCTTTTGTTACCAGAAGATCCTGCAAGGCACAACAAGCCAGAGTTATACAATATCCTCGTATATCCAAGTAGGATGATATAAAAATGCATTATTTCCTTGAGAAACAAGGGGTTCATATTTTTACATAGCGCGACACAATAGCAAATTTAGCACTTTTTCACTACGAGAATAGCAAACGCTTGCCATTTTCTTGGAATGGTTATCCTTAAAATTCACGAAAAAATGAAAATTTGTAGGAAGTAGCGCATAAAAGCTAACAGCTTGTTTGAAAGAAAAAATAATATATTCAGGTAGTCAATCCTCTAATTTATCAGTATATACACAATTAATTTGAAGTATGTCATAGCAACTCAACAAACTAAACTTTAGCATGATTGTTTTTAACTAAGAAAACAATTGTCAGAGACTGATGGCAGGGTATTGTTTCTGCAATATAAATTAACTATAGATGCAATAACAGATTAAGCAAGTTACAAGCATTTTGGTCCATATCATTTTTTGTTGAAACGTCAATATATACATACCTAATAGGCAGTTTCCCTAATATGTGTGCCAAAATTATAACATACAAACCACTCCTATACCATATTGGCAATATCGTCATTCCCTTAATCTTACAAAAGAATGGTTTCAATCACACTCTCAACAAATATTAGGAGCACTACAAAAAACAAAAAGAACCTACATAACTGTAATTGTTTAAGAGTTGAGCACATAGACACATAGTATAGGTGTCCTGTTATCTACACAAACACCATCATCTTAAAAAGAACTAGCAAATAACCCATGCGTTGCACCAAAATAAACAACACTCCATTTGATTCCTTATATAAGTTGCTTTTTTGTGTGCTCAAGAATTAAGAAATCAACTCAAATCAATTTGTTGTCCCTCATTTTATTCTGCTTTGAAAAGGTAAGTTGTTTATTTGACAAGGTCAAAAAGAAAATATGAAAAAGTGTCTAGATGTTCTAAAACGACTTATAAAAGGAATCGGAGGTTGTATTTACGCCAAATAATGTTCCAAAGACACACCAAATAATATTCTAAAGTCCCTCTGTGCACAGAAAGGTAATGCCAAAAAATTGCAATGCACAAAATGGTGAGAACTGGTTTTTGCAGGACGGTGAATCCTACCTCAGTATAAGCTTGTCCCAAACATAGAAACCTTGTTTCTTCAGATTATCCACCGGGACACCATCATGCCCCTCGTTGTGGGAGTGGAGGTTGTCCACGTACACGTCTTCCTACGGATCCCTCCCGTGCCTTAAAAAAACTTGTCAAGATGTTGTTCTTACTGATAGAGAAGATACTAGATACTATTTTATGGGCTTTAACAAGAAAAGAGTTTTTAGTGTGAAATCCTTTTATACTTAACTAAAATTACAGAATACTTATAGTTCTTTTGGTTTTGGTGATGTCGGAATCTGAAAATTCCTCTGAAAATCAAAATTTTCTTTTGGTTGTCTATTAAAGACAAAATTCTAACTAAAAATAATTTGCTTAAGAGAGGATGGAAGGGACGTACTAAACATTATATTTTTTATAGTATGGATGAAATATTTATAGTATGGATGAAATAGTTCAACACTTGTTTTTTTATTGTAACATTACCAAATTTGTTTGGACAATTGTCAAAGTTTGTTTTGACATATTTTTTGATTATAACATTACCATATTTGTTTGGACAATTGTCAAAGTTTGTTTTGACATATTTTTTGATTTGTTTTGACATATTTTTTGATTGTAACATTACCAGATTTGTTTGGACAATTGTCAAAGTTTATTTTGACATAGGTCCTTTTGTGGATATGGCTCATTTGTGGCAAACCTGGGTTAAGATGTTGAGAAGAGATGACAAAAAAGTAGTTGGTGTGGGGATTGCTTCAATTCTCTGGAGTATTTTAAAAAGCAGGGATTTCTTTTGCTAGAACAGATGGTAAATGAAATAGACAATCCTAAATATAATCATTTCACTCGACGAAACGACAGCAAGACTTCTCTGGTTCTGCGTTCTTGCTAGATTACATCAATAGATCGGCACAGCAACATTCCTTTGCTTAACGAAGACATGCTCCGGAGTTGTGAACTACGAACTTGAACAGAAAGGCAGCAGTAACACATGCAAGGGCAGGGCAGCACCAAGAGCAAAGCAAAAATACACAAACAAGTTGAATACACGTTGATAAGTAGTCCCATCTCCATGAAATGTATACAAGGTCCAACAGTTGAATAGGCCCGTTTTTTATTGCATACAAGGAACCAAGGTAGTACTAGGTGAAACAGCACCAGCATCGGGTATTACGACATATCAAGCAACCGCATTTTCGTACACCTCTTCAGCGTATTTCCAGTTTATCACCTTCCAGATGTTGCTCAGATAGTCTGGCCTGACATTCTTGTACTGCAACCACGAAAACAATGAAGGATTGCTTAGCACTGGAAAAGGTCTTTGAATTTCAATTTGCGGCACAGATAAGTTGGTATCCAACGAAAACTGACAGTAAAAAGGCAAGTTATTATAAGTTCATGTTGAGCATCGCCATAACAGTTGGTCACCTCATTGTTAAAGGGAAGCTCACATATTACAGCATGTTTGTTCATATGTTCAAATGAATGAATGGTGGTATACTGACAGGTGAAAACAGTTCCACATTTTTGGAACATGTACACCAGAATGTTAGCATCTCAGGCCTTTCAGCTCTCACGTAACACCGGCCCATACCGGCCTCGCCCCACGTTCAGACGTTCATGCACATCCGACGCACCCTTATAAGCGAAGAGCCCTCTCCATCCCAAAAGACCGGCCTGAGGAAAGATGGCTACTCTCCCTTATAAGGGGCTCGTAGCAACCTTGCGTGGGCGAGGTGGACTAAAGATGGCTGGCAATGCAGCTCACCGGTTCGCCCGGCCCAATTAGCCCAATAACCTAACATCTCACCCCCTAGGAAGCCCCCTAGGTAGGCATGGTGATGTTGGCTCTGATACCAATTGTTAGTGTCCTAGGCCTTTCAGCTCCCACGTAACACCAGCCCATACCGGCCTCGCCCCATGTTCAGGCGTTCATGCGCAAGCGGAGAGCCCTCTCCATCCCAAAAGATCGGCTTAAGGGAGGATGACCACTCTCCCTTATAAGGGGCTTGTAGCCTCCTTGCGTGGGTGAGGTGGGACTAAAGGTGGCTAGCAACGCAGCTCACCGGTTTGCCCTGCCCAACTGGCCCAATAACCTAACATCCCATCACGAGGAAGCCCCTAGGTAGGCATGATGATGCTGGCTCTGATACCACTTGTTAGCGACCTAGGCCTTTCAGCTCCCACGCAACACCAGGTCATATCCGCCTCGCCTCACGTTCCGTGTTCACGTGCATCCGACGCACCTTTATAAACGGAGAGCTCTTTCTATCCCAAAAGACCGACCTGAGGGAGAATGACTACTCTCTCTTATAAGAGGCTCGTAGCCCCCTTGCGTGGGCGAGGTGGGACTAAAGGTGACTGGAAACGCAACTCACTGGTTCGCCCGACCAAATTGGCCGAATAACCTAACACAGAACAAAGAAAAAGGATAGGTGATCTTCAATCATACCCTTGTACCTTGAAAAAAAGTTCAACTTTTGTGTCCATGACTGTATGTATGGCAATGAGTAACCAATGCTCTACTCTATAGCTTACTCAGAGCATCTCCAACCTATTCCTCATCTCAACCCTATCTCATTTTTTTTAGCAAATTTCACTTAAAATCCCTCTCCAACCAACTCCTTACTTCTCTCCCTATACCATCCTGCTCCTTATTCTTGCTACCCTCTTCCCAAACAATAATAAGGAGCCAAATCTGCGTTTCTATCCCATTTTCAACCAAATATAGATAGATGAAATATAAGGAGTTAAATATAAGAAGTTGGATGTAGTGTTTTAAAAAATAGAGCGGAAATCTTGATAAGGAGGTCTCTATTTTAGTTATAGAGAAGAAAAATAAGAAGCTGGTTGGAGATGCTCTCGCTTCTAACAAATTTTCTCAATCCTTTTGGCAGATAGATTATGAAGCATAGTGACATCATTCCTATTCTGCTCCTGTTAGGCCTTGTGGAAAACCATAGAATGCCAGCAATAGTTTTATACTGCAAACACTATAAGGGAAATAAGTTGTCCAATTGATTCAGGTGTGATTGACTAACCAAACCATTCTAGACTTACCATTAGTTTATCACCATTATTATCTTACAGTAATTAAATAAGAAAATTCAATTATGTTATTACTTATTACGACTAATGATTAACAACAGCAGTACAAAAGCAACTCAACAAGTAACTAACAATCCCAACAGATGAGTTACCTGCAGGTAGTAGGCATGTTCCCAGACATCAATCCCTAGCAAAGGAACCAAGTTGACCCCTTTTGTTACCAGAAGATCCTGCAAGGCACAACAAGCCAGAGTTATACAATATCCTCGTATATCCAAGTAGGATGATATAAAAATGCATTATTTCCTTGAGAAACAAGGGGTTCATATTTTTACATAGCGCGACACAATAGCAAATTTAGCACTTTTTCACTACGAGAATAGCAAACGCTTGCCATTTTCTTGGAATGGTTATCCTTAAAATTCATGAAAAAATGAAAATTTGTAGGAAGTAGCGCATAAAAGCTAACAGCTTGTTTGAAAGAAAAATAATATATTCAGGTAGTCAATCCTCTAATTTATCAGTATATACACAATTAATTTGAAGTATGTCATAGCAACTCAACAAACTAAACTTTAGCATGATTGTTTTTAACTAAGAAAACAATTGTCAGAGACTGATGGCAGGGTATTGTTTCTGCAATATAAGTTAACTATAGATGCAATAACAGATTAAGCAAGTTACAAGCATTTTGGTCCATATCATTTTTTGTTGAAACGTCAATATATACATACCTAATAGGCAGTTTCCCTAATATGTGTGCCAAAATTATAACATACAAACCACTCCTATACCATATTGGCAATATCGTCATTCCCTTAATCTTACAAAAGAATGGTTTCAATCACACTCTCAACAAATATTAGGAGCACTACAAAAAACAAAAAGAACCTACATAACTGTAATTGTTTAAGAGTTGAGCACATAGACACATAGTATAGGTGTCCTGTTATCTACACAAACACCATCATCTTAAAAGAACTAGCAAATAACCCATGCGTTGCACCAAAATAAACAACACTCCATTTGATTCCTTATATAAGTTGCTTTTTTGTGTGCTCAAGAATTAAGAAATCAACTCAAATCAATTTGTTGTCCCTCATTTTATTCTGCTTTGAAAAGGTAAGTTGTTTATTTGACAAGGTCAAAAAGAAAATATGAAAAAGTGTCTAGATGTTCTAAAACGACTTATAAAAGGAATCGGAGGTTGTATTTACGCCAAATAATGTTCCAAAGACACACCAAATAATATTCTAAAGTCACCTTTTATGAATTCTAGAAAGGCATGTGTTATTTTTTTTTCAGTATTGGTTAGTCCTTTCTCCTTATTTTCTGGATTGTAGTTGTGGTTAGTTTTTTAGGACATTATGATTCATTTACTACAGCAGTTAGTTTTTCTTTATTTTTAAAATGACAAAGTAGGTCATTTTAACGATATGTACACTCAGCTTCATCATCACCAATTCACCATTAGGATTCTTTTAGAGTAAAGATAAGAACTTTCACCTGGTTAGCAGTTGTTTCAACCGACAGCTTTTTTGCCTCTTTATCCAAAGCTAGCCACTGCACAGGAAATAATTATATATAAATGAACAAACATTTCTTCAGACTGAATAAGGATGGCATTTCCAATTAATAAAACAATGTATAGTTGACATACCACCCATCCAGATCCTTGTAAAGCAGCACCCTCTGCATTCATCTTCTTCAAAAGTGCCTCAAATGAACCAAAACCCTCATCAATTGCCCAACCAAGTTTCTGATGTGGAGACTCACCACCACCTTCCTGTGAAACACACAATATTTCCATTACATGAGATGATTGAAGACTCAGTGTGACAAAAAAGAAAGAAAGAAATGTAGAAAGCCACATGGACTAGACACTTACACCGATAGGCTTGAGGTTCTTCCAGAAAATTGAATGATTGATATGTCCTGCAGCATAGTTAATTCAAATATATCACTCAAAATGTCCTCATCACAATGAGAATAATAATATGAAAGCAGCAAAATGACAAAAAATTTATCAAGAAAGTTGTTGTGTAGATCAATAGGTTCACTATATTATGTCTTCGTGTGCACTTATTTCAACGCAAAAACAATCAAAACTGCAAAAGCAATTCATTGCTAATACAAAAGGTGTTACTATCCATGAAAATAAAAATCACCTAACAATTCCTAGCAATGTGGATTGGCTCTATATCCTGTGCACAAATCTCCCTCCGTGCACAAATGCAAAAGTCTCATCGTAGCCCTAAATCCAAAATCCAACGACCCTCCGTTTTTGCAAAAAGGCCCCTCCACAGTGTACCTCCGCTTCTCCATGCCAGTTTACAAAAAACCCCTTCGAATCAAGGTCGTTGGATTTTAAATGTGAGGATACGATAGGACTTGTGCATTTGTGCACGGAGGGGGGCTTGTGCACATGATAGAGAGCCATGTGGATTACCAGGATCAACAATTCAAAACATTGATCAAAGATGCTTAGCTCAACACTCAATTTCTTCTTAAGAAATCACAAATGTTTAAGAGTGACCCAATATCATAAAATAGAGTGTTATAAATAGCAGATAAGCAGAGCATGGAATCCAGTAAGACTGACACTTCCTATTTCAGTGGCTTAAGGATCAGTCAAGTACATCATTGTGTAGAACAGTGATATGAGTATTAAAGATAAGTAAAAATAAGCCAACAACATGAATGTCACAAGGATCCAACACAAAGCCAGATCAAAAAATGAACTAGGATATAGGCCTCCCTCTAAAAGTGTAAAACATAAAAATGACACAATTACTCAAGTTTATTATCCCTGGCATGGAAATAGGTGAAACTATCAAGTTAACACTCCAAGTTTAAAAAGATTTTATGAAGAGAGAACCGATAAATGTATTCTTCAATTAAAAAATCAGCATCTCGAAACCAACTGAAAAACTGGAGGAAAGGTCAGAATTTAACAGAACCGAGCTCAATAATTCAGCTGCTCATGGATGCGTCTCAATACTATCTAGTAGCAATAAAACAGGTAATATACAATCAAGCTTAAGATATAATTTGAACTTAAATTCTTGGCTGTCAATAAAAGCCCAACCCCCTAAAACCCTAGAAATGGGAGGATTGTAAAATATTAGGTGATAGTTTGATATCACCAGAAAGAGAAAAAAAGGATTCGAATGAATAAAAAAAGAGGAAAAATTGGGTCTATGTTCAACGGAAAAAATTCTCAAGAGCATGGAAAAGTATTTTGTTTGACCTGCTGTCGCGTATGAATGGATGAAGGGATAAATTTAGCAACACTTTTCCCACAGGATCTCTTGCAGGAAGAGGACAATCTCCAACTTCGACTTGTCAATTTTATTTCTCATGAAAATAGCAAGTTAACTCAAAGAATTTATCACATGAATAGTCAAATCATTCGAACTTGCTTAGTAGTGAATTGGGAACAAGAAGAAAAAGAGGAGGCTCGTGCTTCCCTTGTTGAGATAAGAGCAAATGATCTAATTCGCGATTTCCTAAGAATTGGGTTAATCAAATCCACTATTTCGTATACACGAAAAGGTCCTCATCCGACACTCCATTTGGGAGCACAACGCGCACTATTCTCTCCCGTGCAGAGAAATCCAGATCAGCAGCAGTAGCGCTCCATTCTCCACCCGATTCCTGAGATCCCGGGCCGCCCGCGTCGCCCCATGAATCGACAAGCCGTAGACGAGGAAGGGTATGGGTAAACAACGGGGCATGGCCCTCACCTCCGCCGTTGAACTTGATGGCGCTCTGGAGCTGGACGACGGCGGTCGCGTCGCCCTTGGTGACGGCGGCGTCGAGCTGCTCGAGCGCCTTGTTGTAGTTGGCGACGTAGGCGGCGTGGTGCTTCTGGTGGTGCAGGTACATGATCTCCCCCGAGATGGCGGGCTCCAGCGCGCTGTAGTCGTACGGGAGGTCCGGGAGCGCGACGGTCAAGGGAGCTGGCGGCCTAGCGCCGCCGGGGGAGCGCCACGGCGTGACGATGGAGGTGTCCATGGAGATCTGGATTGAGATCACTGATTGTGATCTGGAATGATTAATGTCATGTAAATCCGGATAGGATTTAGGGATTGGATAGGATTTAGTGGGGATTTAATTATTTGCCACTGAGTGACAACAAAATTGTCACTCCGAGACACTGATATGTGGGGTCACCTGAGTCACTAACATATAGTCCATTAATTGACACATGTTAAGAGTAGCAAATAGTTAAATTATCCGGATTTAGGGGTTAGAGCATTCATAAAAATGTCTTAAATTTTATTTTCCTAAAACTCATCTCTTATACCTCTAGCCTTAAGAGATTTCATCTATATAGATTCAGTCTCCGGTAGTTTCCTAAAACATATTCCATATATTTTTGAATCCTTTATTGTATTATTATCTAACGGTAAAAATTCTTACGACTATATTTTTAACGGCTATATCTCTAACACATATACTACTATGCAAGATAATTATTGTCGTTGTCGATTGATAGATTTTTTATTATTGTTCAACGGTAAAAATTATAATAGTTATATTTTCAACAACTATATTTTTGTCGTGAATTTTTATTTTTTTCATGAATAAATAATATTCTCTAATTAGTCCAAATAATTGATCTCAAAAACATCTTTAAAATTATAAATAAAATAAAATAATCTTTTATTTTTTGATTTTTTTTTCTTTTTTCGTTCTCTTCTTTCTCTTTCTTTCTTTCTCCAATGCGGACATGGTATGGATAGGGGATGAAGGTGAGTTCCCCGGATTTGGGGATGAGGATAGAGGAGTAGGAGATAAATAGGGAATCTGCTAGAAAGTGATTTTTAGAGCAAGTACCTTAAATTTAACTATAGAGGATGGTAGCGGGAGATACTCTAATGTCATGGCCGGATAGGATTTAGGGGTTAGGGGCAATAGCAGATATACCCCTTAGTGTTGATAGCAAAAAAATGACATTAATGGTTAAAGGTGTCAAAATATCAAATTTTGGTAACTTAGTCGAAAATATGTCAAATTCCTGCCGGTCTGACCGACCATGTACCATTGGTCTGATCGGCACCACTTCGGTCACCACGGCCATAGGTCCGGTCAGACCGACCAACCCTGTATTCGATTTAGATTAGCTGATTCCGAATCTATTTATCTTTAATTAATTATTGACGACTTGGAATCCGTGTCCCAACTCAGAGAAGAGCCTAGAAACTCATGACCCACCTCTATAAATAGAGGCAAGACTAATTCAAGGAGAGGCCCCCACAAAACCTTAATAGAGCCAATCTATTATCTACCTTGAATCGCATTTACTTTCTTGCCCTAGGTTTAGTTTAGCACGCACATCTTTACTGGTTTGCGTTGGAAACCATCCGTCTGCCGCGTCATAATCACGGTAAGTCCTTCTCGGTTCACTCGTGAATCGTTCGTTTCATCCACGTAACGAATTTCTATCGTTTTATCGGTTTTTACCGGTAATTCGGTCTTTTGGCCGAATTGCCATTGGTTTTTTGGAGTTTTTGTAGTGTTTCTACCTCATCTTCTTCGCCAAGAACTTTGGTGGAAAGCCATCCACAGCAAGACGGTCGTCGGAGCACTTAGACGTTCTGATCTGGCATTATCGGTCAGACCGACGTTGCCTGGTCGGTCTGATTGACGTGTGCCGGATCTGTCATTAGGCGTGCCGACGACGCGAAGCAGCAATCATCCTCCACTCGGTCTGACCGACGTGCACTCCGGCGGTCTAACCGGTGTGTGCTGGATTTGTCATCTTATGCCGGCAAGAGCGAGTTGGCTACCGATAGCCTGTTCAGTCTAACTGACGATAAGTGTTCGGTCTGACCGGGTTGTGCCAGCATTTAGTGGTCTGACCGGCCCTGCTAGGCCGGTATGACCGACCCTATTCTGTCAGGTTTAAATTGGTTGCTTGGCCGGTTTAATTTAATTACTTTTCCAACACTTCAGTTAATTGAAATTATTTCTTTATACTTTGATTGCCTAGCGACTCCGTTATCCCCTTACCATGGTTTAAGGATTGTCGGAACGTGACGTCAACATATCGCGACGTTTTTGGATCGTCGAACCGACCTAAGTGCGGGGCATGTTTTCGTGCCAACACTTAGTTCATGGACATTTACAGATATGCCCTATTGTTGATGAAACTTGAAGAAATGACCCCATGGTTGCTAGGATGACTTGCTAATTTACCCTATTCTTCATTTCTAGCATAGTTTAATTCATTTTCTTTTTTCTCAACCCATAAATATCGAGTATGCCCCCGTCTTTTCCCTTCTCTATGTTGCACTTGTCTCTCGCGAAGCACAACTCAAAGTGATCGCTTGAAAAAAAGCACAGGAAGATTGCCAAGGACTCAAAATATGAGATTGGCAAATTATCTACTATGATTAAGCACACAAGTCCAGGACGAAGACCCTAAAATTCAAGATTGTCACAGCGGGGAAAATTTGATGGAAGCATCATATCAAGGCGCGGAGCGCAGCGGCCGCCAAGCTTGGTGCCTCTCTTCCTCCCGGCAACATCTTCGACCTCCAAGGCACACCTCGACTTGGTCAGGCTCACTAAGGGGGTGTTTGGATGGGGCTAAAATTTTTTAGCCCCTATCACATCCAATATTTAAATACTATTTTAGAGTATTAAATGTATACTATTTACAAAACTCATTCATAATCGGAGAATTATTCATGAGACGAATCTAATGAGTCTAATTACACCATGATTTGACAATGTGATGCTACATTAAACATTTGCTAATTATTGATTAATTAGGCTTAAAAAATTCATCTCGCGATTTAGTCTCTGATTCTGCAATTATTTTTATAATTAGTTCACGTTTAGTCCTTCAAATTAATGTCAAAACATCCGATGTGACACGGGCTAAAATTTAGCCCTTGGATCCAAACACCCCCTAAGACGCATAGCCCCGACATGCAGTTGAAGCTCGGCACGGCCAACACTGTTGTCACCTCATCTGCAGCAGTTGCCCACGACGTGTTGTAGAGGTATGACCACCTCCTCGCCGCGCGGTCATCATCGACACGGGGCACGCGCTCGAACCTGTCGGCAGGAGAGGCAGTGGCGGCAGAGGAACTTGGTTGGTGGTAGCGAAGCGAATGATGGCGAACAAAACCAGAATGAGAGATTGAACAACGACGAAGGGTATAATAGGGATTTAGAGGATGGAAAATTCAAAAATGTTGGCGTGCTTTTTAGTCACACATGGCCTAAGAGATCTACTTAACTCCAGTGCATGTCCTACATTCTTAGAAAGGAGTTCAAGGCGTGCCAATCAGTTTGACCCTACAACTGATAAGGGATCAAAAAAATAAACATTAGTAGCATAGCCTATCGGTTGGCAAGTCGATGACCGTGGTAAAGACAATAAAATCATGAAACACCGTGTCGGTCGGCCATAAGGCCGATAGCCCAAGTTGGCCCAATCGAGCGAGCGCGCCCTCGGTCGATGGAAAAGATAGATCGTGCAAATAGGCCATTGTACACCCTTCAACAGTGAATATGATACGGAGATGAATTAAAGATAACATATCAACTTGTACTCTGATAGAAATAAATAAAGCATGCTAGATAACAAATCTATACCATGGAGATCATCACAATAACTAGATCGGACTTAACCAAGACAATTAGTCACAATGATCTAAACAATATATCAACGAATCGGGCAAACTTTATTTAGATGAACAGTATACGGTATGAAAAAGATACAATAGCAAGAGATGTCGGACTTAACCGATGAAGCCTCAGACTATCAGACCCGGATCACATCAATCTAAGAGATCAAACCTAACTAATGTAGCCTTAGACCTAGCCAAATACACTGAGAACAACCAGCGACCGTACTGTTTCGTCGTTCTTCTCAAGAGATCGACCTAAACTGATGCAACCGTGAGGATACTAACCTAGTTGGTACGGACGTCGGGGTGGCGGGACTCACCTCTGCACCTGGAGATCAAAACGATGCAGACCGGCTCAAGTGCCCGAGTACCGCCGGATAACCTTGGGCTCAAGGGTGGCGATGCGTCAATTGATTGGTTGAACGAGAGTTTGTTTAATCTAACCTAAGGGATACATATTATAGTCCTGAGACTTGCCATCCAAGTAGCTTATCTAGCCGATTTTCGGATAATACTGTAAACAATCTTCTGCTCTTCTCTCCATCGGCTCCCCTTCCGATCATGCAGCTATTGCGAATGGACTCCTCTGACTTCCCTTGATCGGATCCTCTTTGACTTTTGTTGACCGCACGCCTCCTTGGTGGGCCTTGGGTTTTACCAAATCTCAGTGTCAACAAAAAAGTAATTAAAATCTGAAGAAAACATGAAATGTGGTAAATCTGCAACCAAACTTAGAAAGTTTAGGGCATTTCTGCAAAGAGTATTAACATTGTGGTAAATGTGCAATGACACATCAACTCTGGGTAAATGTGCAATTTCCCCCAATTTAGGGATAGGATGTTTGGTTGGTTGAACGAATGAGATATTTTTTTTTTGCTTAGTTACTTGTATATAACTTGGATGAGATAAACTTGAATTTAGTAGGACATACTTGTCAAATATATTTTTAACAAAAATATAATCATATGAGATCTTATTATATGAGATCTTATTTTATAGATTAAAATATAATCAATACAATGATGTAATTAGGTCATAAATTAGATAAATAATTTGAGAGTAAAAAATCATTTAAATATTTATAAACGAAAAATTAAATGTGTAATAACCAACCAAAAGACAACACATCATCTCGTCCAATATTGGATGAGTTCATCGATAAAAAATTCATGAATCTCTCCATCCAACATATTGAAGGAATATTCCTCTCGGTGGCTATCCAATCTTCCTTCTCCCTCCAACCAAACAAGTTACTAGATGAGATAGCCCTATCCTATGTAGGGATATCCAGCGATCCAAACGCACCCTAAATGAATTCCTTTTTGATGGACAAAGCGGTGAAAAGTGGTTTTGTTTCTGGTTTGGGAGATGAATTCCCTCCAAATGGAATTTATGTGCTACAGTATGCTAATGATACAATTTTTCTTTTGCAAAATGATTTAGATAATGTTAAACATTTGAAATATATTCTTAGTCTATTTGAACAAATGTCTGTCCTAAAAATCAATTTCAAATAAATGTATGGCCTAAAAATCAATTTCAATAAAAGTGAAGTATTTTGTGTTGGGGTGAATAAGGAGAGGAAGAAAGAATTCTATCAAATTCTTACTTGTAAAATGAGTATTTTATCCATTAAATATCTGAATTTACCAATTAATAAAACAAGAATTTTGAACAAAGAATGGAAGGTTGTGAAAATAAAATTGAAGGAAAAATGGAATGCTAGAAAGGAATGTTGTTGGATATTGGTGGGAGGCTTTTGTTACTAAATTCCTGCTTAAACAGTGTTCTTTGTGGATGAAACAATTTAACACTTATTTTTTGATTGTAATATTGCCAGATTTGTTTGGACAATTGTCAAAGTTTGTTTGACATAGGTCCTTTTGTGGATATGGCTCATTTGTGGCAAACCTAATTTAAGATGTTGAGAAGATATGGCAAAAAAATAGTTAGTGTGGGGATTGCTTCAATTCTATGGAGTATTTGGAAAAGCGGGAATAATGTTTGTTTCAGAAATAAAATGATTAATGATCCTATTGAGTTAATAGGTTTGTTTTGCTTCTAGATTTCCTTTTGGTCTATTTTACAGAAATCTGTAGAAAAGGGAAGAAAACTAGAACAGGGATCCCTTTTGCTAGAACGGATGGTAAATAAGGTTTTAGCAAACAAGCACGGTTCGATCTTTTCAAGAAATTACATATGCGGATGATCAATATCTATCGATTAGGTTCTTTATGTGGTTACCTAGCCTATAAGTGATTTAGGAGAGGAATCTAGAACTATTGTTTAAAGCTACGTTTTATAATAACCACTCTGCTATATGGGGATATATTGTTGCTTTTGTTCAGTTTCTTACAAATTGTAAGGACCTTCTGCCGTTCTATAATAGAAATGGGAGGGGGGTTTCCTCTCTGTTTCAAAATGTACCATAAGCTTGTGAATTTACAAACAACCGCAAGTGTCGTTTGACCCAATTTATCAATATATGTGTCTGTTCAGCACATCATCGATCTATTTATATGATTACATTGAGTCATCGACCCAATTTGTAATTATAAGATTTTTTCTAAAAATTTACTATAGAAAAGGCAGAGTAACAATAATGTACTGCCAGCATCGTTTTGACTGCTCTGTTATTGACGAAACGGCAGCAAGACTTCTCTGGTTCTGCGTTCTTGCTAGATTACATCAACAGATCGGCACAGCAACATTCCTTTGCTTAACGAAGACAAGCTCCGGACTTGTGAACTACGAACTTGAACAAAAGGCAGCAGTAACACATGCAAGGGCAGGGCAGCACCAAGAGCAAAGCAAAAATACATAAACAAGTAAACAAAATCGGGAGGCAATGTGAATTAGTCCATCTCTATGAAATGTATACAAGGTCCAACATTTGAATAGGTCCTTTTTTATTGCAGACAAGAGTCCAAGGGAGTACTAGGTGAAACAGCACCAACATCGGCTATTGCGACATATCAAGCAACCGCATTTTCGTATACCTCTTCAGCGTATTTCCAGTTTATCACCTTCCAGATGTTGCTCAGGTAGTCTGGCCTGACATTCTTGTACTGCAACCACGAAAACAATGAAGGATTGCTTAGCACTGGAAAAGGTCTTTGAATTTCAATTTGAGGCACAGATAAGTTGGTATCCAACGAAAACTGACAGTAAAAAGGCAAATTATTATAAGTTCCAAATTCCAATGTGTAACATGGTGAGCATCGCCATAACAGTTGGTCACCTCATTGTTAAAGGGATGCTCACGTATTAGTGTATTACCACATGTTTGTTCATATGTTCATATGAATGAATGGTGGTATACTGACAGGTGAAAACAGTTCCACCATTTTTGGAACATGTACACCAGAATGTTAGCGTCTCAGGCCTTTCAGCTCCCACACAATACCGGCCCATACCAGCCTCGCCCCACGTTCAGGACGTTCATGCGCATCCGACGCACCCTTATAAGCGGAAAGCCTTCTCCATGCCAAAAACCGACTAGAGGTAAGATGGCTATTCTCCCTTATAAGGGGCTCGTAGCCACCTTGCATGGGCGAGGTAGGACTAAAGATTTGACAATGCAGCTCACCGGTTCGGCCAGCCCAATTGGCCCAATAACCTAACATCCCACACCCTAGGAAGCCTCGTAGGTAGATATGGCGATGCTGGCTCTGATACTAATTGTTAGCATTCCAGGCCTTTCATCTCCCACGCAACACTGGCCCATACCGGCCTCGACCCACGTTCAAGCGTACATGCGCATCCGACGCACCCTTATAAGTGGAGAGCCCTCTCCATTCTAAAATATCGGATTAAGGGGGATGGCTACTCTCCCTTAAAAGGGGCTTGTAGTCCCCTTGTGTGGGCAAGATGGGACTAAAGGTGGCTGGCAACGCAGCTCACCGGTTCGCCCACCCAATTGGCTCAATAACCTATAAGGGAAACACTATAAGGAAAATAAGTTGTCCAACTGATTCAGGTGTGATTGACTAACCAAACCATTCTAGACTTACCATTAGTTCATCACCAATATTATCTTACAGTAATTAAATAAGAAAATTCAATTATGTTATTACTGATTAGGACTAAAGATTAACAACAGCAGTACAAAAGCAACTCAACAAGTAACTAACAATCCCAACAGATGAGTTACCTGCAGGTAGTAGGCATGTTCCCAGACATCAATCCCTAGCAAAGGAACCAAGTTGACCCCTTTTGTTACCAGAGGATCCTGCAAGGCACAACAAGCCAGAGTTATACAATATCCTCGTATATCCAAGTAGGATGATATAAAAATGCATTATTTCCTTGAGAAACAAGGGGTTCATATTTTTACATAGCCCGACACAATAGCAAAGTTAGCACTTTTTCACTACGAGAATAGCAAACTCTTGCCATTTTCTAGGAATGGTTATCTTCAAAATTCACAAAACAATGAAAATTTGTACATAGTAGTGCATAAAAGCTAACGGCATGTTGGAAAGCAAAATAATATATTCAGGTAATCAATACCTCTTATTTGTTAGTATATACACAATTAATTTGACGTATGTCATAGCAACTCAACAAACTAAACTTTAGCATGATTGTTTTTAACTAAGAAAACAATTGTCAGAGACTGATGGCAGGGTATTGTTTCTGCAATATAAGTTAACTATAGATGCATTAACATATTAAGCAAGTTACAAGCATTTTGGTTCATATCATTTTTGTTGAAACGTCAATATATACATACCTAATAGGCAGTTTTCCTAATATGCGTGCCAAAATTTTAACATACAAATCACTGCTATACCATATTGGCAATATCGCCATTCCCTTAATCTTACAAAATAATGGTTTCAATCACACTCTCAACAAATATTAGGAGCACTACAAAAAACAAAAAGAACCTAAATAACTGTAATTTTTTGAGAGTTGAGCACATAGACACATAGTATAGGTGTCCTGTTATCTACACAAACACCATCATCTTAAAAAGAACTAGCAAATAACCCATGCGTTGCACCAAAATAAACAATACTCCATTTGATTCCTTATATAAGTTGCTTTTTTGTGTGCTCAAGAATTAAGAAATCAACTCAAATCAATTTGGTGTCCCTCATTTTATTCTGCTTTGAAAAGGTAAGTTGTTTATTTGACAAGGTCAGACCACAAGTATGAAAGAAAATATGAAAAAGTGTCTAGATGTTCTAAACGAGTTATAAAGGAATTAGAGGTTGTATTTATGCCAAATAATGTTCCAAAGACACACTAAATAATATTCTAATGTCACCTTTTATGATTTCTAGAAAGGCATGTGTAATTTTTTTTTCATTATTGGTTAGTCCTTTCTCCTTATTTTTGGATTGTAGTAGGAAGTAGCGATTAGTTTTTTAGGACAATGTGATTCATTTACTATAGCAGTTAGTTTTTCTTTATTTTTAAAATGACAAAGTATAAGAACTTTCACCTGGTTAGGAGTTGTTTCAACCGACAGCTTTTTTGCCTCTTTATCCAAAGCTAGCCACTGCACAGGAAATAATTATATATAAATGAACAGACATTTCTTAGGACTGAATAAGGATGGCATTTCCAATGAATAAAACAATGCATAGTTGACATACCACCCATCCAGATCCTTGTAAAGCAGCACCCTCTGCATTCATCTTCTTTAAAAGTGCCTCAAATGAACCAAAATCCTCATCAATTGCCCAACCAAGTTTCTGATGTGGAGACTCACCACCACCTTCCTGTTAAACACACAATATTTCCATTACTTGAGATAATTGAAGCCTCAGTGTGACAAATAGGAAAGAAAGAAATGAAGAAAGCCACATGGACTAGATACTTACACTGATAGGCTTGAGGTTCTTCCAGAAAATCGAATGATTGATATGACCTGCAGCATAGTTAATTCAACTATCACTCAAAATGTCCTCATCACAATGAGAATAATAATATCAAAGCAGCGAAATGACAATAATTTTATCCAGAAAGTTGTTTTGTAGATCAATAGGTTTCACTCATTATGTCATCGTGTGCACTTATTTCAACACAAAAAGAATCAAAACTGCAAAATAAATTCATTGCTAACATAAAAGGTGTTACTATCCATGAAAACATAATCACCTAACAATTACTAGCAATGTGGATTACCAGGATAAACAATTCAAAACATTGATCAAAGATGTTAGCTCAACATTCAATTTCTTCTTAAGAAATCACAAATGTTTAAGAGCGACCCAATATCATAAAATAGAGTGTTATAAATTGCAGATAAGCAGAGCATGGAATCCAGTAAGACTGAAACTTCCTATTTCAATGGCTTAAGGATCAATCAAGTACATCATAGTGTAAAACAGTGATATGAGTATTAAAGATATGTAAAAATAAACCAACGACATGAATGTCACAAGGATCCAACACAAAGCCAGATCAAAAAATGAACAAGGACAATTTGAATATTTGTATTTACATTTAAAAATTTGAATATTTAAATACAATAGATGATTATGTTTCTATATTTAAATTTGAATAATTGTATTTGCATTTAAAATTTTGAATAATTGTATTTACATTTAAAATGTTGAATATTTAAATATGATAGATGATTATGTTCCTATAGTTAAATTTGAATATTGTATTTACATTTAAAATTTTGAATATTTAAATACAATAGATGATTATGTTCCTATATTTAAATTTGAATATTTTTATTTGCATTTAAAATTTTGAATATTTAAATATGATAGATGATTATGTTCCTATATTTAAATTTGAATATTTGTATTGCATTTAAAAATTTGAATATTTAAATATGATAGATGATCATGTTCCTATATTTAAATTTGAATATTTTATTTACATTTAAAAATTTGAATATTTAAATATGATGATGATTATGTTCCTATATTTAAAGTTGAATATTTGTATTTATATTTAAAATTTTGAATATTTAAATGCAATAGATGATTATGTTCCTATATCTAACTTTGATTATTTCTATTTATATTTAAAATTTTAAATATTGTCATTCATTATTAAAAAATAAATAATTTATTATGTGATGTGTTTTTGTCATATAATGTGTATAGTGTGTGAAGAAATGGTGGAAAATAGAAAATAGAAATAGGAGGTCTGTTATGAAAGCCACCGTTGGAGTTGAACCAAAAAATAGGCCTCTCAAAAATAAGGAAAACCCTCAAATTAAGACCTAATTTGAGGGCTAGCGTTGGAGTTGCTCTAACAGACCACCATTACCCAAACTGAACTTAAACTCATGGCCGTCAATAAAATCCCAACCCCCTAAAACCCTAGAAATGGGAGGATTGTAAAACATCGAAGGCCCCAACCCAATCCGACACTCCATTTGGGAGCACAACGCGCACTATTCTCTCCCGTGCAGAGCAATCCAGATCAGCAGCAGTAGCGCTCCATTCTCCACCCGATTCCTGAGATCCCGGGCCGCCCGCGTCGCCCCATGAATCGACAAGCCGTAGACGAGGAAAGGGTATGGGTAAACAACGGGGCATGGACCTCACCTCCGCCGTTGAACTTGATGGCGCTCTGGAGCTGGACGAGGGCGGTCGCGTCGCCCTTGGTGACGGCGGCGTCGAGCTGCTCGAGCGCCTTGTTGTAGTTGGCGACGTAGGCGGCGTGGTGCTTCTGGTGGTGCAGGAGCATGATCTCCCCCGAGATGGCGGGCTCCAGCGCGCTGTAGTCGTACGGGAGGTCCGGGAGCGCGACGGTCGCGGCGGCTAGCGGCCCTCGCCGCCGACGGCCGCGGCGGCTAGGGTTTTTCCTCGAGGCCAGCGTGCGGAGCGCCATGGAGCGACAGCGTACAGACTTCCGGGAGAGCATGGTGGAGCTGGTCGTGGAGAACGGCGTGCGCGCGCCGGAGGATTTGCTGGACCTCCTCGAGTGGTACCTGCTGTCGGTGAACTCGAGGGAGCACCACGGCGTGATGATGGAGGTGTTCATGGCGATATGGATTGAGATACTGGTGCTGATTCTGTTGAGGTGTGAAAGATTAATGTCATGGCCGGATAGGATTTAGGGATTAGGATAGGATTTAGGGGTTAGGGGGAATAGCAGATATACCCCTTAGTTCATGGACACTTGCAGAAATGCCCTATCGTTGATAAAACTTGCAGAAATCCCCTAGTTGTTTGGATGACTTGCTAATTTGCCATATTCTTCATTTCTAGTATAGTTTAATTCGTTTTCTTTTTCTCAATGAATTTTCCCTTCTCTACGTGCGCTCGTCTCTCGTGAAGCACAACTCGAAGTGATCGCTTGAAAAAAAAGCACATGAAGATTGCGGATTGCCAAGGACTCAAAATATGAGATTGGCAAATTAGCTGCCATGATCGAGCACACAAAGTCCAGGACGGAGACCCTAAAATTCAGGATTGTCACGGCGAAAAAAATGAAGGAAGCATCATATCAAGGTGCGGAGCGCGGTGGCCGCCAGGCTTGGTGCCTCTCTTCCTCCCCGGTAACATCTTCGACCTCCAAGGCACATCTCGACTTGGTCAAGCTCGCTGAGACGCACAGCTCCGTCATGCAGTTGAAGCTCAGTACGGCCAACACCGTCATCACCTTATCCGCGGCGGTCGCCCACGATGTGCTGCAGAGGTACGATCCACCTCCTCGCCGCACAGTCCATCATCGACACGGGGCACGCGCTCGAACCTGTCCGGCGGGAGAGGCAGTGGCGGAAGAGGAACTTGGCCTGTGGTAGCGAAGCAAATGATGGCGAACAAAAACAGAACGAGAGATTAAATGACAACGAAGGGTATAATAGGGATTTAGAGGATGGAAAATACAAAAAGTAATTAAAATCTGAAGAAAACATGAAAAGAGGTAAGTCTGCAACCAAACTTCGGAAGTTTTGGGCATTTCTGCAAAGAGTATTAACTTTGGGGGTAAACGTGCAATGACACGTCAACTCTAGGGTAAATGTACAATTTTCCCGATTAGGAATAGGATGATGTTTGGTTGGATGGACAGATAATTTTTTATTTGGTTACATGTATATAACATAATGAGATAAGCATAAATTTAGTAAGACCTACTTGTCAAATATATTTTTAACAAAAATATAATATATGAGATCTTATTTTATAGATTAAATTATAATCAATACAATGATGTAATTAGATCATAAACTGGATAAATAATTTGAGATTAAAAATCATTTAAATATTTATAAACAAAAAATTAAATGTGTAATAACCAATCAGGAGATGACACGTCATCTCTTCCAATATTTGATGAGCTCATCCAGAAAATTTCTTGAATCTCTCCATCTAACATATTGAAGAAATATTCATCTCGGTAGTCATCCCATCTTCCTCCGTCCTCTAACCAAACAGCTGACTAGATATGATGGTCATATCCTATGCAGGGATATCAAGTGATCCAAACGCACCCTAAATGAATTCCTTTTTGACGAACAAAGCGGTGAAAAGTGGTTTTGTTATTGGTTTGGGAGATGAATTCATTCCAAATGGAATTTATGTTCTACAGCATGCTGATGATACAATTTTTTTGCAAAATGATTTAGATAATGCTAAACATTTGAAATATATTCTTTGTCTGTTTGAACAAATGTGTAACCTAAAAATCAATTTCAATAAAAGTGGAGTATTTTTTGTTGGGGTGAATGAGGAGAAGAAAGAATTCTGTCAAATTCTTACTTGTAACATGGGTACTTTGTCCATTAAATATCTGGGTTTACCAATTAATAAAACAAGAATTTGAACAAAGAATGGAAATGTTGTGAAAATAAAATAGAAGGAAAATTGGGATGTTGGAAAGGAATGTTGTTGGATATTGGTGGGAGGCTTTTCTTACTAAATTCCTGCTTAAGTAGTGTTCCTTTGTACATGCTCTCATTCTATCTCTTTCTTGATGGTGTGAGAAAGAAAATAGATTTTTTTAGAGCAAGACTTATTTGGTAGGACGATCAAGGGATGAAAAAGTACCACTTGGTAAAATGGCATATGATTTGCATGCCAAAAGAGTAGGGGATTGGGAGACCTGGATCTAAAATTCATGAATATGGCATTGATGGGCAAATGGATCTAGAATCTTGAAAATGAAAGTGGAATTTGGCAAGACCTTCTTAGGAGTAAATATCTTTGTAATAAAACGTTGGTCCAAAGGAAGCATCAAACGGGTGACTCAATTTTGGAGTGCACTGACTGAAATCAAACCAATTTTTATGCAGTTATGTATCAAGCAAGTTGGGAATAGGAAAAGAACTTTGTTTTGGGAAGAAAAATGGCTAGGACCAAGACTCTACTGAACAATTTTTTGTGTTGTACAATGTCACATTTTCAAAAAAAAATATTGTGACCAAAGCTCTTGAAAAAGATTTAACGACCATTAAGTTTAGAAGAGATCTTACTGGGGAGAGATTTCATGCTTGGGTGTGCCTTAAAAAAACTTGTCAAGATGTCATTCCTACTTATAGAGAAGATACTGCCTTATGGACTTTGATAAAAAGGAGTTTTAAGTGTGAAATCCTTTTTATACTGCACTGAAATACGTAATACTTGTAGATCTTTTGGTGATGTCTAGAATCTGAAAATTCCTCTGAAAATCAAAATTTTCCTTTGGTTGGCTATTAAAGACAAACTTTTTACTAAAAATAATCTGCTTAAGAGAGGATGGAAGGGAGGTACTAAACATTGTATTTTTTTATAGTATGGATGAAACGGTTCAACACTTGTTTTTTGATTGTAACATTATGAGATTTGTTTGGACAATTGTCAAAGTTGTTTTGACATATGTCCTTTTGTGGATATGGCTCATTTGCGGCAAACCTGGTTTAAGATGTTGAGAAGAGATGACAGAAAAATAGTTGGCGTGGGGTTTGCTTTAATTCTTTTGAGTATTTGGAAAAATAGGAATAATGTGTGTTTCAGAAATAAAATGATTAATGATTCTATTGAGTTAATAAGTTTGATTTGTTTCTGAATTTCCTTGAACATGTGGTAAATAGGTTTTTGCAAGCAAACACGGCTGGACCTTCTCAAGAAACTACCTATGTGGATGATTAATATCTATCGGTTGGAGTCTTTCTGTGGTTACCTAGCCTGGATGTGATTTGGGAGAGGAATCTAGAACTGTTGTTTTGAGCTACGTTTTGTAATAATCGCTTTGCTCTAAAACTTCCTGTTGTACGGGGATACATTATTGCTTTTGTTCTGTTTCTTGCAAACTGTAAGGACCATCTGAAACGTCTCTATAGTAGAAATGGGAGGAGGTTTTCCTCTCCGTTTCAAAATGTACCATATGCTTGTGAATTTACAAACGACTACAAGTGTCGTTTGACCCAATTTATCAATATTTGTGTCTGTTCAGCAGTCAGCACCCATCCATCTATTTATACGATTACATTGAGTCATTGACCCAATTTGTAATTATGAGATTTATTCTAAAAATTTACTATAGAAAAGGCAGAGTAACAATAATGTTCATCTGGATTTTTTTTCAATTTGGTGGTGAAACAAAATCAGTTTTGCTATTTGTCGGTCATCTGGATTTTTTTTTCAATTTGGTTCAACAAAAGGTGCAACTTTGGTATAAATATGATGCAATGTTTAGTTTGTTTTATTATTTAGCTCTTAGATTAGCCTACATATGTCATTACACTTGTAACTTGTTTGCATCATAAGTTTTTTATATGGAACAAATCGATTGATGCAAAATTACAGGTTTTAAATTCAGTTTAGTACATTATTTTCTTAAAAAACAGATATGTCACATGTTACATTATGATGTATGGGTTAAAAGTAATGTATATATATATATAAGAAAAAATCAATCACTTAATAAATAGACAATCCTAAATAAAATCATTTCACCAATATAAAAGATGTAATCTTAGTAATGGCACAAGATTTATTTTTTTCGTCATGTTTTTTTTGTAATGGCAGCAGTAACACACGCAAGGCCAGGGCAGCACCAAGAACAAAGCAAAAATACACAAACAAGTCAACAAAACCGAGAGGCATTGATAATTAGTCCATCTCCATGAAATGTATACAAGGTCCAACAGTTGAATAGGCCCGTTTTTTATTGCATACAATGATCCAAGTGAAATAGAACCAGTATCGGGTATTCCGACACATCAAGCAACCGCATTTTCGTACACCTCTCCAGCGTATTTCCAGTTTATCACCTTCCAGATGTTGCTCAGGTAGTCTGGCCTGACATTCTTGTACTGCAACCATGAAAACAATGAAGGATTGCTTAGCACTGGAAAAGGTCTTTGAATTTCAATTTGCGACACAGATAAGTTGGTATCCAACGAAAACTGACAGTAAAAGGCAAGTAATTATAAGTTCCAATGTGTAACATGTTGAGCATCGCCATAACAGTTGGTCACCTCATTGTTAAAGGGATGCTCACATATTACCGCATGTTTGTTCATATGTTCATATGAATGAATGGTGGTATACTGACAGGTGAAAACAGTTCCACCATTTTTGGAACATGTACACCTGAATGTTAGTGTCCCAGACCTTTTAGCTCCCACGCAACACCGGTTCATACTGGCTTCGCCCCACGTTCAGGCATTCATGCGCATCCGACGCAACCTTATAAGCGGAGAGCCCTCTCCATCCTAAAAGGCCGGCCCGAGGGAAGATGGCTATTCTCCTTTATAAGGGGCTCGTAGCCACCTTGCGTGGGCGAGGTGGGACTAAAGATAGCTGGCAATGCAGCTCACCGGTTCGGCCAGCCCAATTGGCCTAATAACCTAACATCCCACCCCCTAGGAAGCCCCCTAGGTAGGCATGGCGATGTTGACTCTGATACTAATTGTTAGCGTCCTAGGCCTTTCAGCTCTCGCGCAACACCGCCCCATACCGGCCTTGCCCTACATTAAGGCGTTCATGCGCATCCGACACCCATAAAAGCGGAGATCCATCTCCATCCCAAAAGATCGGCTTGAGGAAGGATGGCTACTCTTCCCTTATAAGGTGCTTGTAGCCCCCTTACGTGGGCGAGGTGGGACTAAAGGTGGCTGGCAACGTAGCTTACCAGTTCGCCTAGCCAATTGGCCCAATAACCTAACATCCCACCCCGAGGAAGCCCCCTAGGTAGGCATAACGATGCTGGCTCTGATACCAATTGTTAGCGTCCCACACCTTTCAGCTCTCACGCAACACCGGCCCATATCGGCCTTGCCCTACGTTCATGTGTTCATGTGCATCCGACGCACCTTTATAAGCGGAGAGCCCTCTCCATCCCGAAAGACCGGCCTAATGAAGGATGGTTGCTCTCCCTTATAAGGGGCTCATAGCCCCCTTGTGTGGGTGAGGTGGGACTAAAGGTGGCTAGCAACGCAGCTCACTGGTTCGTCCGACCCAATTGGCCCAATAACCTAACACAAAACAAATAAAAAGGATAGGTGATCTTCAATAATACCCTTGTACCTTGAAAAAAAGTTCAACTTTTGTGTTCATGACTGTATGTATGGCAATGAGTAACCAATGCTCTATACTCTATAGCTTACTCTGTATGGCAATGAGTAACCAATGCTCTATACTCTATAGCTTACTCAGGGCATCTCCAACCTAATCCTCATCTCACCCTTATCTCATTTTTTTAGCAAATTTCACTTAAAATCCCTCTCCAACCAACTCCCTACTTCTCTCCCTATACCATCCTACTCCTTATTCTTCCTACCCTCTTCCCCAAACAATAATAAGGAGCCAAATCTGCTTCTCTATCCCATTTTCAACCAAATATAGGTAGATGAAATATAAGTAGCCAAATATAAGAAGTTGGATGTACTGTTTTAAAAAATAGAGAGCAAATCTTGATAAGGAGATCTTTATTTTAGTTATAGAGAGGAAAAAAATAGGAAGCTGGTTGGAGATGCTCTTGCTTCTAACAAATTTTCTCAATCCTTTTGGCAGATAGATTATGAAGCATAGTGGCATCATTCCTATTCTGCTCCTGTTAGGCCTTGTGGAAAACCACAGAATAGATAGTTTGCCAGCAATAGTTTTATACTGCAAACACTATAAGGGAAATAAGTTGTCCAACTGATTCAGGTGTGATTGACTAACCAAACCATTCTAGACTTAACATTAGTTCATCACCATTATTATCTTACAGTAATTACATAAGAAAATTCAAGTATGTTATTAGTTATTACGACTAATGATTAACAATAGCAGTACAAAAGCAACTCGACAAGTAACTAACTAACAATCCCAACAGATGAGTTACCTGCAGGTAGTAGGCATGTTCCCAGACATCAATCCCTAGCAAAGGAACCAAGTTGACTCCTTTTGTTACCAGAGGATCCTGCAAGGCACAACAAGCCCGAGTTATACAATATCCTCGTATATCCAAGTAGGATGATATAAAAATGCATTATTTCCTTGAGAAACAAGGGGTTCATAATTCATATTTTTACATAGCCCGGCACAATAGCAAAGTTAGCAGTTTTTCACTATGAGAATAGCAAACTCTTGCCATTTTCTTGGAATGGTTATCTTCAAAATTCACGAAACAATGAAAATTTGTAGGTAGTAGTGCATAAAAGCTAACGGCTTGTTGGAAAGCAAAATAATATATTCAGGTAGTCAATACCTCTTATTTGTTAGTATATACACAATTAATTTGAAGCATGTCATAGCAACTCAACAAACTAAACCTTAGCATGATTGTTTTTAACTAAGAAAACAATTGTCAGAGACTGATGGCAGGGTATTGTTTCTGCAATATAAGTTAACTATAGATGCATTAACATATTAAGCAAGTTACAAGCATTTTGGTTCATATCATTTTTTGTTGAAACGTCAATATATACATACCTAATAGGCAGTTTTCCTAATATGCGTGCCAAAATTTTAACATACAAATCACTGCTATACCATATTGGCAATATCGCCATTTCCTTAATCTTACAAAAGAATGGTTTCAATCACACTCTCAACAAATATTAGGAGCAGTACAAAAAACAAAAAGAACCTACATAACTGTAATTTTTTAAGAGTTGAGCACATAGACACATAGTATAGGTGTTCTGTTATCTACACAAACACCATCATCTTAAAAAGAACTAGCAAATAACCCATGCATTGCACCAAAATAAACAATACTCCATTTGATTCTTTATATAAGTTGCTTTTTTTGTGTGCTCAAGAATTAAGAAATCAACTAAAATCAATTTGTTGTCCCTCATTTATTCTGCTTTGAAAAGGAAAGTGGTTTATTTGACAAGGTCAGACCGCAATTATGAAAGAAAATATGAAAAAGTGTCTAGATGTTCCAAAACGACTTATAAAAGGAATCGGAGGTTGTATTTACGCCAAATAATGTTCCAAAGACACACCAAATAATATTCTAAAGTCACCTTTTATGATTTCTAGAAAGGCATGTGTAATTTTTTTTCAGTATTGGTTAGTCCTTTCTCCTTATTTTTTGGATTATAATAGGAAGTAGCGATTAGTTTTTTAGGACATTGTGATTCATTTACTATAGCAGTTATTTTTCTTTATTTTTAAAATGACAAAGTAGGTAATTTTAACAATATGTACACTCAGCTTCTTCATCATCAATTCACCATTAGGATTTTTTTAGAGTAAAGATAAGAACTTTCACCTGGTTAGCAGTTGTTTCAACCGACAGCTTTTTTGCTTCTTTATCCAAAGCTAGCCACTGCACAGGAAATAATTATATATAAATGAACAGACATTTCTTCGGACTGAATAAGGATGACATTTCCAATGAATAAAACAATGTATAGTTGACATACCACCCATCCAGATCCTTGTAAAGCAGCACCCTCTGCATTCATCTTCTTTAAAAGTGCCTCAAATGAACCAAAATCCTCATCAATTGCCCAACCAAGTTTCTGATGTGGAGATTCACCACCACCTTCCTGTTAAACACACAATATTTCCATTACTTGAGATAATTGAAGCCTCAGTGTGAAAAAGGAAAGAAAGAAATGAAGAAAGCCACATGGACTAGATACTTACACTGATAGGCTTGAGGTTCTTCCAGAAAATCGAATGATTGATATGACCTGCAGCATTGTTAATTCAAATATATCACTCAAAATGTCCTCATCACAATGAGAATAATAATATGAAAGTAGCGAAATGACAATAATTTTATCCAGAAAGTTGTTTTGTAGATCAATAGGTTCACTATATTATGTCATCGTGTGCACTTATTTCAACACAAAAAGAATCAAAACTGCAAAAGCAATTCATTGCTAACATAAAAGGTGTTACTATCCATGAAAATATAAATCACCTAACAATTACTAGCAATGTGGATTACCAGGATCAACAATTCAAAACATTGATCAAAGATGTTTAGCTCAACATTCAATTTCTTCTTAAGAAATCACAAATGTTTAAGAGCGACCCAATATCATAAAATAGGGTGTTATAAATTGCAGATAAGAAGAGCATGGAATCCAGTAAGACTGAAACTTCCTATTTCAGCGGTTTAAGGATCAGTCAAGTACATCATACTGTAGAACAGTGATATGAGTGTAAAAGATAGTAAAAATAAACCAACGACATGAATGTCACAAGGATCCAACACAAAGACGGATCAAAAATGAACTAGGAAATAGGCCTCTCTCTAAAAGTGTAAAACATAAAAATGACACAATTACTCAAGTTTATTATCCCCTGGCATGGAAATAGGTGAAACTATCAAGTTAATACTCCAAGGTAAAAAAATATTTTATGAAGAGAGAACCGATAAATGCATTCTTCAATTAAAAAATCAGCATCTTGAAACCAACTGAAAAACTGGAGGAAAGGTCAGAATTTAAGTATTTAACAGAACCGAGCTCAATAATTCAGCTGCTCATGGATGCGTCTCAATACTATCTAGTAGCAATAAAACAGGTAATATACAAATCAAGCTTAAGATGTAATTTGATGCCGATCAAGTTAGAGAAGCATTGAATCTCAAAGTTACAATAATGGATCACCACCTGATCAACAAAATAGATATCTTGTCAGAAACACAGGAAATTAGCACAAACAGCAAAATCCTGAGGAATCAGGAATCCATTGTTCCAAATGGGATTTTAACATTTCATCTAGCATGCTGCCATGCTGGTACATGAAGTTCCACCACGGGAGGGGAATCTTGAATCATATATAAATCTCCAAACATGCCATCAAAAGTAGAAAGTCGAAGCTAATTAAAAACAATTACCACACACCCCCAATAACCTAAAAATGAATGCTACCCATAGCACAACATACCAAAGTTTAGGCACCTGACAGGGTAAGAAATCCTTAAAAGCATAACCAAGTAATCACCGAATGAGCCAAAAAATAATTAGGATACTAATTGTGGATAAAATGCACGAAAATTCTACAGTAGAAAATTGCAATGGAAACATCCCACCCCTGTAGAGACGAGATAACAAGAAACAGCGTTATATGCAGCGCAATGAAAAATGCCTGAACAGTGTATCGAAATTGGTATGTAGCAGACCACTATTACGCAAACTGAACTTAAATTCGTGGCCGTCAATAAAAGCCCAACCCCCTAAAACCCTAGAAATGGGAGGATCGTAAAACATCGAAGGCCCCAACCCAATCCGACACTCCATTTGGGAGCACAACGCACACTATTCTCTCCCGTGCAGAGCAATCCAGATCAGCAGCAGTAGCGCTCCATTCTCCAACCGATTCCTGAGATCCCGGGCCGCCCGCGTCGCCCCATGAATCAACAACCCGTAGACGAGGAAAGGGTATGGGTAAACAACGGGACATGGCCCTCACCTCCGCCGTTGAACTTGATGGCGCTCTGGAGCTGGACGACGGTGGTCGCGTCGCCCTTGGTGACGGCGGCGTCGAGCTGCTCGAGCGCCTTGTTGTAGTTGGCCACGTAGGCGGCGTGGTGCTTCTGGTGGTGCAGGCGCATGATCTCCCCGGAGATGGCCGGCTCCAGCGCGCCGTAGTCGTACGGGAGGTCCGGGAGCGCGACGGTCGCGACGCCCCTCGCGGCGGCCAGCGTCCTAGCTCCTCCGAGGGCCGCGGCGGCTAGGGTTTTCCCCGAGATCAGCGTGCGGAGCGCCATGGCTGCGCGCGTGTACAACTGCAGAGAGGATGGGAGGAGGCAGGTGGCTTGGCGAGACGATGACACGGCGATATATATACGTGGCGCGGCGCCGCTTTGAAGTGCTAGCGCAGCGTGGTGAGTTTGATAACACTGCTTTATTACAACGGAATAAAATAGAGAATTTTATTTACTATTTTTAGACTAACTACTGTAATTAAATGTAATTAGCTTTAAATATTCTCTCTCTGATTAACAGATTTGGTTCTCAATAGATGTTTCATGTTTTATAACACTATTTTTCTCTTTTCTCGTTAATTAATATTATGAAATCACCCTTGTGAATAGCCTTATCAGTCTAGATCAAGGGCATTTGAAAAGTTTTGATACTTAAAAATATTTTAACTTAGTTTTAGATTTAGTTGTGCACGGGAGATTGTCAGATCGAGATTTCTTTTTTGCCCATCAAAGGATGAGTAAAACCGTCAGTGTTGGGCAGCGAAATGTGAATTCATCAAATCTCAGAACTTTATGACTTTACTATGTCTTTATCCTGCTCTGACGAGGCCAAAACCACGGGCACAGCTCGAGGTAAATGTCCTCCTGTGCACAGAAGAAGACAGTGCGGGAGTGGGGGAAGAACTGTATCAGATCAGCGGCTCACGGAGGCGCCCAAGTCCAGAAAAAACTGGTGTCTCGTGCAGCGGAATCGCGACTAGTCGACGACTACGTATTCAGATCAGATTTCAGAAACGATGGGCGACCATCCCAACAATGTTGCTTTCGTCGGTATTGTTTTGTCCATGTCGCTACGAGGTTGCGTCGTCCTCGGCCTCCGCCTCGGCGACGAGCTTGGAACGGGCTGTCGTTGACATCTTTGCAGATCATATCTTTTTTCTTTAATTTAGTTTTTGTTGAAAGATCGATCGCTCTTGAAGAAAAGAGTCCAGCGTGATTCGATCGGGACTCAACCGGATGGAATGCGAGCGGCAAAGGGGTAAAATTTCTGAAAAGTCACAGAGAAAATGAAGATGTTTAAAAAAAACAAGAAACGCAAAAGAATTTGTGGGGAAAATGATATATATTCATTTACATACGTTCAATTTTTATGCATATATTGTTCGGTACAAATTCAGATTCGAGAGGGTTTGTATAATAAAATAAACTACTTAAAATTTTATTTTTAGTTAAAATGAAAAATAGATGAAACAACTACATACCTTCATTCTACTAACAACTTTAGATCCAATATTTCTTAAAGTTATGCATAATTAACTATAAAAAATCTTGATATGAACTTCAACCACAATGTTACTTAAAATGATCCTTAGTTCTTACAAGTAGTCTATAAGTATTATGCAATTAGTCTATATAGTTATCTATAATTCTATACGCTTAAAAATCATCCATGAAAAATAAAAATAAATAATGTCCATTTCTTGCTCTTTCTTCCGCCGGCATGGTTTCGGTGCTAATGTTTGGCGTCGGGTGGCCTGTGCTGTTCGGTGTCGGATGCGAGGATAAGGATGAGATCAACCTTTATTTGCTTTTTTGTCCCACGAGATATTTAATTTTTGTTTTGGTTTTAGATCAATTCTTTCGACTAAAACACGTATGATTAATAAACTAGTAGAATTAATACGAATATGTGTACTACTAATCTGTCTAAAATGATTAGAAATAAAGTTTTTATACAACATTTGGAGTACCGAATTATCAACAACGTTATGCCTCAACAGAAATGTTAAAATGGCTGGCACACATGAAGATACCATCCATCTTAGAATTTACTGTGAGTTCGGTTAGGATTTTTAAAACGTCTTTTTAACGATCTAAAACAACTTAACCTAGTAAATCAGATTTGAGAAAATCACCATATTTTAAAGTACATATGAGGTATGTTTGTTACAGCTCTAATCAAGATTCATGCTAGATCCAAAGTTTTATGATAAGATAAAATAATTTAAAATTTTTTAGTTTAAAATAACATCAGATTTCTCAAATGGATAGCTTCAATGAGCCCATAACTCTAGATCTAATATTTTTTTAGGCTAGGTTTGACTAGCTAAAAAAGTTAGATTTAAAGTTGCGCCAAACAGACCTAGATTTCATGTATTTTCAATCCACCACAATTAAATATAAGTATAAAGTTAACATCATTACCAACAAAACAGACCAAAAAGTCCTGTGTATTGCAACTTGCAAGTAGCTTGGTCTATGTGTCCTCTGAGATCAATTTACAGTGTCCAACTTTCAAGGGAGAACAACTTTTTTTAGATCCAAAATTTTTTTATGCTGAGAGCAATTTATTAACATCTAGGGGGATCTTTATCCGGCAGGAATGAAGAAATTACCTTTATACTTGACTTCTGAATTACACTTCCTTTTAATTTCCTGTGGAAAGTATCGTGTGAATTTACATGTTTTAGTACACTATCTCCTAAGAAGATCCAGGAACAGGTGGGGTTCTCAACAGCTGTTGCAATAGGCGGGCAGCAAGACGCTGCGTAACACCACCTGCAACACGTGAGCCAAGAACACGGGCTTCTGGTTCTTGTAGCACCTGAATATCAAAATCGCCCCATAGGATCAAGATAAATAGTTCTAGATAGATGTTGAAGCACGTATTAAGAAATGGAGCTGAAGTATACCTGCACCATTGGTTGCAAAATGCTCGGATCAAAGCCATCTGAGGATCTCAAAAGTCCCCATATTCTCAAAACCATGTCTTTGAGCTCAATCATTTGTTCCTTCTCAACCTCACTTACCTTAAAGGGCCCGGCTGCATTGCCACTGGATATTAATGGTTTAATAATTTCTGGAGCTGCGTTATACGAATCAATCAGTGTTCCAAAAGTGATGGCTTCTGTGACACGAACTGCTTCTTTCACAAATAGAATCCGCAATTCCTCTCCATCAGGACCAAGTAGAAGCTTTAGAACTGGTTGTAAAGCATCTTTCGCAGCAAACTCTCTATCTTGGCTCCCTTGAACAAGAAGATTTTCAAGCCTATTCCATCTGTATAGAAGCAAAATTAGTCGAACAGTCACAGAGTACTCATTACAAGATGCAATTACTGGGCAAGAGTAGTCAAAACTCAGAACTCTTCATTAACTACTTCATGAGAACATAAACTTGCCTGAATTTCCCATCCTTGAATAGCAGCTCAATCAAAGCATCTCTGAGATATGGATTGGGATCAGTGAGCAGCCTTTTAGCAAAGTAAGGGTATGAGGCAGCGAGCACCTTAAAATTGGGGTCAGCATAGAGTGCTAAACCTTCCAGTACAGTGAGTGATCGCAGTATCAACGCGTAGTATGCAGGTACTAGATTTGAATAAAGAGAGAAGTTATGTCACTACATGAACAGAATTAGCATGCAGATGAACTAGTATCTGAACAACAAGAAAACATACCATTGAATGGGTACTGGTAGAGAACAGCACCTAAGCCATCAACTATTGTCTTGAAGTTTAGCTCACTTACTGTTGAGTTCAGAGCATCATCAAAGAAATTCTTAAGAGCAGGGACAATTGGGGAAACATCTACATCAGGTTCCAAAAAATCAAGTGCATAATAATCACGAGCCATCGCTTCATAGTCCCTGTTGACCATGTGAACAACATGGCCTATGATGGCTACTCTTGCAACCTCGGGGGTTTCACTCATCATACCAAAATCAAGAAAAGCAAGCTTCCCTTCAGGTGTTGCCAATATATTACCGGGATGAGGGTCAGCGTGAAAGTAACCATACTCCAAAAGTTGCCTTAAGCTACACTGAATACCAATGTTCACCAAATCCAGAACCTTCAAACCTTGTTTTTCAATAGCAGCTTGCTGGTTTAATTTTGTACCTTCAATCCACTCCATTGTCAGAACCTTTGAACTTGTGTAATCCCAAAATATATCAGGCACCAACACATCTTGCTTGTCAGCATATAACTTCTTAAACCTCCTTGCATTTTGGCCTTCCTGCGCATTCAAAGTTTCCACAACCCTTAAATCATCAATAACACAGTTCTTATTTACTAAATTCTACTGTTGAAGCAACAGAGTCATATGCTAATTCTGTGAAGCATTCACAGGAAGGATTCACAAATCGCAATATTGGTATGAATTATCTTGTTTGAATTTAAAATGATTGAATGGTTTCATCCAAAATTTCAGAATTCAGTACCTATAGAAATCTCATACCAAAGTGGCAGCCCTGTTAACAGGCAGTGGAACCTGAATAAAGCAAACAAACATCTACCAATAGGAAAAGTAGTGATGTATATACTGCAGATATGGCCACCAGATTGTGTGCAAAAAGGTTCACAAGAACAACAAAATTGTACCTGAACATAATTAAGCTCTTGGTAAACTCTTCGAGCAAATTCATCCATGAGAGCAACAACATCACTGGATATAAAGTCGACATATTTATTTATTAGAAAGCCAAGACCCCTCAGTAGATAAAAATCAAGCCCGATAATATCCTCAATACCAGGCCTTTGCACCTTAACAGCTACCAGCTTCCCAGAGTATTTTAATCGTGCCTTATAAACTTGACCTAAACTTGCGGCAGCAATTGGGGAAGGTGATATTGATGAGTAGATTGAATCAAGAGGAAACCCAAGCTCCCTCTCGATACATGCAAATGCCTGTTCATCTGGAAATGTGGGAAGTGAATCCTGCAAGACAGTTACATATAAACCAATTGGCAGTATAAATAGATGAAAAATGGACGGAATCACCCTAGCTATCAGGAAATATAATGAAATGGTGAGTTCAAGCTGATGCCATTTACTTCCTACTAATGGCACAACCATTCTGAAAGCCATCCTCCACCTCCTTAAAAATAATAAACACTCCGCTAATAGCAAGAAATTCTGGGTGAATATATTTTTTGCAATTACATGTACTACTGTCATGTACGGGCGCACGTACACCAGGCGTAGGCGAGCCCGTGACGTGCGCCGGGAGGCTGAGCGTGCGGCCAGGATGCAGGAAGGGCATGCAGATGTCCAGGAGTAAAAGTAGCCTAATTAGTTATTCCTTTTGTTAAGCTATTTCAGGAGTAAAAGTAGCAATGTTAGTTATCCCTTTTGTTAGTTAAGATAAGTCCTACAATTAGGGAGGACCAGTTCTATTCGGTTAGGCCAGAGGGCTATATATTCTTGTACGCAGGAACCTTTTGGAATTAAGCAATTAGTATTTCCAATCTACCTCTCTTCTCTAAAGCCGACGGCTGAGGGGCATAACCTCGCCGGCGTGACGGACGGCGGCTACGAGTTACGTAGCCGAGGTCCGGCCAGCCAAGGCCTTGAGGCCCTTGACAACTTGGTATCACGAGTTCGGCGGTCCTCGCCCACGCGCTCCTGCTCCACCGAAGCCTCCACCGCCGCCACAACCTACCAGGCCGCCCCGCCATTCCCCTCCACCGATCAGATCGCCGCGCAACCATCCATCACCGCCACGCCGCCCACTGCCAACAAACCATCCTCGCCCACCCGCTCCAGCCAATCTTCCACAGCCACCAACGCAACCATGACCGAGCCAACCATAGCCGATGTGCTCGCCGAGTTGAGGGCACTAAGCATGGACGTGCACACGCTGAAGTCAGATATGGCAGCCATGAAGGAAAAGCCCTCGTCATCCTCGGAGAATGGGAGCGGCCGTCGCTCGGAGGGGCTACGCGAGCCGGATCAGTTCCTCAAGCACAAAAAGTGGGATTTTCCCCGCTTTGATGGCTCCCTCGACCCGATGCTGTTCATCAACAAATGTGAGTCATACTTCCGCCACCACCGCACCATGGGAGAAGAACGTGTTCGGATGGCATCATACCATCTGGATGACGTCGCGCAACTATGGTATAACCAACTCGAAGATGATGATGGCGCTCCGTCCTGGGGCCGGTTCAAAGACCTCCTGAATGAGAGGTTCGGACCCCCTCTCCGCTCGGCCCCAATGTTTGAGCTTTCCGAGTGCCGGCGCACCGGAACCGTGGAGGAATACTCAAATCGTTTTCAGGCACTCCTGCCACGTGCGGGTAGACTTGACGAGAGTCAACGGGTACAACTCTTCACTGGAGGTCTCATGCCGCCTCTCAGTCATGCGGTACGCATCCACAATCCCAGCACACTAGCCGCAGCAATGAGCCTGGCGCGGCAAGTCGAGCTCATGGAGAACGACCGAACGCATCAGGCGCCGGTCCGAACAGGCGCGCGCGGACTCCTGCCATCGCCACCGCCCCGCCAAGCCGGCTCCACACCACCCCAGCAAGCGGTCCTGTCCGCACCACCAGCAAGCGACCAGGGGCGTCGCGAGGGCAACCAGAAGCGCCTTTCCACGACGGAGATGGCAGAACGACGTCGCCTTGGCCTCTGTTTTAACTGTGATGAAAAGTATTCTCGTGGCCATAACAGGTTTTGCAAGAGGATCTTCTTCGTGGACGGCGTAGAGATTGACGACGACGACGACGCTCCTAACGCCGGGGACAAGGACGCTCCCTGTTTTTCGCTACAAGCGGTGGCCGGTGTGTCCGTGTCGGACACCATGCAGCTCGCGGTAACACTGGGAGCCGCCTCGCTGGTCGCCCTTCTCGACTCCGGCAGCACCCACAACTTCATTTCCGAGGAGGCCGCGCGGCGCTCGGGACTTCCTCTCCGCCAACGTCCCCGACTCACGGCCATGGTCGCCAACGGCGAGAAGATCACTTGTGCCGGCGTCATCCGTGACGCGCCGCTGCTCATCGCCGGTACAGCTTTTCCAGCAGACCTCTTCGTCATGCCCCTGGCCGGATACGACATCGTCCTCGGCACAAAGTGGCTCGGCGCGTTGGGGCCCATTGTCTGGGATCTGGCCAGCCGACGCATGTCCTTCCAGCAGAGGGGCCGCACTGTCTCTTGGGATGGCTTGGCCACAACGGCAGAACCAGCGGCAAGAGCCGTGTCCGCAGGCGAGCCTCTCCTGGAGGCCCTACTCGACGCGTTTGCTGGGGTCTTCGCCACTCCAACCGGCCTGCCCCCCAAGCGCATCCATGATCACCGCATCCTGCTGAAACCCGATGCTCAGCCAGTCGCCGTACGGCCCTATCGGTACCCGGCTGCACACAAAGATGAGTTGGAACGGCAATGTGCCGCCATGATTGAACAAGGGATCGTCCGCCGCAGCGACTCCCCGTTCTCTTCGCCGGTCATCCTCGTGAAGAAGGCCGACAGTTCCTGGCGTTTCTGCGTCGACTACCGCGCCCTGAATGCCATGACGATCAAAGACGCTTTTCCGATCCCGGTGGTGGACGAGTTGCTGGACGAGCTCAATGGTGCCAAGTTCTTCTCCAAGCTAGATCTGCGGTCAGGGTATCACCAGGTCCGCATGCGACCCGAGGACATCCACAAAACAGCGTTCCGCACGCATGACGGCCTGTACGAGTTCCTGGTTATGGCGTTCGGACTCTGCAACGCGCCGGCAACATTTCAAGCCTTGATGAACGACGTCCTGCGGCCGTTCCTCCGATGCTTCGTTCTTGTATTTTTTGATGATATCTTGATCTACAGCAGGACATGGGCGGACCACCTGCGGCACCTACGTGCGGTCCTCGACGAGCTCCGCCGACACCAGCTCTTCGTCAAGCGCTCCAAGTGCTCTTTCGGGGCCTCCGCTGTCGCCTACCTCGGCCACGTGATCTCCGCCGCGGGAGTGGCCATGGACCCGAGCAAGGTGCAGGCCATCCACGATTGGCCATCGCCGCGCTCCACGCGTGCCGTTCGTGGGTTCCTCGGACTCGCAGGATACTACCGCAAGTTCGTGCATAACTATGGCACAATTGCGGCACCGCTGACGGCGTTGCTCAAAAAGGACGGTTTCGCATGGGACAAAGCAGCGGACGCAGCGTTTGCAGCACTCAAGACAGCGGTCACGACAGCTCCCGTCCTCGCCATGCCCGACTTCGCCAAGTTGTTCATCGTCGAGTGCGACGCGTCAACCGTCGGCTTTGGGGCGGTTCTCGTCCAGGAGGGACACCCGGTGGCATACTTCAGCCGGCCAGTAGCACCACGCCACCGCGCCCTGGCAGCCTATGAGCGCGAGCTAATTGGCTTGGTACAGGCAGTCCGACATTGGAGGCCCTACTTGTGGGGGCGCCGCTTCCTCGTTAAGACGGACCACTACAGCTTGAAGTACCTCCTCGACCAGCGTCTCGCCACTATTCCACAGCACCACTGGGTTGGCAAGCTTTTGGGTTTCGACTTCACAGTGGAGTACCGCTCCGGGGCCACGAACACCGTCGCCGACGCCCTCTCCCGCCGCGACAACGAGGAGGGCGCACTGCTGGCTATATCAGCCCCCCGGTTCGACTTCATCGAGCGCCTCCGCCATGCCCAAGCCACCGACCCGGCACTGGTCGCCGTCCACGCCGAGCTCCGGGCAGGAACCCGCGCCGCGCCTTGGACGATTACAGATGGCATGGTCGCCCTGGCAGGCCGCCTCTACATCCCGCCTTCGTCGCCACTTCTCCAGGAGATCCTGGCCGCGGTCCACGACGACGGCCATGAAGGAGTTCATCGCACGCTGCACCGCCTACGTCGTGACTTTCATTTTCCCAATATGCGTCGCTTGGTGCAGGAATTTGTGCAGGCATGCACCACGTGCCAGAGGTACAAGACAGACCACCTAAGGCCGGCCGGACTACTACAGCCGCTACCCATTCCATCCAGTGTATGGGCCGACATCGGCATCGACTTCATCGAAGCACTACCCCGGGTGCAGGGCAAGACGGTCATCCTCTCCGTCGTCGACCGCTTCAGCAAGGACTGCCATTTTATTCCGCTGGCGCACCCCTACACCGCCGAGTCCGTCGCCCAAGCATTCTTCAGCGACATCGTCCGCCTTCATGGCATCCCACAGTCCATCGTTTCGGACCGCGACCCGGTGTTCACGTCGGCTTTCTGGACCGAGCTCATGCGCCTCACGGGCACCAAACTCTTCATGTCGTCGGCCTTCCACCCGCAAACAGATGGCCAGACGGAGGCCGCCAACAGGGTGATTGTCATGTACCTCCGATGTTTCACCGGCGACCGTCCTCGACAATGGCTTCGTTGGCTCCCTTGGGCCGAATACATCTACAACACGGCCTTCCAGTCATCACTCCAGCAGACGCCATTCCGCGTGGTCTATGGCCGCGATCCACCGACTATCCGCTCATATGAACCAGGTGAAACACGCGTGGCTGCTGTTGCACAGGAAATGGAGGATCGCTCGGCCTTCCTCGACGACGTACGCTACCGCCTCGAACAGGCCCAGGCGGTCCAGAAACGTGCCTATGATCAGCACCATCGTCCAGTGGTGTACCAAGTGGGTGACTGGGCTCTCCTCCGGCTTCGGCAGCGGCCAGCATCATCACTTCCACGCTCCAGCACCGGCAAGCTCAAGCCACGGTTCGTCGGGCCGTATCGCGTCACGGAAGTCATCAATGACGTGGCTGTCCGACTCGAGCTTCCACAGGGAGCCCGCATCCATGATGTGTTCCACGTTGGGGTGCTCAGGAAATTTGTTGGTACACCACCGGCAAACCCACCGGCCCTACCCCCAACCCACAACGGCGCGGTGGTGTCCATGCCGGCAGCAGTCACAGCCGGCCGACTGGCTCGTGGGGTACGCCAGGTACTGGTTCAGTGGCAAGGTGAGCCAGCAACATCAGCAAGCTGGGAGGACTACGACGACTTCCGTGCACGGTTCCCTGCCTTTCAGCTCGAGGACGAGCTGGTCTTCGACGGCGGGAGAGATGTCATGTACGGGCGCACGTACACCAGGCGTAGGCGAGCCCGTGACGTGCGCCGGGAGGCTGAGCGTGCGGCCAGGATGCAGGAAGGGCATGCAGATGTCCAGGAGTAAAAGTAGCCTAATTAGTTATTCCTTTTGTTAAGCTATTTCAGGAGTAAAAGTAGCAATGTTAGTTATCCCTTTTGTTAGTTAAGATAAGTCCTACAATTAGGGAGGACCAGTTCTATTCGGTTAGGCCAGAGGGCTATATATTCTTGTACGCAGGAACCTTTTGGAATTAAGCAATTAGTATTTCCAATCTACCTCTCTTCTCTAAAGCCGACGGCTGAGGGGCATAACCTCGCCGGCGTGACGGACGGCGGCTACGAGTTACGTAGCCGAGGTCCGGCCAGCCAAGGCCTTGAGGCCCTTGACAACTACACACACACAAGCACAAGTGCACCCCTTAAACACGCTCAATCTTTGAACAAATCTTTGACCTTGTTAAATTTCTATTGAAAGCACACCGGTGGGTGTAATATTCATTGGGTGTCCATGATTTGAACTCTAGGTGAAATGGTGGATAGCTCTTTGAATGAATTGTTATACATTAAATAACTAAAGTAAATCCACCGACACTCAATCTTTGAACAAGAGCATGCCACATTGGCTTAACGTTGATCTAGGGTAACATCATAACCAGTTTGAATCAAATAGGCAGATTTAAACAAGTGTAGGGCAAACAAGAACGGTACCTGCAACTCGGAGAGCTCCTCGAGGTACTCGGGCGGGCAGAGATCGGGCCGCGTGGACAGTCCTTGCCCAATCTTGACGAACGTCGGGCCGAGCCTGGTCAGTATGGTCCGCAGCTCTATCGCCCTCGCGCGCTTCATAGCTGATGACGCCCCCCTCTGCTCGTCCAGCAGCAGCTTCAGCCCAAACGTCCCTATCTTGGACAGCACGTCCACCGCTCGCTGTGCCACCTGGTAAAGCAGCAGCAATCCACAGCACACAGGTCAAAATTCGAGTTGCCGATAACATAGATAGCGCAAGTGTCGGGGGGGTTGCCTACCTTGGTGGGTCGGGAGCCGTAGCGGGAGGCGAGGAGTTCAGGGGTGAAGACCGTGGCGGCCGCGGCGCGTGCCATGGCGCGGGACTCGGCCTGCAAGTCCTCGGCGCGGTCGCGTGCCAGCGAGGCCACGGCGGGCGGGGAAGCGCGGGGGAAGATCTGGATGGAGAGGTCCGGGGACGGGGGCGCCGCGGTGGAGGCGGCGCGGAGTAGTAGGGAACGGCCGCGGTGCCGGCGCCGGCGCCGGCAACTGCAAGCCGCGCCGCGCGGAGGGGAGGGTACGGAGAAGGAGACCGATGCGGCCGCGGCCGCGGCGGCGGCGGCGGCCGGGGAGGTGGTGGCCGCCATGGGCGGCGGTGGGGGGAAGTGTGGTGGGGGAGCGCGCGCGTCGCGGGGCGGACAAGCAGGTCGGCGGGCGCTTACGGCATTTTTGGTGGTTTTTAAGTTTGGATTTGAATAAACGTGCGCCACAGAGAAGGCGAGGAGGGGGCGGCGTCCACGGCACTCGTAGCCTACCCGCCGTCGGCCATGGACTCGGGGAACTCGGAATTGATTGACGGTTACTCTTACCAAACGTGGAAACGGATCAACTGTATATATAATTAACGATGCACATGTGCAATTGTAGTTGTTTCTCTTTTCTTTCAAATAATATGGAGTTTTGTAGCTAACTAGTTTGTTGCAACGAAAAAATGATTTTATGGTAGAATAAAGTAACGATGTAACTACTAAAATATAAAGCACTATTGATCGCACGAGTTGTTCTTCGAGGGTAGTTGTGCGTTGTAAGGGTCAAAGGTGAGCATATGTGAAACACTCTAACCACTGAGTTGAGTTGCTCTCCATAGACCTAGGAGCAAGGCAAGTCTTTACAAACTGTTCACCACATAGTTGGTTGAGATGTTGCTCGTGTATTAGGTGAGATATGAACATGATATAAACAAGGAATAATTTGATTTATACCATTATAATTTTGTGACTTTGAAAAAAATATCATTATAATTTACATATTTATATTTATGTCTTTTCGGAATTGTAGCCCTCATATTTCGGAATTCTCTAAAATTATAATGGCATATTTCATAATTCTCTAAATTTGTAACGGTATAGTTCAGAGTTTTCTGAAATTGTAATGACATGAATCTAAATACGTAAATTGTAATGTTATTTTCTTCAAAGTCACAAATTTGTAATAACATGGATCCAACTTTCCCATAAAATAATCAGCCAATCTACATTTAATATCCATGTTAAGGATCAATGCATATGAGATATAGGAGGTCTCCTATATCTGATTCTGTTATCATATCAACATTATTCTTCTATCAAACAAATAGAGGAATGTCTCATTAAACTAATCCTAAGACATTGATTCTAGAGAAACGCCTTAATATAGTAAGATGAGTGACATGATAAGACAACTAGCTTAAGGAAGCTAGATATAATTATAATACACATGCACCAAGTGCAACATGAGTACATGATACACCCTTATAGTAGCCTTTGTACTATATGTAAAGAGAGGTCTACTAAGACAAGACTAAAATGAAGCTCTTAGGCAAATCCAAGTGATTTGGATGCTCTAATAAACTTGTTCCTATAACAATCTAGCCACACAAGCTATATTAGATTATTTATGATCTAAGTACATAGAATACAAGGTGTAATATAGTTGGTAATATACATAAGTTTTTGTGGCGCCTACGCTAATACCCGTTGGAAAATAAGCTTGTGAGTGCTCTTATGCTTGAGGTTCTCTCTAAACTTTCTCAAGACCCATCAAAAAAAGGTTTACAAGCACCTCTACATCGAATTTCTCAACCTAATTCCCCCAAACTCATAAAAATTACATACATACAAGTTTGTCTCTAGATTATATATTTGTATACAATATGTTGTATAGTATTGTTAGATAAAACAATTTAATTTATTTTGTAGGTTATAGAATGAGACTGTCAGGATATGACCACAAGTACTCCCGAGCGTATTTAAGGTGATCGGACATAACAAGATATTAATGATGATCTAGAAGGAGTCAGTCCAACACACAACCTAGGAGCGGTCAACAATCTAACAGAGTCTTGAGTCCGGCACTCGAAGGGACACCCTGACTGCATTGACTCGGGAGGCCAGATTAACAGTCGATCTGTGCCATCAATGATAATAAACTCTAGGACGTAATCGTCAAATTAAGATAGCAAACAATGATGTAATAATTAGCCTATGACCCCTAATGATTTAATTGTTGTAAAGGGACTTAATTGGATGGATAAAGACTAAACGCTATCCCCCAATCCCTACAATATACAAAGGGGTCGAGGTACCTCTCATAGGTTGCGCCGACACATACATGCATATGTTTAAGATCATTTTAGACTCTTTAGCTCATATTCCAATACACATGAGTAGGTTTATTATCCTTGGGAGGGCAGAATTTATCTAAATCTTCCTGTCTTGTATTTTTAGAGGCAACCGTAAAATATTTTGACCACATAGATCCCCTTACATCTAATCAAAACACTTCCGTGGGTAACCTTATCGAAGATTATTGTACTTGCGCAGCGACTGAGACCTTTTTGAAACACATGAATTATACATGCACCTGATGAGTATTTTCACACAAATAAGTTAAATTTGAAAGGAGTTTTAGAAAATTGTTGTCATATAATTATTATATAGTAAAAGAAATAAATACACACATACATACATTTCCCTTTTTCGTATTTCCCTATTTTTGTTATGTTGTATTTCATGTCTTTGATCAATCTGGTCGGAAAATATTTAATTATTTGACACTTCTAAAAAGTGACTTTGATTATTTGTTACTTGAAATCTTAGTCATAGATTTAAGATGATCTCATTAATTGTCCATAAAAATAACAAATAATCAAATAGCTACTAAAAAAATTTAGTAGCAAATTCTTAAATCTTGGAGGTATATATATATATATATATATATATATATATATATATATATATATATATATATATATATGTGCGCGAAAGCAACACTTGGACGTGTGATGACCACTAGATTGATTTGCCACACGTCTTTCGTGTGATGGAAAGCTTTCACGTCTTTTTATTATATTCAGATTTCATGTCTTTAATCAATTGGGTCAGAAAATATTAATTTAATGTTTTTTCACTCTAATTTTTTTTATTATTTGCCAGTTTGAATCATAGTCGTAGTCATAAATTTAGATTGCCACAAAAATAATAAACAATCAAACAACACACATTAATTTTTAGTCGCAAATCCTCCTCTTCTCCGGTTGGATTGGAAGTATATTTGTGTGCGACAGCAACACTTGGACACGGCGTGATGACCACTAAATTGATTTGTTGGCTCAAGACTTAGGTCTTATTTGGGAACAAAGTTTATTATAGTTTTAGAAGCAATATTATAGTATTGAGTAATACTATAATATTATATATTAAAAGGTATTGACAACTCCATCTGAAATCTATGTAAAGTAAACTGTAGTATTATAAATACTGTACTCAATCTACACTATTAAAAACTTTGGTATGAAACACTTTTTTCAAAACTGTGGTATGATAAACTATAGTATTGTCGTGAACATATTATAACGTAGTTTTTAAAATAATCCCTGCCCGGCCGGAGATGTTTCGTGTGATACAAAGCTACCTTGCTTCCCATTCGTTCGGACCGCAAGTTTCTGACATGCAACTCACACTCTTAATATTACTTTATATTTATATTTCTACGGGCTTTGGTCTAAAATATATCTATGGCATGCAACTTGTCGATTTTTTTATATATTTAGAGATGTATTTTTAAATTTCTTGAAAACCAGTTAAAGTGGGTGAGATTATTTTTCCGGAACTGTCTAAAGTCTTTAGGCCATCCCAAGTTTTCTCCCCCGAGACAATAAAATAATCGATTCTACTAAGCAATAGTTGTACGAATCTGGGTCGGATTTGAAGAGTCTCCTGTGGAGTTTAAAAAAAACTCTCGTATTTCAGTTTCATACGCTTCCGTTTCCTTAGCTAGCAGCTGTACCAACTTTGGACATATTTCAGGTTGAGATTATAATAATCTAACTTATAAAAAAATGAATTGTAATAATTTATTGGATTATTATAATCTGCATTATAGATTATAATAAACTGACAGATTAAGTTGTTACGGTTATTTCGGTTTATAAAAAAACTAAATTGTTATAATCTCGAGTTGAAACAAATAGAAATAGGGCCTTAACACACTTGTGTGTTTTTCAATTCCATTGCACCGGATGTTATAATTTTTTATCTTTTTTATAAATCAAATAATTTCTCCGACTTAGTGCTTTTAGAAAAATGTATTAACACATGAAATATTAAATTAATATACCATTAAATAGTATGCTTATTTGATAGTATTACAAAAGAGGGTCCATTTCTCCAAAAGTGGGCCGGAGCTTGCGGCGAACACAAGAGCACATCAACAGAGGCCCAGAACTGCCGTGTCGAAGGGTTCCTACCTTGAGTTTTTTTAATGATACACTGTTTAAAATAAATTTTAAATATGTTACGTGCTTTTTAAAAATTTTAAAACTATTTTTTTATCGACAGATAAATTACTGATCTAAGGTTTTAGTGTTTTAGGTTCTAATTGGGGTTTCATCTGCTTCACACGCTAAGGTTATTTACACGGGGGTTTCATGTATTAATTACCATGACACATCAATTTTTTTACTGATATGGTATTAAATTAACGAGGGAAAAGAAGGAAGCGGTGCCATCTTTATGACAAGGTGCTAACCCGTTTTCAAGACGGATGAAACGAAATAAAACGTCCGCTGTGAGCCAAATCGTTTCATTAGAGAGGGAGGGTATTTAATTCAGTTACAAAACATTTAATTACACTAATTAGTCTAAGAAATAGTGAAATGAAACTCTCCACCGAAAAATGATATTTTATTCAGTTATAAAGCTGATATAATCATTAAAAAATAGTATTATAAAACCTACCACATACACTTCTTCTCCGGGCTCCAGCCGGCGCAGAAAGAAGATTCGATGGCAGTTGAGCTCAATTTCACACGTCGCAGGTGCCGTCCGTTGCGTCGATGGACTTGACAGGGAACAACAACTCCTCGTAATCAACGAGCTAAAAACCGGACGATTCCAACCAACCATGACACCATGTCCGTCCAGCATGGAAGTTCCCAAGAACGATGTAGCTGGGCATTAAACTCCTGAGAAGACCTCTCTCTCTCTCTCTCTCTCTCTCTCTCTGGCTCTGACTAGACGGTGTTTCTTGGACAAAACCTCTTTCAACAGCCGAACAAAGTTAACAGTGTTTTTAACAAAAACTTTCAAGCTCGTTTTGCCTTCTGTCATCTGATTTCTCCCTCCAATCTTTTTAGCCAATCTCTGTTTACACATGCATGTAACTCAAGTTCTGTCTCAATTAGTACTTGTAATTTCTTCAAAGAAATATTAAATATACTAATCACGACGCTTTGAATAAGACTCAAAACCTAGAGAGTAGAGAGTAGAGAGCGTCAGCTCAGCTCAGTCAATTAATCACCTGAATACACGGCTAACTAATGCCACTAATGACGGCCAATCTGCCCACTCTGCACGTGCCACTAATGCCACTTTGGACTCAAGTTCATTTTTAAATTTTATGGTTTTTGAGTTTTACGATCTATATCCAAAATATGGACTGTTTATGAGAGCTTCGGATCTTAGAAAGTTGCTAGAAGCTTTCCAAACAAGCTTGATGCATGTAATATCATAATCAGATGTTGAGCTAAAGTGCTTCATTATAGCCGAGAGCCCCTATTAGATGGTTGTCGTCTTTCCAAATTGCATCCACAACTACAAGGGACCTTTGCATACCTATAGGTACACAAAGCTAGCATGACTTTGATTGAAAACATGTATCGGAGATGTGATGTGAGAATTTGTCGGGAGGTCCGATGCCAACTTACTCGCGTCCATTCTTATGTTATATATTTTCGAAAAAACACTCTTACAAACCTTGAATGTAACATGTAAATCCAGAAAATTTATCGGCAAGAACACCCGACGAAACTATGATAGTTGACCCCCAGAATGTAAAATTCTTGGCTCTACTACAATTGGTTACAGATTAACACGGCCACACTAATCAACTTTCGATATTGCTACAAACTAAAACGAAATCAAAGTTCAACTCTAATGCCATGTCACCATTTGTACCATATTATTATTTCAATAAAATTAACTTGTTGTGCCCCCCTCACAATCTACACTACTAGAAAAAACGATTTTTGCAGATGTCTCTTGTTTCTCTACGCATAAGTTAAAAAATATTAGGAGAATTTTAACCGTCCAATCTGTACAATCCAGCGGCTCAGATTTAATATTGGTGATCTATTACCTCCTATATCATATAAACTTCTTTTAATATTTGTGAGTCAATACACATGCAACAATTAATTTATTTCATTACATGCTAGCATATTAATTATTGCATATACTATGAAAAAGAATGTTAGCATCCTAGGCTTTAGCTCCACCCACGTGCCCTCGTCCCACGTTCAAGCGTTCATGCGCATTCGACATATCCTTATAAGTGGAGAACGAGAACCTTCTCAATTCCAAAAGACTGACCTAAGAGAAGATGACTACTCTCCCTTATAAGGAGTCCGTAGCCGCCTTATGTGGGTGAGGTTGGACTAAATTTGGTTAGCGACACCCTAGTCCGAACGCCCTAACATCTCGCCCCCCTAGGAAGCCCCCTAGGTAGGCATGTCGATGCTGACTCTGATACTAGTTGTTAGCGTCCCATGCTTTAGCTCCACTCATCCTCGCCCCACGCTCAGGCATTCACGCACATCCGACACACCCTTATAAGCGGAGAGTTCTCTTCATTCCAAAAGACCGGCATGAGGGAGGATGACTACTCTTCCATATAAAGAGCTCGTAGCCTCACGTGGATGAAATGAGACTAAAGCTGGCTGGTGACGCCCTAATCCATACACCCTAACAAAAAATAATTAATAAATCTTCCATAATACAACGACATGCACCTAGATTGCTTTTTATAATCAAGCTGGTTAGCCAACCACTTATAAGATGTCTTATGTCATCGTCAATTATGTATTCATCGGTAGAAATACCAAATTTATCTACATCTGAAAATGATTTTCGTACCACTCTCAGTTTTCAATGGTCCAAGTCAAATCTGGGTGGGCAAAGCCTCTCAGCAGATAGTGCACTACGTCCTCTTATATTAAACACTTCGTGATTCTGATGCCAAACCCAAACAGGACACATCACACCCCCCCATATAATGCATATCTTTTTCCTCTGAATAAAAGTATGAGCAAAAGACTAAGTTGGAATCATAAGGAGGAACAGGAGTGCAAGCATCTTGCTATTAGGGCATCTCCTTGTCTCTCCTCATTGGAGCCTGCACTTAGCCTAGCCATTGCAAGCATCTGTTTTTGTGAAGCTAGCTTGCTTGCTGCCCATTTGAAGGCTCCAAGCAGTGCTAGCTCCATCCAACTAAAGGTATGCATCAAAGATTCCACCTTATCTTGCTCTCTCTTGCATGTTTGCTCATGCTTCTAGCTATCTCATATTTCCAATTGGCTTGTGGACTCTTGTCCCCTTAATCATCAGAGTGCAATCAGGATAGCTTCTTGTTTCTGTCTTTCAGGTTTGGAGGAAATCAGAACAAGAGAGAGCAGCAGAAGAGGAATGGGTGGGAGGAAGAGCAGCCCCAGCCAGGGGAGAGGAGAGGGGGTTCATGAGGAGTACCCCATGCTGGCCTATGGTTGCTGCCCCTGCTATGTGCTCAGCTCTGTCATCAGAGGGATTGGGAGGTGCCTCTTTGTGGCCTGCTACCCTGTAATACAATGCTGTGGCCTTGATGAGTGCAGGCACCACCACACCAACCACCTCAGCCACTTCAGATGACACCTGCAACCATCCACAAGTATGACATGATCTGAATCAATCATCCATTCTTTCTTGTTTCTAAACCAGTGGGGTTCAGTGATTGTATGAAGTTCTTGAGGAGGAAGAGGAGAACTAGAACTGTTCGTGACATATATATGAATGATGAGTTTTTTCTGCTTTTTACATCTTTTCGCTGTAGTTTTTCGACAAAAAGATCCTTATACATCACTCGCTGTCACTGACATGTGATCCAGTTAGAGAACGAGCGGTATATAAGGAAACATGTGAGCTTTCATGTAATGAATTATCTTTTTTGAATATAGAAGGAAGGTGTGATGCCTCTTTCTTAGGTGTTAGAAGAGTAAATGGGAAGAATTACAGGTCCTAAGTAGTAGTAGTTGTTTGTCTCTTACAAGATATTCAGAAAGTGCATGGTTGGTGGCTCGGTGCTACTGCTTTTTCCTGAAGTTTTTCTGATGTGTCTTTCAGAAGAAATTGTTTTGGTTGCGCCGCTTTTGTCCTCCTTTTCTGCGAGTGTGTGTGTGTGCGCTGTCACGTACGATGCAAGATATAATTAGATTATCGATTCATTATATTATCTCACGAGAATGCGAGTCTCAAAGCTTGCAAATACGAACATTGGGTTGCCTATAGTTTATAGTAGTTATTAGCTGCTGAACATGCGTGCCCTGGTCAACACAAGAGAAACGTGCGTTCGGCAAGTCGAGAGCTCAGAAGGTGAGTGTGGCACGCAACAGAAGAGATGAGCCCTAACAACTTTCAGAGAACCCTTCTTAGAGTGGTTCATCAGCATGATTTGTTACTTAGGGTTACTGATCGAAATCAAGATAATTTCCACTAGCTCGCAGTTTCTCAAACGATTTGGTGACATGGAGGGAATGGCCATTAGAGCGGAAATATACCCTCCATGTTTTGCAGATTTGTAAAACGAACAATTGCTTCAGAGATATTGATTGTATACTCTCCGTCTAGATGGAAAATCAAACCGAGTTAAATTCTGTTTGAAAAATCTCTAAATTTAGAATGAATTTGGAGTTATACCTAGCGAAAGGTAGTATTTTTCTATGTATTTTCTAAAACAGGTCCACCTTCTCTGCTAGTATTAAAAATTGAGAATTTAGTAGAGTTTGGTTTGGTTTCAGCTCTATCAAATAAAGGATCCTAGAATTACAGTTCTACCAAATAAGCATTTACTCTCCGCGTCTCACTGGCAAGTGAGATTATCACATGTGTGCTATCCTCATTTTTTATTTAAGCAGAGAATATGCAATCAAATTTCCCAGGGAAAATTAGAATGTAGGAGAGCAGCCACTCGTTGGCATTCTATTTCTATGGGGAGTTCCTTCCCTTTTCGAATGGTTGTGAGCTCTTTGGGTGCCTGTGATCACTTCACATCAGTAGCATTTAATTTGTCCGTTTAGTTTTTAGTAGTTCACAATTTTGCCGGTTGCACTTGTTGTCAGTCGTGCAACGTCACTGTTGAAATATGTCTAATTGACAACATTTCTAAAACGTCGGTTGCACGATGTCACTGTTAAAATCAGATGGAGAGTTCAATTAGAAAACTGGAAGCAGAACCAGGATTAGACGTGCTGATAACAGCTGAGACTTTTGTTTCCGTTGAAGGCTTTATACTTTTGCTGATTGATGGATGCAATGCTTAGTCTATAATACTATGTAGAAAACATCAAATGACGTGTAGAACATGCTGTATTTTAACGATCATTCATGTCATGTCATCACCAAAAAAAACTAACTCCATGGGGGTTGCTAATTCCATCGCACATAAATAAAAGCTTCTGCAGTTTCATACTAAATCAGGTGGATTGCAGTTCTGAAAACGATGAGCAGGCACAATGTCTCAAACAAACAGGACAAAACAGATTTCTGTTCTAAATCTGATTTTATTGGGGGACGATGCTACAACTCAGAACAGTAGCTGCATATGCAATTTAGAACAAGATAGTATAAACACAGGTGCTACCGAACCTCCGAAATAGTACAACATAGGGCTACATAAGAGACCAAGAAATTATATGGAAGACCCAAAGAAAGGAGCAAAAGACAGGCCCTGCTGATACAAAGGATTGCTCACTGTAAAATGTCAATCAATATGAAGTAGTTCTGGAACAAATTTCAGTTACCCAGTTTGAGTTAGATTGAGCTGGACAACTGTTTGGCCTCCTCAACTGCGTAATTAGCTTCCAGCCTTTTTGGACTTCTGCCTTTGTCAGGCCCGCCAATAACTCCCCATGTCTCAAACTGTCGTTGCCGAGCCCTTGCCCTCTCTTTCTCCTCCTCAGATTTTGTTGCAATGCAATATGGACATGATACACCATACTCCCATTCAGGAGATTCCATGTCTTCATCGTTAACTGGTTGTTTACATCCATAACAAAGTTTGTGGGTTCCTTGGGCTAAACCATGCTCCACTGAGACACGTTTGTCAAACACAAAGCATTCACCCTCCCACAAGCTTTCTGCCTTTGGGATTTCCTCTAGGTACTTTAATATCCCACCCTCCAAGTGATAAACCTGGCATTTTTAAGTAATGAAACAAACTATCAAGGTTGCATCTACAAGGTGTACTTCCATGTCAAGGACAATTTCAGAAACAATAGTGTGTGTACCAGCTAGAATACGTAAAGCAGTTCAATCATATAAAAGTCCAGTCCAAGATGGATTCCAGGTTAAGTAATAGAGTCCTAGCTAGTTGCTTGGGTAATAAGAGTCCTAGTAGTCATTAGAGTTTGAGTCTGGTTTGGTAAGTTAGTTGAGATTGAGTTAGTTAAAGTTGTTAGTTCCAGCCTGTACTGTGTCTATATAAACAGTACAAGGGCTGAGGGTTCTGGTATCGAGTTGTTTAGGCTTAGCTCTTGTAATCCTGCCTCGGTGCGACCGGCCGTTACGGCTCCACCGAGACGATGAGGTTCAGGCCCTCGATCATCTTTTCCTCATCAATATAATCTACGTTCAAGAGTTTCCATATCTACTGAAAGTTTTCCCTGTACCCGTGACAGTGTGTGTACTGCCAAGTAGCAACAACTTGTTGTGCTAAACATCTACCAGATATTATAGAAGGTTCTTTCCTCCAGAACTTTACCTATATTTTCACTATATAATCTAATCTAGAGGAGATATCTAGTGAAAAAGCACAATTGGCACAAAAGTGCATAGTTCAATATTATAAGTAAATCTACACCTTTTCATGTTTATTTGATACCCAAACCAAAAGACTTTCTAGATATCTCCCCCATAGCCTGATGCTATAGTACATAGAGCATTGGTCACGAGGTAAAGTGTACACAAAATGAACAAGTTAAATCAAAGCAAATTGATTTTCAAGAATATAGCAAATCTTATAGCGTGTCTATTTGGCAATGGATTTAAAAATGAAGAGGAAATACTTGATAATGGGATTGAGTGGAACATTATAATGCATAGAAAAGCCTTCAAAATTTACCTCTTTAAAGCCCTTGCTGAGGAGGAAGCTTGATGCTTTCTCACATCTAATGCCACCAGTGCAGTACATAGCAACTCGTGGTAGCTCTTTAGGTTCACTGGAATTCAGATCCTCTGATGGTTCACCAGTTCCATTGTCATTATTTCCTGATGATGGGTTACTTTCAGATTCAGTCAATTCAAACTGATCATCAACCCAAGATGAGAACTCTCTGAATGACTTCGTGCATGGATCAACAGCTCTCTTAAATTTTCCTATGCGTATCTCATACATGTTACGCACGTCAATAACAACCTGCCTTATAGGTAATGTAAATACACCATGTAGACATGGAACAGAAGTCAATACATAATTAAATAAAACACGTGAGTAAAACAACTAAATCTTTGAGATGAGTGAAACACACACAGTATCTGGGTCACTTATCAATGCATTCCAATCTTTTGGCTTAACATATTTTCCGACCATTTTAGTTGGCATCACACCTGGATCTCCCAAAGTTACTATCTGATGGATGGTCAATAAAGCAGAATAAGCTCAATCATTAAACACTAGTTTATTCTAGTTCTATTAAAAAACCAGAAAGTGTTATGCAGAGAAACCAACTGACCTCCTTTTTCAATTTCACACGGACATGATCCCACCGGAAGGGTGCATCTTCCCCAGCACCAACAGGAGAATGGCTGGTATGTCCATGATGGATAGCCTCGTCTTCTGGAGTAACAGGAGACTGGATCATTCTCAATCCTTTTAAGCGGTTGTCTGATTGAATGAAATTCAACACTTGCTCCACAGCTTCTGGTGTTCCACAGATACTACCATTGATTCCTTCTGGTGCAAGGATAATGCCACCTGAAACACGCTGAACAGCATCAGCCAGCAAAAATGTCAGAGTCCAATTTCTTCACAGAACAATTGATAGATAAACCAAATGTGAACAAAACAAGTCAGTACTGTCATTAACCACAAGATAATTCGAAGATGCAAATTTGCAGCAAGTCTTTTTTCGTGGGCGTGCGGCCTAGAACATTGAATAAAAACGTTCATCGGCACATAGCATTGTAACTTTGCACCTAAATTAATCAAATTTGCTAAGTAGTTCATGAAATAGAAAAGAAGTTATCATATCATATCACTATAAGATTATCTATTAAATGTAGTACTGGATAATGTGCTTGTTAAGAGTTATCCGCGCTATTCATGTCTTCCTCGGCAGATTAGCTAGCAATTTCGTACTGACATTGCCCAAAACATCAGCTCGCAGCTTCCGTTCGGTGACAGGAAAAATAGGTAATCAACCATAAACAAAGAAAGCACATAATCCATCTCAAGACTACGTCTCGGCGTGCTCACCAGCTCCTCACAGAGCTCCTTGAGCGGCCGCCGCAGCGCGCCGTGGTCGGGGAAGTCAGCGAACCTGTAGAAGGACACCACGAGCAGCTCGGGACTCCCACCATCCACACCCCCGGATCCTCCCACGTCCGCGGCGAACCCCCTGCCGTGCGAAGGCAGGGGCAGGGGAGCGCCGCGCGTGCGTCCCGCGTCCTCCTGCGGCATGAGGCGGACGCGGCGGCGGAGCGCTGAGGTGAGCTCGGGGACCCCCAGAGAGGCGGCACCGGGGAGGGCGACGAGGGGAAGGCGGCGGCGCGCGGCGGCGGCGACCGTGGCGGCGCGGCGGGCGGCGGCTTTGGAGAGCGCGGCGAGGGGTGGGGAGATCAGCATTTGGGCTTTGGGGGATGGGGGAAGAAGTGTAGGCCGCAGTAGCAAGAGATGCTCGTGGTAAAATCTCTGATATTGGGCCTTCCAAGCCCATAAATTTCGTGAAGTTACTCTAAAGTACAACTGTAATTTTGCATGTTTATTTCAGCATACAACTCCTAAAATCTGATGCGACAAACGGTTCAGATTCTGGATTTGAATTGTGAGAATCAGTAACTATAGAATTTAGAAATGAACTATAATCCAAAAACGAAAAAACACCAACTACTCAGACTACCTAGATACTAGGAATATTTAGCTGCTAAAAGCTGAAGCAAACAGACCCTTTACTCAATATCTAATTCTAGAATAATTTCGTGAAGTGGAGCAGATTTTTGGGAAGCGGAGCAATCCTAAAATATGTTCTGAACTGTCCACTGAACGGAAATAATAAACTGAATTATTGATAAATAATATTTTTTTGATATAAATAATTTAGATGTGTGCACAAGAATTAAGAAAACAATTCATTATTATGCTTTTAAAACTAAATTGTTTATTTTTTACAGAAGTATTATTTATAGGTTGAGAGTAAACATAAAATAAAAAAAAATAAAATGTGTCTCCAAGGTTTAAAAAGACTTATATTTTAAACCAAAACTGACAACACTAAACGAAATTTTATAAGGAATCAGACTGCAGACTAGATTAATGAAATATTATATATTCATGAACTTAACATGTGGTTTAGAAAAAATATAAGTAATAACAATGAATAAACTTTATTGAACTTTTACATGAAATCACTACATCAGAATTACATGAATACTTAACCCAAGGAACTGGTAGTTGAGTCAAAGGATGGTCACCGTACCACCTGCGAATCAAACTATCAGTATGTCACTGGGTGTACCTGAAATTCAGCTCGACGAAAAAGTTTGTTTTCCTTCTTGATTTTGGTGCCATTGGGTAATTAGGAGCTAAAGTTTAGCCCGTTATGTCTCGATATTCGGATGCTCATTAAAAGAATTAAATATGAGTTAATTATAAAACTAACTATATAACATTTAGGCTAATTCGTGAGACGAATCTATTAAACTTAATTAATTTGTTATTACTATATTTTATTGTAACATCACATTGTCAAATCATGAACTAATTAAGTTTAATAGATTCGTCTCGTGAATTAACCTAAGAGTTCTACAATTAGTTTTATAATTAACTCATATTTAGTTATTCTAATTAGTATCTTAACATCCGATGTGATATAAACTAAATTTTAGTCCTTAGTTGCCAAACGACACCTTACAAAAAGTTGGTGATTAGCCATAAGTTAGCCACCAAATCAACTGGCAGTGATGTTAGATTTCGAACAAGTTACAGGTATGCGTTTGTGTAACAGTACAGGAGCTAGCATGTTCTTCCGAGAATTCTGAATCGATTTGCGACGGAAATGTCACGGCGACACCTCACACCTGGCTTCTGCGAGCGCCACAAATGACAAATCCACAATCACAACTGTTCGACCGTTTGGTTGGACGCAATCCTCGCGCGAGCCTGACAAATGACCAGTGCTAGCTGCAACTGCATGGATGGATAAGATGACGCGTCACTTCACCAGCAGCAGCAGGTGCAGGCAGGTTCAGACAGTGTACAGTGGGTGCAGCTTCTCTCCCAGATAAAATCGTACTTGCAGGTTGTGAAACAACGGCCGAATCGATCTCAATGCATGCAATGGTCCCAAGCAAGTACATATATAGTAGCAACTCCTGGATGAAATTTCTGCAGACAAATTAAAGTCGTAGCAAGATGGTTGAGAAATTTTCTGCAAGATTTATATGGCACAATCTTGAGCGGAAAACTATATGTATGTTTACAGACGTGGTAGAGCAGGAGTACAATGTACTGAAAGTCTGAAACCCTTTGCTGTTGCATGTTTAGCTACATACATGCAGAACGAGCACAGGAAAAACTTCTGCTCGTGATAAAGAACCACGTCAATTATCCACTAAGCTAGCGTACGATATGTTGTTATTAGTTGCTATTTGCTAACAAGCCTGATTTGATATGATCTTGCTTGCAGTGCAAAACAAGAGGAATGTACAAGCTGATCACACTGGGCATGCACTGATCGATGGCAGTTCGTTGCAGGGATCCGCGCAGCCACTGATTATTTCCATACACGCGTCGAATCCATCCTTCCTTTGCTTCAAATCCTAACCAGGAGCTGCATCGATCACTAAAATCGTAGCAAGTCCTCGAGATCGAACATGCCGTAGTCGTCCCTCAAGAACTCCATGTCGGCGGCGGCGCCGATGGCGCCGGCGCCGTAGCTGCAGTGCAGGGATGATGTGACGTCGCCCTGCTCCAGCCCGGCAGCAGCGCAGCCGCAGCCGATGCCGCAGCGCGCCGCCGAGTTCCCGGGGGTGAGGCTGCTGAGCACCTCCTCCTGGTCGACGCCGCCGACCTCCACCTTGAGCGGCTGCTGCAGCAGCTGTGGCGCCGTGGTGGTCGTGCTGGCTGTTGCCGCGTCGGCCGGCGCGAAGCTGATGAGGCGGGACCCCGCGTGGAGGCCGTCGTCGTCGTCGACCGCCTGGTGGAGGACGTGCTGCGCGACGTCGGTGGCGGCCGGGTCCCGGCAGGTGTGATCGCCGATGTAGGTGATCCTGTAGCTGGCCGGGTCCTCGTCGCACCGCTGCACCTGCCGCTGCGCCACGCACTGCTGGTCGTACTTGTGCGTGCACCGGAAGTAGGCCCTGCTCAAAAACCCAACACGAACATGAGCGACTCATCGAACTACAACTCGCAGTTGGATTCTTGGAGCAGAATATGCCTCTGTGAACGCATGAATTCCATATAAACTTTGAAAAAAACGATCAAATTGACGTACTTTGGGTACGTGGAGTTCTGAATCTCCTTCTGCCCGTACTTGCGCCACGCCTGCCCGTCGTCCAAATTCTTGAGGATCTTCGTCAGACCGGACGATTGCTGCGTCCTGCCATGCCATGCCATGCCACAAATCTTACTACATTCCTAATTACCGATGATTAAATTAACCACATGAATAAACTCCTCACCTCCTCCGGCTGTTAGGCCTCCGCTCCGGCGCTCCGCCATCGGCGGCCTTCCTCTTCCCGCAGGAGACCTCGCTCTGCACATCCGACCCCTCGCAGGTGCCGGCGGCGGAGACCTTGTGGAGGGCATGCATCGCCCGGGAGATGGAGTGGAGGATCTGCTCGACGTTGAGCCGGGCCTCAGGAGTGTCCTGGAGGAGCCCCTGCAGTTGCTCCGCGTACTCACGCGCCTTCGTCATGTTCTCCATCACCTGCGCGTCAAGCGGCGAAGCCGGCCCCATGGACGACGACGACATCCTTGCTCGCGTTCGCAACACCAACACAAGCAGCTAAGCTACCTCACACACTGCACAGTGCTCACTCACACCCTCCTTCGCAGTTAGCAGCAGCTGAGGCGATCGAGCTCGAAGCAGAAGGACGCTTGCGACGAGGCAAGGTCTCTCTCTCTCTCTCTCTCTCTCTCTCTCTCTCTCTCTCTCTCTTATTATGGCTGCTCTGCTACCTGGAGGCTGGAGCGGATGGATGCGTCGCCATTTTTGTAGCGGGAGGCGGGAGCCCAAGATGCGTAGGCGCGGTCCAGGGGAGCTCACTCCGACCGTGTCAATGGCGGATGGGGCCGACTCTGCTATACGGAGTGATGTGTCCACGAGAGGCGCCATGGGCTGGGCTCGTGATGGCGCGGTGTTCTCGGCGTAGGCGACGGGAAAAGAGCGGGAAAAATTCATACACCCGGTGCAGAGTGGAGAAGTGTGGACCGTACCACTGACAAGTGCAGCCCACGCGGTGACCCTCGGTTGTGGGCGCAGTTGAACTCCGTGGGCCGCGTCTACGTACCCGCTCCACGTGTAAACGCACGCGGGGACGTGAAACACGCCGCCACGGCCGCGGTGGACGCCGGCTCACCGCAGAGGCCGCATGGCGCGAGACGGACAAGTGGGCCACATCCATGGGTCATCTCTCGCACGCCTAGTGGACCAGGCGCACGGAAATAGGCCGGTCGGGAGAGAAATTCACGAGTTCCTTCGCCGGGTGGGCATGTGGACGTGGAGCAGCAGCTTGGGGAGGGGGAAACATCGCCGAAGGCGAAACAGAAGGCGGGCGGCCGGGCCGAAGGAGAGGATGACGTCAGGTGGAATGACGTCAGCTCCGCGATGACGTATTGCCGTGCGCGGGGGCGGGCTCGTGCTCGTCCGCGTCATTGGTGGGAATTTTCTACTTGCCTAACCACTGCGAGCCCAAAAGAGAATCCGATCGATAGATTCCTTCCGCCGTCCAGCCAGCCTGGCCTGAATAATCGATACCAACCATTGATTTATTTGAGTTTAGAATAAATTTAATCGACATAAGGGTCATGTATCCTATCGACTAATGGTAACTAAAAAATAGTTTTAGTTCGTCCAAATTGTATTATTAATTGGTAAATTAATTATTAGTTTATTGGCTAACTTATGGCCAGGGCCGTTTCTGAGTTTCGTGAGGCCCGGGGCGGAATTATAAATGGGGGCCCTAATACCAAATAACTATTTTTACTATTATATATCAACTAACTAAAATAATTTAATGTATCACAGAAAATTTTAAGCGGTAAAAAAAGAAGTAAGATCATTATCTTAAATATATTATAGATCACCTTAAAATGTCTTCTAACATTTCTTGATGCAAAATCATCAATGATGGTTGCAATATTAATATCATCTAACAAGTTCTTCTCAATACATAAAGTTGTCAGCCCATTTAGCCTTTCTTGAGACATTGTAGATCTTAAATAATTCTTCAATAATTTTAGCTTTGAGAAGCTCCTTTCAGCTGATGCCACGATTACTGGTATTGTAAATAATATCCGATAAGCAACATATATATTGGGATAGCAATCCATTTCCCTGACATACTCAAAAATTTCCATAGCAGACATTGATCTATTTGGCAGTGTCATTTACAATATTCTTAACTCCGATATCAAATTATTTTGCTCAAAATCAGATGAATCATCAACAGAGAAAGTGATTAGTGATTACTAATTACCGTGAGCCGTGAGAACGCAGGGGCCAGGGCGCCTCGAAGCGGTGCTGGTCTAGGCGTCCAGCTGTCAGCGGAGCAGCTGCAGCCTGCAGGTTGCGCACTTGCGCAGCGCAGGTCGACAGGTGCGGCCACTGCGGGCTGCGGTGAGTGGCGTGCGATGTCGCGTTTGGGCGCTTGGCATGCTGGAGCCTGGCGGCCCCAGTGACCTCGAAAAAGAGCGGGCGAGCGGCTACACGATCATGTTCCGCGGACCGGTCGTTCATATTCTCCTGATTAAACTGTGGTGGCCGCCTGGCCGGGTGGGCCCTAGGAAGGTGGGGGCCCGGGTCGAGCGCACCGCTCGACCCCCTAGGCACGGCCCTACTAATGGCTAGTTCTCTGGTCCACAAAATGAACTAAGGAGGTGTTTGGTTACCTAAAGCCATTGTCACATCGAATGTTCAGATCCTAATTAGAAGGACTAAACATGAGTTAATTATAAAACTAATTGCAGAACTCCTAGGCTAATTCGTGAGATGAATTTATTAAGCATAATTAATCTATTGTTAGCACATGTTTACTGTAATACCACATTGTTAAATCATGACCTAATTAAGCTTAATAAATTCGTCTCATGAATTAACTTAGGTGTTCTACAATTAGTTTTATAATTAACTTAAATTTAATCCTTCTAAATAGCATCCGAATATCCGATGTGACATGAGCTAAAATTTAGCCCCTGATACTAAACATGGCCTAATTTGAACTAACAGTGACCCTTAGACTATTTTGCCCTACACATTGTAGGTAGCATGATTATTGTAGCACAGACAAAATCGACTTTAGTCGTCTGTTAGTCCAAAGTATCTAAACATGTATAACTAATTTTTAGTCCACTAACTATTAGCTAGCTATCAATTAGCCCTAGATATTAGTTATATATAATTATTATTTTTAGTTTATCCAAACGGAAATTAGGAAGGTTTGGAAGCAAAATGTCATCGTCAGGATCTCCCTTTTTGCCATCACTATAGTCCAAGCCAACTGGTTGGTCGGACATTTGGTAGTCTCTCTCACCGTAGAAAATTACATGGTGTATAATATGTTGAAAAGATAGATTTTACAAATTAAATTACTAATCACTCAGATTGCAAATGTTGGTTCCTGTGAGTAATCAATTGGCAAAATCTCATCTTTTAAAAAATCAAAATAAAATACGCTCTATGTTTTTCTACGAATGGAATATGTGTGTGTCTTAAAGGGATAGTTGAACTTATCGGATAGCCTAGTAATATAATAGGCAAGAAATCCGTCTCCCCGGTAAAAATGAGCAAGGTGAAAAAAAATATAATTTACATGAAAAAATAAAAATAATTGTGAGTAGACTAATGCATTTTACTAAGTTCTACTTTTGACCACTTGTGTTTTCAATTTTTCACCGCATCATCTTTACGGTGTGTTGCACTTTAAATATCCCCTTAATTCAGTTTATAGAAATATGTTTAATTAGATTAATTTATTAAATTATTATAATATGCACCCTAAACTATAATAAAGTATTTTATTAAGCTAATTTGTTTATTTTAATTTATAAAAATAAGATAAATTATTATAATTTCAAGTTGACAGATGGTTGTGTGAATTACGAGACGAACTTGGTTTGATTGGGTAAGCAAGCAGTAGGTAGGTAACAAAGCGAGACAAATTAACATCTCTGTCGATCCAATCGCCCGCCCGCAGGAGGAACCTAGCAGGAATCCTCCCAAGTCGACAGACAACGATTTTTGTAGGAGAAAACTCTGCTTACATCTAGATATATACGGCCGGACCACACACACAAGTGACCATCGACTTGTTTTTTTTTTTCACAAGTGTATATATTGCAATACCAAATCGATGGGCCCAACAATAAATTTGTTCAATTAATATCTCCATGAATATATATATACACACACTGCACTAATATAAAGTGTGACCGCGCTCCTCCCTGCATGCCGTATGCAGGAAGAACACAGTGCGCCCCAACTATATCCCCGCATCATGGGAAAAAGAAAAGAAAAAAAAAGAAAAATATACTTTTGCATTTTAGTTTTTTAATTTCTATATCTTGCGCAAAAGTATGAATTTTATGTAAAATCCCTTAGATTTTTGAAAAAAAACACACAAAACTAAGAATTTTACGCAAAAGCCCTTGAGTTTTTTTGAAAAATCACGCAAAACTATGAATTTTACGTATAGGTAGTTAGATTCGCTGAAAATTTTCTTATCATCGTAGCAATAAAATAAGTCTCATCGCAAAACATGACCCCTTACTAGTATATATACACTTATTTACTCTCTACCTACATAACTAATTTCTCCTCGATCTCATTGAGACGATACACACATGTATGATTCCGTGCAATAAAGACTATAATTAAAAATAAAATTAATAAAGTAGCGATTGACATAAAATTATTAATAGGAATGCAATATCGTCAAGTGATAAAAATCTAATATATATAGTTATTTTTTACCGGCAGTAAGTAAAGAACTGGAGCTGAATTTTTTAAAATAGCCTTAAAAAGCTAGAAATAAAGTTTTTTATATATAGGGACTCGCTAGTACATATTTTGCTAGACACCAAACAGTACATTTAATAGTGGTCTCCATTTATTAATTAAATCAGATAGGAAGTACTCAATTTGCATATATATACATATATATATATATATATATATATATACGGGAGCGTTATTCTACACCACGTGTGTAGAATAATTATTCTACACCAACTACTTTCAGTACTGGATTTTCTCAGTAGAATAGCTATTGAATACTATTTTTTCTCAGTAGTAGATTTGTTGGTAGAATAGTTATTCTACACCCGTGGTGTAGGATAGCATTTGTATATATATATATATATATATATATATATATATATATACACGGGAACATTATTCTACACTACGGGTGTAGAATAATATTCTACACCGATCAACCCAACCGTGCCAACCTCATCCAGCGTGCCCCCGCGCCCAACCCAATCTCAACCCCCCAATTCCACGTTGGTGTAGAATAGAATTCTACACCCGTGGTGTAAAATAGCATTTGTATATATATATAGTACTTGAACCAATAGTTGCATAAGGCTATTCACAATAAGGGTTTTATGGGAGGTTTCATGGTATTAATTACCATGACACATCAGATTTTTTGCTGATACGACATTCAATTAATGAGGGAAAAGAAGAAAGTAGTGTCATCACCATGACATGATGCTAACTCGTTTCTAAGACGAATGAAACGAAATGAAAAGCCCACTGAGAGCCAAATCGTTTGATCAGAGAGAGGGTATTTCATGAGAGCTAGTTGCATTTAATTACACTGGTTAGCCTAGGAAATAGGGAAATGAAACTCTCCACCGAGATAGGGTATTTCATTCAATTGCAAAGCAGATGTGGACTTCTAGGAAACATTGTTATGAAACCCGCCACTGTGAATAGACTTAATGTACCGTACCTCAAAAGCACAACAATCCAATGTATTAATTAATTGCTCGAAATTTGCAAACAATACGACGACAAATTTAAAGAACAATTATATATATACTCCTATCCTATGGCCACGTTTGGATGACCTTGCTTATTTTTATGAGCTAAAACTTACTTATATTTATATTTATATGGGCTAAAATTTAGTACTTTTGTTTAGAGGTAGGAAATGAGAATAGAGTGTGCATGATATTTTTAATTCCCAGCATAAGCAACTTTCAAGGGACTAATGGACTCCCCATAAGCAATCTTGTTTGAGATTTTAGAAATTAAACGAGACTAAATTTTAGTTTCTAAAAATAAGCAATCCAATCCGAACAGTACCTATGGATAATCTCATATTAACGTCTTTGAACGAATGTTTACGCTTCTTACGTCATAGTTCACTTGTTAAAAGCAAAAAAAACATAATTTTATAGTGTTCACTGCGACGATTGCGTATTTCTGCTTTAAATTTATAGTGTTCGATGTGAGAAATGCTTGGTTGACGACGACATCACATCTTGGTAATTATTTTCCTTTCGACCAAGAATGAACGTGATAGATTTTAAAAAAACAAAAATGAGTTCCCTCAGCTAGTTATTTAATTTGTGTCCAAACTGTGAGAGAACACTTTTAACTCCGGTTCCTTAATTCTTGATGTTCTAAACAGATTATTTACATATCAAAAGACAATTAATTAGTATATATATACTACCTCCTTCCCATTATCACAATCATCTAACAATTCGACGCAATGATCAAAGTAAAAGATGCGGAGCTTAAACTCCTTTTGCATGACGTGTCTGTTGCTTCGTTTTCCGCACTGTCAACATGCATGTGCATGTGGTCATGCGGAGTACTAGTAAAAGAAGAAACAAAAGCGGAAATCAAAGCCGTGCATGTGGACTCTAAATCAATTCGCACATAATATGATGTGCTGTTTTAATGGCTCAACTATTAGACGATGTAGATTGTGGGAAAACATATTATGGAAAAGAGGAAGTATATTGTAAGAAATTGGGCACTATTCTACACCGACTACTTTCAGCAGTAGATTTTCTCAATAAAATGATAATTGAGTACTACTTTTTTCTTAGTAGTAGATTTCTCAGTAGAATAACTATTCTACACCCGTGGTGTAGGATAACATTTGTATTGTAAGAAATGATTAATTAGTATGCATATTTTCTATTTTGTATACATTAAGTATGGTTATGTTATGTAAAGGTATATAAGTTTAAAATGATCTTTTAATCATACAGTATCAACAATTGGCATCCAACAACTTTGAACCTGAAAAGAGAAGAAAATACGTCCAACCAATACATTTGGCTTACTGTGCATGTTTGTATAGCTTCAAGGGTTGAATTTATCCTCTGATTTGATTGTTGAAACATCACATTCTGTAAGATGAGGGTAACAAGTATTAATGGCTCGTTTGGTATGCCTATAGATTCTGATTCCGCTAATTCTGATTCTCCAAAGGAGTGATTCTATGATGAATCAGAATCAGCTATAAAATTGTTTGGCTAGGTGAGTAAATTCCGAATTCTGATTCTTTAAAGTAAGATCTTGAGTCCTCGGCAACAACCGGGTCGAATGTAGAGTACAAACTTGCTGAAAATATCAAGATAAAACATACCTAAAAAGTTGGGGCAACCTTTGAGATAACATGAAAGACACCATGCTATACACTAATCTTCTTAGTTCAGATTGATTCATGTGACAGGGGCACAACGGCGATGCAAGTGCATGAGAGGTGCGGCCAAGCGTATGGTGATGCAGGTGGCGACGGGGGGCACTGATAATAGATGGCGACCAAGGGGAGGAGAGCAGTGGAAATGCAGGCAGCAAGGAGAGGGGTGGCGGCGGAATGCAGGCAGCAAGGGGAGGGGCGACGGTGGCGATGCAGATGGCATGGAGGAGATGATAGACTCCGTATGGTTAGGTGAATCAGGAGAAGCTGGAAAAACATTGATTCTTATTTTTCTTCACAAATAGGTGAATCGGGTAGGGGCAATTCACTTAGAACCTACGTGTAATTTGCATGTTTAGTACCAAACACACCCTAATTTGCCATAAACAGTTGGGTACAGCTTGCTATGAACAGATTAGACAATAATGTAAGAAAGTTCTTGTGCTAATATGCAATCTTTAATTGTAATTATTAACTTATTTATGTTTATATTAAGAACTATTTTACCGTCCTTGAGGAGGTACCAAGAGGTACCATATTTTTTAGTGTTAATTTTGGTACCTCGTATACCTCATATGTCAGGAAGTATCAAAATTAACACTAAAAATATGGTATCTTCTGGTACCTACTCAAAGTCTGTAAAAATTCTCTTATATTAACACCATGTTAAAATATCAAAAGAAAATAACTGTCTTAAATTTATTGATCAAAGTTTACAACGGCGGTGCAAGTCCCTTTATCAGCATATATGCATAACCATGCATGCATGAAACTATTTGAGCGACCTAATCAAGAGTCTAACAACAAATTAAGTTTACAACATCTACATGTACCATGTGTGCCTAAACCCTAGATACAGCAAGTTAATCAGCAACATGCGAATAATAATATATGACATCAAAATTCGAAGCAACAATATTACAACAGATAGCTGTGTGTGATCGATCGATCCTTGCATGAATATAATGCACGCATGGATGCAGTACGATATGATGCGTCCTTGAATCTAGCTATCACGTCGATGATCATGAGAGGAGGAGAAGATGCCATCCATGCTGCTGCCGCCGCTGCTGCCGGAGTTGAACATGACGTCTGCGAGGTCCACCACCGGGTAATCCGTGTCCCTAGCCCCATCTCCGGCCGCCGCCGGTGCGGCGTTGCTGGTGCTCGCCTCGCCGAGCCCTACGCCTAGACTGGTCGGGGGCATCCAGTTCATACCGAGGTGGATGGACGTGGACAGCGCCGGCGCCGGCGCCGGCGCCGGGCCGCGCGGCTGCTCTGCTGGCGCCACGACGAGCTGGTCCTGGCCGAGGACGGCAGTCGGAGAATTGTTCAATGAAGTAGGGGCCGCGGTGACGGCCGTGGGGAGCGTGAGCAGCGGCGTGGTGGAGGTGAGGCAGGTGTGGTTGCCGCAGTAGGTGACCTCGTAGGTGAAAGGGTCGTCGTCCAGCCGCTGCACCTTCTGTTAGGATAAGATCTCGGGGGAGAGGGATCCGAATCCCTCTCCCCTATGCGCACTCAGCCCATTTCCCTCAACTAACCCCTAATCTCACTCGCGCCCTGATCGGGGGCGCCCAACCAACCTATGGTTGAGGGGCCCCTGCCGCTAGCGCTATAAATAAAGGGGAAGGGCTCAGGCTACAAGGTACTGATACCTTGCACGCCCAAACACCTTCCCCACATCCCATTGACCCGATCTAACTTTAGCGCTAAGCGGCGGGAAGCCTCCCTCGCCGCACGACGCCATGGCCTCATCGTCATCGACTCCGGCCCCCTCTGGTGAAGGTACACACACTCTTACTCCTCTCTGTTTTCATACCTAGACCTATGCCATGTTTAACCCTAGACTCAGCAAACCCTTCTAGACCTAGGCTAGAGATCCCCTAGGATCTATCAATGGTATCAGAGCCTCCTAGTTTAGGCTAGTTAGGGTTTAGGCGTCGGATCTCTTGACCCGACGCCATTGCTGCGTTCTAAGTACAACTAGACCTAAGAAATCCCTCTATTTGTCTTCGGTTTCACCGCGAAACCTTAGACAGAACACCTAAGAACCCCTATTTTTGCTGCTAAGTGTATGACCTAAGAACAACCTAAGAAAAATAGAAAGAAACCCCCCTGTTTGGCTTCGGCCGAACCCTAAGAAGCCCTAAGAAATCCCCAAAAACCCTAAGAAATACCCTCGGGTAAGAACACAGGAGTAAGGAAACAAAAAAAAAAAAATAATAAGGGGTTAGGGTTAGGGTTTCGAAACCCTAACCCTAGTTTTTTCTGAGAGGGGTAGCCGGGGTACTCACCTCGGGTCGCCGCGCCGCCGCTCGCCGTGGGTGTGACCGCGTTGCCGCTCGCCGGTGACCGGATCTCGCCGCCGCTCGCCGGGGCCGGCAGAACCCTCTCGGGTAGGGAAGCCGACCACCGCGGGCTAACTCGACGGAGCCCCGCTCACCCTCGGGTGAGCGCGGTGCTCCGGCGAGCTAGCCGGCGGAGGCCGACCGCCGGTGGCCGCCGCCGTGCGCCGCCGCCGTGCGCCGCCGCCGCGCGCCGCTCGGACCGCCGCCGCCTCTCGCTCTCGCGCTCGGGACCGGGGGAGTGGGGAAATGGCTCTTAGGGTTAGGGTTCCAGGGCGCGGCCCCTTTTATTCGGCCGAACGTGGCGGCTGGCCGTCGGATTAAATCCGACGGCCAAGATTGACCGGGCGGATTTGAGCCCAGGCGGGGGGGCGGATTCCCGGCCCAGGCCCACGTTTGGGCGCGCGCGTGCGGGAGCTTTGTCGGCCCAGGCCCAGGACTTGAGCGGCCTGGCGCCACGCGTTTTTCTGCCAGCCTTGCGCGCGCTAGTAGGCCGGGCCAAGTTACTGTGTGGGCTGAATTGTTTTTTTCATTTTTCTGGAATTAAGTAATTAATTTCTGATTTAATTATTTTCTGGAAAATGAGAAAATTGCCCAAAAATCAGATAAAATTAAGTTTAATTCAGGAATAATTTTGTAAATTTCATCACACTCAGTAGTATTATTCTGAATTTTTTTTTGAATATTTTAGAGCATTTCTTTGATATTTTCTGATTTTATAAGACCAACGTCTTATTTAAATTAGAGAATAAGATTTTATTAAGTTATTAAAAATTCAGAATAATTTTCCTACTGATTTCTTTGTACTGATTAAACATTTGCTATATTTTTAAGTCTTCCGCTGTGCTACCACATGTTTAATCAAAAATTTATGTTCATCCACTGTATTAAGTTCATATTTTTTTGTCGATTAAATTTGAACCAACGGGATAATTTAATTGACGAAATAAAAGTTTATTTTAGTTATTTGCATAGTGATTTTATCTCCTGACCAACGTTGGTGATAAAATAACTATGTTTGAGATGAATTGATTCTATTTCTGCCCAACGGTGATGTAGAATTAATTCCTATTTATTTAATGAGTTTTCACATGCTGATTTGACCAACGTTAAATTAGTATGTCTCATTTATGCCTGTAATTAATCCCTTTTGACTATTATTTACAAGGAAGCTTACTCGCTCAAATGAATCATATTGAGAAACTTAGGGGGGATAATTATGCATCTTGGCGAGAGGGTCTGCTGATCGCTCTCGCCATCCTAGATGTGGACTATTCTCTGCAAGAAGCATGTCCAGTTCAGCCTACTGAGCCAGTGATACGCACTGGTGAGGCAGCTGACGCATTTTCTGCGCGTCAGCTGGACTTTGCCCCCATAAGAATGAAATATGACATTGCGTACGAAAAATGGAAGCACTCAAACAGAAAGTGCTTGATGATTATTAAGAATTCTCTCTTAGAGCCAATCAGGAGCTCCATCCCTGATTGTGAGACAGCAACTCAGTATCTCAAGAAGATCGATGCTCAGTTTGCTGGATCATCAAAGGCAGCTTGCGCCTCAACAATTAAGAGGTTCATTAATGAGAAATACCGCGGTGGAGGCGTAAGAGACCACATTTTAAGAATGAGTAACTGGGCTGCTAGCCTAAAGACTATGGAGTGCGCACTGACAGAAACTTTTATAGTTCATGTCATAATGAGCTCACTTAGTAAGGATTTTGAGCACTTTGTCATAAACTACAATTCTCTGCCAGAAGTGTGGACATTTGAAAAGTTAGTGTCCAACTGCGTTCAGGAGGAAGATCGCATTAAGGAGGCTAGAGGTAGTGATTCAGTTCACCAAATTCAAGATAAGGGGAAAAAGCAATTTACGCCTAAGAAAAATACTAAGACCTTTAAGAAGAAAGGAAAGGCGCCTAAGGACAGTGATGTCCCTCAAGGCGTCTGCAGGCATTGTAAGAAAGAAGGACACCACATGAAGGACTGTGTGGAATTCCTCAAGTGGATGCACAAACACGGTAACGATGAAATTACTTGTATAGATGAATCCTTGTATTTAGATTATTCTACCAACACTTGGTGGATTGACTCAGGAGCAACTGTTCATGTTGCCAATTCTTTACAGGGATTCGCTACGACGAGAATTTTGGAAAGAAACGAAAGAACAATTAGAGTTGCAAATGGCATCGAAGCAGAAGTTGAAGCCATTGGAGATCTCCCATTAGAATTTAAGAATGGCTTTGTAATTCTTTTGCGCGATGTTCTTTATGTTCCTTCGATGCGCAGAAACTTAATTTCTGTTTCATGTTTAGTTAATAATGGGTACGATTGTCATTTTGGCGACAGACAATGTTCTATTATTTATGATAATAAAGTTGTGGGTCTTGCCTTCGAGCATGACAAACTTTATCTTTTGTCCTTAAGTGATTCAGTAAATACTATTAGTGAGACAGTCTCGTCTAGCAAAACAAATAAGCGTAAGAGAATTAGCGACGTTTCTTCGAAATTATGGCACTGTCGTTTAGGCCATATTTCGAGGGGGAGGATTGAACGTCTAGTTAAGGAGTCAATTCTTCCGCCCTTAGAGTTCACAGACTTAGATCAATGCATAGATTGCATTAAAGGCAAATACGTCAAACAAATTAAGAAAGGCGCGAAGCGAAGCACCGGAGTTTTAGAAATTATTCATACGGACATTTGTGGTCCATTTCCTGTTGCATCTGTAGATGGTTATGATTCATTCATAACATTTACAGATGATTATTCGCGCTATGGTTATATTTATCCAATTAAAGAACGATCAGAAGCATTGGATAAATTTAAGATATTTAAGGCTGAAGTAGAAAATCAGCATGATCTAAAGATTAAGATAGTAAGATCTGACCGTGGAGGGGAGTACTACGGTCGTCATACCCCGTATGGCCAAGTTCCTGGACCTTTTGCGAGGTTTCTACAGGAAAATGGTATAGTCGCCCAGTATTCTACACCGGGCGAACCACAGCAAAATGGAGTGGCAGAAAGGCGCAATCGCACCTTAATGGACATGGTAAGAAGTATGTTGAGTTATTCCACTCTACCGGTTGGTTTATGGATGGAGGCATTAAAAACCGCCATTCATATTCTTAATCGGGTTCCGAGTAAGTCGGTGCCCAAGACACCGTATGAATTATGGACTGGACGAGAACCCTCTCTAAATTATTTTAGAGTATGGGGATGTCCAGCTGAAGCTAAAGTATTTAACCCAAATATTGGTAAGTTAGATCCTAAGACAGTGAGTTGTCATTTTATTGGCTACCCAGATAAGTCTAAGGGTTTCCGTTTCTATTGTCCTGGTAGACATACCAAGTTTGTAGAAACGAGACACGCAGTCTTTTTAGAAGACGCTATGATCAGGGGGAGCACGGTATTAAGAGAAATTAGCCTTGAAGAGAAGCGGGTCTGTGCACCTACTCCTATGATTCAAGAGCCAATTCTCCATATACCTGTGATAGCACCTATTAGTCCAGCTCCAGAAGTTGGACCTTCATTAGCGACACCTGTTGTTCATGAGGAACCTGTTATTCAGGAGCCTGTAGTTCCAGTTGTTGCTAATGAAGAACAAGAAGAACAACCCCCTGTGTTAGAAAATAATGTGCCAGTTGAGGAGGACATCATAGAAAATGATGTACCAATTCAAGAAGACATTAGAAATGATGATATCCCAGTTCAAGAGAACATTAGGAGATCACAAAGAGTAAGAAGATCAGCTATTTCTGATGACTATGAGGTTTATATGAGTGAAGAAATTCAAATGGAGGGCGATCCCGCCTCTTTTGAAGAAGCTATGAGAAGCCCTCACTCTTCTAAGTGGCTTGAGGCCATGGAGGATGAGATGAGGTCTATGAGTACCAACAATGTCTGGAAATTAGAAGAAATTCCTAAAGGAGCCAAAACAGTAGGCTGCAAATGGGTCTACAAGGTCAAACGTGACTCCCAAGGGAATATTGAAAGATTTAAGGCCAGACTTGTTGCTAAAGGCTTCACTCAAAGAGAAGGAATAGATTATAATGAGACATTTTCTCCTGTCTCATCTAAGGATTCATTTAGAATCATTATGGCTTTAGTGGCACATTATGACTTAGAGTTACATCAGATGGATGTAAAGACGGCATTTCTCAACGGGGATCTAAATGAGAATGTCTATATGGCACAACCCAAGGGTTTTGTCATAAAAGGGAAAGAAAATTTGGGATGCCGTTTAACTAAGTCCATTTATGGTCTTAAACAGGCCTCTAGGCAGTGGTATCTCAAATTTGATGAGACAATTAGAAAGTTTGGGTTTAAGGAGAATGAAGAGGACAATTGCATTTATGCTAAGTTCAAGAATGGGAAATTTATTTTCCTAGTCTTGTATGTTGATGACATCCTACTAGCAAGTAGCGATGTTAATCTGCTATTAGAGACTAAGAAGTTTTTGTCGTCTCATTTTGATATGAAGGATCTTGGAGAAGCCTCATATGTATTAGGCATTGAGATTCTTCGAGATAGAACTAAGGGGGTATTAGGATTATCACAAAAGGCATACTTAGAGAAAATACTGAGAAAATATAGTATGCACTACTGTAAGCCTTCGCCTGCTCCGATAGTCAAGGGTGATAAGTTTGGGAACTTTCAGTGTCCCAGGAACCAATACGAGATCGATCAAATGAAGTCGGTTCCATATGCTTCTGCTGTCGGAAGCCTAATGTATGCTCAAGTATGTACACGCCCTGACTTAGCTTTTGCCACCGGGATGCTTGGCAGATATCAGAAAAATCCAGGCATAGATCACTGGAAAGGAGTTAAGAAAGCTTTGCGATACGTGCAAGGCACAAAGGGCCTCATGCTAACATATGAAAGAACTGATAACCTTGAGATAGTAGGTTATTCAGACTCAGATTTTGCGGGATGTGTGGATACTGAGAAGTCCACATCAGGTTATATATTCACACTCGCAAAAGGAGCTGTGTCGTGGAAAAGCTCCAAACAAACTGTGACGGCATCTTCCACGATGTATGCCGAGTTTGTAGCATGTTATGAGGCCACCGGACAGGCACTATGGTTTAAAAAGTTTATTCCCGGTTTAAGAGTGGTCGACAGTATTGAAAAGCCACTTAAGCTATACTGCGACAATGAGCCAGCAGTATTGTACTCCCATAACAACAAGAAGAGTGGTGCTGCCAAACACATCAATATTAAGTACTATGTTGTTAAGGAGAAAATCCAAGATCGCACTATAAGTCTAGAGCATATAAGTACCAAGCGTATGCTTGCGGATCCGCTAACAAAAGGCTTACCACCCAATGTGTTCAGAGAACACTTAACCGGTATGGGTTTAAAGGAAAGCCTATGATCATTGGATTTGTAAGGGCCCAAAATAAGTTTAGAAACTATTTCAAAGTAGTGAAGTGTGTTGTAGCTGTTGAGTCACGTAGTACGTAACTGACTATTGTGATGCATCATGCTCTATGCATTGATCTATAATGAGATAGAGATAACGTTAAGTGAGTTGAGAACTAAGTCGAGATCTAGGGGGAGAATGTTAGGATAAGATCTCGGGGGAGAGGGATCCGAATCCCTCTCCCCTATGCGCACTCAGCCCATTTCCCTCAACTAACCCCTAATCTCACTCGCGCCCTGATCGGGGGCGCCCAACCAACCTATGGTTGAGGGGCCCCTGCCGCTAGCGCTATAAATAAAGGGGGAAGGGCTCAGGCTACAAGGTACTGATACCTTGCACGCCCAAACACCTTCCCCACATCCCATTGACCCGATCTAACTTTAGCGCTAAGCGGCGGGAAGCCTCCCTCGCCGCACGACGCCATGGCCTCATCGTCATCGACTCCGGCCCCCTCTGGTGAAGGTACACACACTCTTACTCCTCTCTGTTTTCATACCTAGACCTATGCCATGTTTAACCCTAGACTCAGCAAACCCTTCTAGACCTAGGCTAGAGATCCCCTAGGATCTATCACCTTCTTCTTGGCCTCGCACCCGTAGTAGTTCTTGTGAGTGCACCTGTAGTAGCTCCTGTAATTTTCAGATCGTTGTATGTACAAATCAGTTCGTCACCATTTCGGTTTTAATTTATAGATTATGATGCCATGCATTAATTATTCATGGAGCTGTTCCCAATAATTATTTCAGCGAAATTAGCACCCATCTATATATTGATTTCATACATGAACATGAACATGTTTCGACGCGGCGAGACACTCGCAGTGGCGGGGAGAGAAAGGAGCGGCGTTGAGCTCCGGCAACGGCAAGTAACGCGAGCGTCTCGCCGTGTCAAAACGTGTTCCTGGTCACGGGGAGCCGGTTCCCTGTGGTAATATCGAGGCTTGGGAAGTAGAGCTTGGGAAGTAGCGGTGATGACTGATGACTACCACCGGCGAGGGCAACCGGCGGCGAGATGGCAGCTGCGACGGCGGCCTTCAGCGGCAAGCCAAGGGAGAAGGAGAGAAAAGTTGGGAGAAATGGAGAAGGTGTCGATGCGGACTGCGGCTCGGCCTGATACGCAACACGCCGGCGGACAGAAATCCAAGCAAGCTCAGCTCGTGTTTGAAGCAGAGGAGCGGGCAGCAATGGTGGCTGATTATCATCTCGTCACTTACTTCTTTTAATGATTTGATCATTTCTAAATTGAAAAATTTTATCATATATCTTTCATTTCAATAGAAATCGAGGAAAATTTTATCATATACATTTTACTCTCCCGCTCTACATGCTATTGACCTAAGTGAACCCTACGTATCATTGAGATATGGAGTTCTCAATTTTCATTTAAATAGAGGATATACGATCAAATTCCCCAAAATTAGAATAAGTAAGAGTATAAATCATTTTTAACTCTCAAATAAAAGGAGATTGTTGAAATTCATTGCACCGCTAGTACTAGCACATGCTGGTTATCATCTCATCACTTATCTTTTCAAGGATTTAGTCATTTCTAAATTCTAATTAAGATAAGAGTAGAAATCATTTTTAATCCACAGAAGAAAATAAAGTGTCAAAACTTATTCTACGGTTAGTAAAATATATCATAAAATTACTCTGTTTTAACACCGCTGTTTTGAAAACATTTATCAGAGGATCTCAAAACAGATTTGCAATGCGCAAACAGGGGCGTTCCTACACGAACTTGGTGCAATGGATACTAAATGATCTCTCTGTTTCGATTATTTTGGTCTATAGATATTTAAGAAATTGATATCTAAAGTATTATACTACAGTAAATTCACCGTTACACATAAACAAAAAATAATTTAAAAATATAAACCTGGGGTATCGGGAGCCGAGGATGTCTTTCTGGCCGTACTTGCGCCACGTGTAGCCGTCGTCCGGCGGCAGCTCCGTGTTGCCGGTCCGCAGCGCCGCCACCATCACCGTCACCTTCTCCCCGCTCTCCCTCCTGCATCCATTATGCTCCAATATATTAGCTTAACTCCGTTAATTAGCCGTTAACGTGAAATTGACGTGAATAAGTTTGCATCGGATTTTATAAAAACTCCAATGTTAAATGTGTTAACTCGTTGACCAAACTAATTAACAGTTACGTTCATCCGGTCCGCCCCAGCCAATAATACAGTACCAACTCACTAGCATGTTGCATTGTCTTCAATATAAAAAATATAAGTGACAAGAAATTCTTGGAACAACTTAATGGGCCAAATTAAGGAGGTTAAGTTCCCGTTTGGTTCCACCTCCCTAAACTTTAGGGACTAAAGTTTAGTCTCTTTTAGTTTCTAAAATGCCAAACATGGTGACTAAGGGTCTGTTTGAATCTAAGGAGCTAAAACAAAGTGACTAAAAAATGAGCTAAAATTTTAGTCACCCTTGTTTGGATCCAAGGGCTAAAAAAGGGGCTAAAACATTTATTGTTGTGTATAATGACTAAAATGTCCCTCATTTATTGCTCTTGCTTTTCATGCATGCATGCATGGTGAGGGTATGGGTGGAAAAGATGCATTTTAGCACCTCTTTAGCTCCTCCTTGGGGGCTAATGGGCTAAAATTTTTAGCCCCTAAAGTGACTAAATTTTAGCTCCTTATGCTTTAGCCTCTGGATCCAAACAGACCCTAAAAGGGACTAAAGAGTACTAATGACGAGAAATACCCCTCATTAATGTCTCTCGGGATTGAACAAAAAGTATTTGCATTCATTTATTAGGGACAGTTTAGTCTTTATTCAACTCATTTAATAACTTTTAGTCACTACAACCAAACAAAGTAGTAACTAAAGTTTAATCAAGTAAAAAATAGAGACTAAAATTTAGTTTAGTCCCTAGCAAACAGGGCCTAATTTGGTGCGACGAAAATTCGGTGACCTTTCGATCGGACCGAGCCATATTCATTCACAGGGTCTCCGGGTTTGAACCCTTGACCGCCAAAAGATCGACTCGACCAACTACAGCGTGCGTTCGTAAGCCACAGCCTACGCAATCGTATGTGGGTATGACGTACCTCCTCCGGCCCTGCCGCGGCTGGACCGGTGACGGCGGCGACGACCGCAACGATGACGACGCCAGACGCCTCACGGGGCCGCCCGAAGACGTGCCGGCGCCGGCGGCGTACGCTTCGCGGAGCGACGGCTGATGCTGATCAGGATCATGACGATGCTGCTGCTGGTGGTGGTGGTGCAGGTGCGGGCCGCATCCCGGCTGGTGGTGCTGCTGATGCGGCGGCGGAGGATCAGCGCCGAGGAACAACGGGCTGCGGAGGAGGTCCAGCGGCGGGGTTTGGTGGCCGTAGCTCCCGCCGGTGCCGGCCTCGCCGCCGAACGTATGCGCTGGCCCCATCGCCGCCGCCGCCGCAGCAGCAGCAGCAGCATCCACGCCAGCGTGTCCCTGCAGCATGCGGGCCGCGGTGCTGTACGCGTGCGCAATGGCGTGGCAGCGCGCCGCCAGGTATGCCGGGTCGTTCTGCGTCGCCGGGAGCTCGGCCATGAGCTCGCCGGCTTTCCGGAAAGCCTCACTGATCTGCGACAGCACCTCGTCCATCGCTGCACCCCGCGCGTCGCCCCGGCCCCTTCGCCGCCGATGACGATCCTACTATATATATATCGTAGCTATTCCTCTCTCCTCGCTCTGATGATCTCGACAACCCAAGATCACAAGGAGGCAAGTGCGGTGGTGCAAGGACGACGTGCATGGACTACTATAAACATCCGATGAGGTTAAGGTAAGCAACAATTAAAAGGTTAAGGAGGCGAGAACGAGGCAGTGTGTATATAGGAAGCAGCGTGGCACGTACTGCCAGTGCCAGGTGACCACAAGACTACGCACACACACATCTATCCTGCAAGAAAGGAGAAAAGAACGGGTCATTACTCATTAATCGGGCATTTTATTCGGGGGTCGTGACTAATTGTTTAACTTGTTAATTAATGACAGGTTAATTGGGGTGCTGCTAGATCGACTGCTAGCCGGCATGCTGAATTGCTTGCTGATCGAGTCACACTTTCTCGCTACTCGATCGATCGATCTCACCTTTGGGCTTTGGTTGAGTCTTGGGGAAGACCGTGAAAGTTGAAAAAAAAGGGGCGTTCAACGTGGAAGGATCGATGATCTGATTTCTAGCCACTGGTTTCATTTCCTACCTTCTTTGGCCGAAGACTTGGTGCGACTTTTCACTTTGCTACAAGAGCTAGTAGTCTCCCCCGCCCGGCAGATTAATTACGCGTCACGACTTAATGTTTGCATCTTCGCTGGTACAAAACACCAGATATGGATACCCCTCTCTACAGCGGCGAATCTAGGATAAATCCTCACCGGGGTCAGTTAAATGGGCTATTAGGGTCCGTTTATTATTTTACTGGGGTCATGACCAGTTAAAAAGGCTACATACAAGAGTTTCTCACAAAGTCATCGGGGTCGCCGGACCCCGTTAAATACATGTAGGTTCGCCCCTGCCTCTCTATATTGCTTTGTTTAAATCGCCACAAATAAAGATATATATATATATATATATATATATATATGAGAAATTTTATAGTGTTTGAGGAGGTATCAGGATGTATCACATTTTTTGTGTTAATTTTGGTACCTCCTGACACATGAGGTACCAAAATTAACACAAAAAATATGGTACCTCCTTAAGGACTGTAAAATAACTCAATATATATATAGGCGTTGATTTTATCGGGAAAAAGGCACATATATATGAGAATTAATCCTATATATGCACACTGTGTTAGAGCATCTCTAATAAATACTCTAAAAATCAAGTCCCTATATCATTTTTGGAGATTGTAATTGTAGATGTTATTCTCTATATGTATGGTTTCCTCCAACAAAATCTCTATATTGTATATGGAGAAGAGATATTGGTTCCTTACAAGTGAAAATTTATTCCATAAATATTAGGAACCCTTTATTTTAAGGAGCTAGTTATAGTATTTATTGAAGCTGTATATTTACATAAAATCCTTAAATTATAGAGAAAGACTCTCTTGTAGATGTTCTTAGAATTGGCTATCCATGACGTGTCATTTGTGACTGGTAATAGCGAGCCGTTTAAGATGACAATTTCTCTAATGATTTGAAGAAAAAATAGTCATATACTCCTATATGGCATAAGATCGCAGGAGTCTCCCGACCATTTAGCGTGTGGTTGCCCCTTTACAAAAGCGGTTTGGCTGCAAGTGTTGTCCCTGAGAGGTTTATCCAGAAGTTGGAAGCACTTTCCAGATAGAGATTACAAAGTTTGGTGGCAAGTATCCTTTAAATCGATGGATAAGAAAGAGGGCAAGAGGTTTAGTGGGCTGTTAATCTATACTTGGTGGAATGTGTGGAAAGAACGTAATCGTCGCATCTTCTCTAGCACGTTCGAACCAATCTCGACCATAGCTCAACGGATTTCTTCGGACTTTGATGAGTTGACTCGAGCGCTTAGGCTGGGATAGAGAATTTACGTTTTTTATTTTATATTTTTTGTATTTTTATACATAAGTTGGGTTGTATCTCACGTGTGTTCCTTTCTTCTTAACTCTTGATGTTTTGAACGGTTGTATTCTTTCGTCTTTTCAAGGATCGCAACGGATCTCCCGTTAGCTTCTCAAAAAAAAAAAGATCGCAGGAGAGTCTGGTGAGAAAGACTCGTCTCAGTCACCAGCACCACGTTAGTTGCATTTTAAGCCAAAACCAGTTTATTTTTAGAGTGTGTTTGGTTGAGCTATGTTTGTGAAAAAAAGCTGTTGTGGGTTGTGGGCTGTGAAAAAGCTGCTGTGGGATGTGGGCTGTGAGAAAGCTGAAAGCCGTTTGACTGAAACGACTGTGAAGCTGTTTTGTGTTGTGAGCTGTGTAAAAAAATCAATTTATGAAATTTTGTATGGTTGTATGAAATTTGAAATGTCAATTTATGAAATTTTGTATGGTTGTATGAAATTTGAAATATCAATTTATGAAATTTTATATGGTTGTATGAAATTTGAAATGTCAATTTATGAAATTTTGTATGGTATGAGATTTGAAATGTCAATTTATGAAATTTTGTATAGTTGTATGAAATTTGAAATGTCAATTTATGAAAATTTGTATGGTTGTATAAAATTTAAATGTCAATTTATGAAATTTTGTATGGTTGTATGAAATTTGAAATGTCAATTTATAGAATTTTGTATGGTTCTACGAAATTTGAAATGTCAATTTATAAAATTTTGTACGGTTGCGAAGCCAAAAGCCAAAAGCCGCAGAAAGCAGGTTTGAAGGAGCTTTCACATTTTCACTGCACCAAAAAACTGCTTTTATTAAAAGTTGTTGGCTTAAAATATGACATTTGGTTTGGCTTTTGGCTTCCCGGAAGTAAAAGCTACTCCCAGAAACCAAATCAAAGGGACCCTTAGCCACGAGCAAAGCCGCTAATCAAAGGTGAAAACTATACATCTTTGCAGTACTAATAGACATTTTTAAACATTTTTTAAGGAGGTTATTCAAACATAAGGCAAATTTGTGGGTGTGATTTGAACTTTTTTGCTTTGGCATGCCCATTTGTGATGTATCGTAGTCAAGCTAGCTATAATTATGTGATGCATAATTGTGTATATATATTATGCTGAATGTAAAGTGTGATATGCCATTATACTGTCATTTTGGATTCACGTATTACATGCTTTGTAATGTATAGTGTGTTTGTGTTGTGTGCACTATAACATATATGTTTCATAGAGACCATAGATAGGACATCTATGGCCAAAGAAAACCACCCATCTTTTTTAAGAAGCAGAAGATCTGCTGATATCTAAGCAAGCAATAAACGAGAGTACGCTAGAGAGACCCTCCCAACATGAACAAAACACTAAGGAGGACAAAAGCGTAGTAGAAAGGGGAGAGAGAATATAGAGACATGGAGAGAATCAAGGGGAAACACAAACTCACGCCCGGACAAGGAGGAGCAGCCGAAGATCTACATCTTGGGTAACTAGGTGGAAGAATTGGATCGTCATAGTTGTAGTACCTTAGAAAATACATTTGTTTCTTTCCTTCTAGAGGTTCCAAATTACGTAGATAAAGATATCGTTGAGGTCTCAGTGGTGAGATGGAGGAGAGGATGACAAAATCGCATGCCAACGGATTACCATGGAGAGCACCAGGGAGAAAGAGAGTGAGAGATTTGCTATTTTAGCACTCTAAAAAATGATTTCGTATTTTTGATATCTTGACTCACTTTCATTTATTCATACGGTCCTACATATCAGCATTAGAAATGTTATTATAATAAAGTACACATCTTTAGAGTGTCAGAATAGCAAATCTTTCAAAAAGAGTAGACTAGGGGCTGCTTGCCAAACAAATACAAGGTGCCAAACTTCTTTGGCAAAGACGGAATTGAAGAGGAGGTGAGGGGCCATTTCATATGTGTGGTCACAGAAGATCCATCTTTATCTATGGAGCCATAATCCTCTCTTAATCAGGTTATCTGTTGTGAGGATCTTGCGTTGAATGGAGAGCCAGACAAAGAAACAATATTTACCTTTGGCACGCGCTCTCCAAACGAGCAAATGCCATGTTGGGCGAATAGATCCTGGTAATAATTAGATGGAGTAAGTACTGTAGTTATATATAACGGCTAGTTATATATAAATCTCATCTATAACGGTTGTGCTTTATATATAATATTTTTTTAGACATGAAAGAAGAGGCATACTTTTCATATTGGTAATTCGTTACGTATGGTCGTTAAAAATAACTAGTACGACCCATACACGTTATCGCTGACCTGTTCTCCGGTACTGTACAGTACAACCGATAAAACTAATAAGTGTACATTTTTATCTGAATTATTACCTGTATTTTGACAGAAGAATTTGAGACAGATACACAATCGATGGACTCAAACCACCAATTCAACCTACGGATCGATGCATGATGTTATCCGCGAATGCAATATTCCGGGTGCACTGCTGATCGAAGCTAGCTGATGGAAATGGACAGTCGCAGCTTCAGAGATCGAGCTGGAAATAAAGGCAATTAGATTAGAGCAGCAAAGGGAGCTGAAGCGGCACAGACGAATCGAAACATTTGCAGATTCGAACTTATATAGTTTTTTATGAATTCAAATCTTAAAAACGAGACATTATTGGATATATATACTTGTGTTTTGCGACGACTTGCGTGGCTGATGACATACATGCATGCATGCATGCATGCTAGCTAGTGTCGTCAAGCCATTGACCTGACAAATTAAGCTCGCGTAGATGAAGACCTGGTAATATGTATGCTTTGTTCGTGTTAGTTTGAGGCATTATAATTTCATATTCGTATTGGCTTTCTTGTTGCTTTCTTTTTTAACTGTGAACGGAGCAGATCGAGCCGAGACCGATCGAGAGAACGTTTCTAGATCGTGACATGACATGTCCTCGATCGATCGTTTGCATGCTTTGTGGAGAGATGAGAGATGGATGGACGGAGGAGTAGTGATCGAGTAGTTGCCGGCAAACGGGGGGCGTAGAACGAGCTTGTCTGGCGGCCGGCCGAGCTACAGGAATCGGAAACCAAACAAAGAGACGAGACCGACCGCTTCAAAGGAGACGACTCGCGACTCCGTCTGGATGGATGACGGATTGGTTATTTACGGCGGCGTTCAGATCATCTGTCATCTCGGCGACGGCGAGGGTCAATGCATGGCAACTCGCCACCGCCAGCACGTCGCCGTCGACTACTGCCCTGACGATTCTGCACGCGCGTACGTACAAAGCAAGCTCGTTAGTCGTTGCCTGTAGTTGCTCCTGGGCCTCTGGCTGCTGCTCGCGCGCATGCGTTTTGCGACGCTGCCGGTGACTCGGGAGAAAAGGAGACGTTCGCCGGCAGGAGCTAGGTAATAAACCCGGGCTACACGGCGACCGGGCTCCACGTCGCCGTCGTCGTACCTGCACGACCAGGTTGCGTACACTGATTCCTGCCGGACTTTTCAGTGGCATGCGTAGGTTTCTCCGGTCAGGTCAGGTCCCTCCACAATGGATGCCATGGTGGTATTCATCACGTACTCATTCAAGTGCTAGCTGCTACTAATTGCGCGCGCGGGCAAACTCGCGGAAAATTAGAGATCCGCACAGGTGGTACGTCTTCTTGACGGGTTCTTCTTGCGTTTTGGCATCCCTGATCATTCGCATCGACGTACCATGCATGTCGCGCTTGGCAGCTCAAGACCTTCGATTCAGTTCAGAGACTCAGTTAGCGGGGAATGTTCGTTCTGCCAGAAGCAGTCAGGATTCCAGCCGTCGTGCTAGATCCGACGATGCAAAGCACCTCAGTTATTAAAGCCCCATCTTCTATTGCTGTGAAATGGGCCCTAACAACGACTGGAATCCATTGACCGCGATCGACTGCACTTTGTTACATGTTTTTCCGACGGCAGAGGATCTCGTTCATGATATTTCACAGTCAGTATAATTTGATGATGCAAAGCACCTTAGTTGTTACGAAGCCTCACCTTCAACCGCTATGAAATGGGCCCTAGCGACCACTCCGTACCATCCGATTTCAACGGAACGACTGGAATCTGTCGACTATACTCTGTTATAGGTTTTCCTGATGGCAGAGGATCTCGTTCCACCATATTTCACACCCGATATAATTCTATGAAATGCTAGATATCGAAATGCCAGAGTTGAAAAACAAAGACAGCTTAAACGTTGATCCTTTGAAACTGTCTTAGTTTGGTCGAATCATTCCATCCTTTGACTGCACCGCACTGAAATTATTTCGTCCCGTGGAATAGACAATACGCAGGTAGCAAGCCATGTTTAGATATCCGTCGTCTCATCTTGTGAGAAAACTGTTGAAAAAAGAACAGAGCCGGTGCACACTGCACAGTAAGATTTCAGAGACATGCGCGTTCTAGAATAGAACATGTTATTACTCTTAGTTTGTCGCGCTGTGCCTGCCAAGAAATTAATGCTTCCAGAAATATAATGCTTCTGCCAAGTGTCAAGGACGACAGATTTCATCGTCAAACTCTTTCGTTAACGTCATCCTCGTCTGGATCTTCACGATGACATTCCTTTGCAGTTGACTTGGGACTCGAGAGCATCATTTGCCAGGCAAGTAGTTGATGCGTTCTTGATTTGCACGAGCTGGGGCAAAATCCAGTGATGAATTGAACATGCTTTCCAGCTTAATTAAGCTGGTGCATCAAAGTTCAAACTCCTATCAGTGATGACATGCGTGCTTCCAGCTTGAGACAGAAACAAAAAGGAACCACATTGCAGTGCAGGGAAACTGCGGATTCTTTTATTTGTTGAACTTAAAAGATACATGCTACAGTATTGGAGTTTTCGGGACGGAACGAAAAGAACAGGGACGAGACGGATCAGATCGGATCGGAGGGTTTGTCAGTCAAGTCAGCGAGCTTGGATCATCGATTGAAGCATTAATTGGCAGCCTCAGCCTGGCCTGTGATGGGCTGGGTCGCTGCCAAAGGGTTGAGTTGGAATCGGAGGCTGCAGAATAGCTACGGCTGGAGATATCCTGTTCGATTTTTTTTTTAAAAAAACAAATTTGTATAGTGGTTGGCAGCCAGTCACTTGATGGTTGGCCGACGGGCACCCAAGCTGTCTGGCCCCACACATTGGGCCCGCCCGCTGCCTCACCTTTCGTCGGACGAGAGGGCGGGATGGCGCGGGCCGGGCGCCAGTTGGCCAACATCGGCTGACTAGCGCTGACGTGACACCACTTGGCCAACCAGGTGCTGACTGCCGCCATGTGACACCAGTCGACGGATTGTTGCCCGACTGCTACTTACTTTTGAAATTTTTTTAAACCGTCATATAAATTTGATTTTTTTTTAAAAAATATTATTTTAAAAAATCTATCTTGTTCACAGTAGGAAATCAACGAAGCATTTTTGTGTGGAATAGTCCTCGATCGACCTTTCAGCCATTGATCACACTGCACTCCGTGGTCCATAATTTATCGACACATTGATGCACGATTGTGGTCCTAAGATTGCTAAGCATCTATGTCTAATATAATTTTCTATGATCCTATCTAAAATATCTATACTTTGGTTCTTAGAAATCTGTAAAATCTTTATATATCCTCTCTATCTAAGTAGTGATTTTTATTCTCTATCTGCTTTGATTCCACACATTAGTGACATAAGAGATAAAAATGAAAGATGAGAGATTTGATAAACAAGGTCCATCCATCAGTGATATAAGAATATAATATAGAGAATATGATAAAAATATTTTGGGTCGGAGAGTAGAAAGATTTAGAGATTAAATTTTATTAAAACAAATCTAAGTATATAATAATGTTACGAGTGATTTTTTTAGGCATCTCCCGTGCTCTTAGAGCCGTCCAATATTGTAGCTAGATGGTTTCTACAGTTACCTGAGATAAAAAAAATGACATGTCACTGTATTAAATAAGAAAATATGAGAAAATTATGCCGTGCATTGTACTAAGTTTATGCACAACATTCAAAGCATTATAAGAGAGAAGTGTTATTAATTTATTCTAAATATAGCAACCTAGTACATGTAATAAATCACTCTTATCTTTAAAATAAATGATATTTAAAAAGTTTTTTTGAATAAGACAAAATTGCGTCATTGGATGGAGTAGTTTACGAGTTTGGTATATTTGATAGTGCACATGTTAATGTACGAGTCTAACGGCCCATTACAAGTTTGGTATATTTGAATGGGCTTCGAAACAGAAGACGGGAGAGCGGATAATGATTACTAAATAATTGAATCGAATACATTGATATTAAAAAGGTGGATAATTGTACTTAAAACAATTTGATCGGTTTAAACAATATTTTAGTATAATTTGATCGGTATAGTGGAAATATTATTGCAATTATTTTGTGTCAGCAGCTCGTGCGCTTTCAGATAAATGATTAACGGTGCGAGCTGAGCTGACACATTGCTTTGATATGTTGTGTTTGTGCTTAAATAATATTGTAAATTGGAAAGCCTAATTAAATAACCTTCTTTTTATGTTCATTGGAATGCAATCACAAAGGATGAAACGTTGCAACACTAAAAATTGCATCCTTAAACTAAAGAAACAAAAACGACGCGCAATTATGCTAAACTTTACACCGTGACTCAAATTGATATCAAATTTTGAAAGTGGAAAGTGGACTTGAATACCAAACTAAAAAAATAACACCGAGTTTGGAATAATAGATTAAAAGTTACGGTCCGTAACCCAGATTAATCTGGACGGAAGTTAAGTAGCAAATGCAAATAAAAACATAGATTACTCCTACTGTATTTAATAAAAAAAACTATGAAATGTGGAGCGTCCAAACTACCGTTCGTTCCGGAGTGTTTGGTGGCAGCTCCCGCTTCTTTGTGGAGTTTTAGTTGAGCTAAACATTTGTTTTCTGAGGAGTAAATTCATAAAGAGTAATCCAGAAAAATGAACTAGCATGATGAGTAGCGTCTAGCTAGCTTCAGATACTCCAATTCAGCTTTAATTCATTTTTTAAGATTCAGGGCTCTATCAAACAAGTTCTTAGATCAAAATCTAGGAACAATGAGAAACCTTCTTGAACTTACTGTGCTAAGATAAGATCCAATTGCAAAACATTAGTGCGGATAAGTTAATTTGTCGACATTATTGATCAAATCATGGTTACAAGGTGGCTACACAAACACCCTCTTGAAATCTAAAAAAAACTAAAATGGGCGAGATTTTTCTCTTTCCCAATCTCTCTCCTTGCATGGACAGTGTAGCTCAACTGGCCTAAAAAGGCATAAAACACAAGCCCACAAGCTGTTCTAAATCAAACCACTATTGGCCCACTAGCCTAATTCCATGTGAACAGTATTATAGATGCGTTAGAAACGTTTCTTACTGCAGTTTTTTCATGCTCTTTAAAACCATTTTGTGATTTTAAATTTTAGAAACATTTCAGCCTCCATCCACATTATCAGATCATCACCATGTCACCTAGTTTTTGTAATATTGATATAAGTTTATGGTGGTAGAATAAACTTTTTTGTTTTCCCAAACAGTAACTTCTTGTGTTAGAGTTGTTCATTGAGAAGGTGACATGAAAAAAATATATTGGTTTAACTCAGCACCGTTGTATGCATGCAGTAAAGTTTTTTTTTATCACAGGTGGTTTATCAATTTTGTTTCAGTATTAATCAAAATGGCTAATATAATCATTTTGTCAGTCAAACATTAACATACTATTATACTTTCAATATCGGTCCCGTACTGATTAATACAGGACATTGTGATCAATATTGTCTATACGGATCAAAACTATATTTAAAATTTTATTTGGAATACATGTCATAGTACTTAAATTAATGTATTTATTGTATTATATTTTTAATTCATATATTATATTTAAGGCATTAAACTATTCAAGCATGTCATATTTAACAATATATATATTAAATAATATTATTATATATATTCTTTTATTAAGGGCTTGTTTGTTTTCTTTGGACTAAACTTTAATCCTCTATTTTGTGTCACTTTTAGACCCTAAAGTGCCAAACATGTGGACTAAAATTTACATCTGTACTAAAGCTTTTAGTCCTCTAGTCCAAAGAAGTTGACTAAACTAGACTAAACAGCATAAAAGGACACTCCAACCTTCATATTTATGGCACTAGAACAAAGAGAATGATACTAGTTTAGGGGTAAAATATATTTTATTGAATTGTATTTATAGACTTTCCTCCATAAAGTCAAACAGATCTAGACTAAAGTTTAGTCCATAAATTAAACTTTAATTATTAGACTAAAGAAAACAACAACCCCTAAACCGAAAGCTATACATCACCATGGAGTGATATCAGAATATCGCGATGCTAAACCGAAAACGAGTCCTAAATGAAATTAATAAGCAGGGCAAGTTTGACCGAAGCTAAAAAGCATACCTACCTACCAACCTCCGTGGTGTGGTTGGTGGCACGTGTTTGTTAATTGTTACGTGCACGAAACAAAAACAATTCAACCCTGCTTTGTAAAGTTAAAAAATTGCGTAGCGTACCCTGCTCTCGCTGGACGCTGGCGCCGCGTGCTTTGTAGCAGAGGAATACATGTAGATATAGGCTACAGTACGGTCAACTTTATCTGGAACGCCTGCTGCTGCTTTTTCGAGTCTTGACCGCGTTGTGAGTTGTGTGGCATCGCCGCCGAGCAAAGCGAACGTCGACTTGTAAAATTTCAATTCAAAATTTCGCGAGTTGAGACGTGCGTGGTGCCGACCGACGAAGTGCGGTGAAGTCTGACCACGGATGCTGGATTCCCGGGGTACCATACCTACTAACCATGATTGATGGTTCTGTTGCCAGTGATGTGATGATATCGTCACTCATAATTGAACGTATATGGTAAGGTCAGGTGAGCTTAAATATTAAAAAATAGTATTGTTATTAGTTTTATATATCATTGAGCCACTCTATCTGAAATCTTTATAAAGTAAACCGTAATATTATAAATATTATACTCAATCTACACTATTGAAAACTTTGGTACAAATCATTTTTTTTCAAAACTATGGTATTATAAATTGTGGTATTGACATGGATGTAGTATAGTGTAGTTTCAAAAAACCGTGTTTCCAAACGGGGCCTAAGCTCATGGTGTGGCCAAAAGCAATAAAGTGCTTACTTTTTGTGGGTCCCACTATAAATTAGGTTCACTTTAATGTCATCTTTTTAGTTTTTTATATTGTGCACATAACAATAATAAATGTCTTTTATGGATCTTATCTTAATACTACTTAAAATACAACCAGAATAATTCCAACTTGGATAGTGTCATTGATGAGGTAAGGGAGGGAGATACATACATTCATTATGATCGCAAATTAGGTGGTGGTGTGCTCGAATTTTGTTTCTCAGGATGACTCATGAGGGAGACCAAATCTAAATCAGGTGCTTAGTTAATAGAGTATTTGGTTGCCTATATAAGGTTTATCTAGGTCTACAGTAGATACATGTTCTCCATTTTAGTTGCTTGGGTAGCTAGACTCGTCATGTCTAAAATACGTACACCTTATATGTCATGATGGTGGTTATCTCTATATATTACTATATTTAATTATAGATCCGATAGAAGGGCAAATGTAATAGAGAAATCATTAGGCTTAATTAGACCTGATGGTGCATTAATGGATGGAGAAGTCATCGAAAAGGATTCTACCAAGGATGATGGAAGACACGAGGGAGCACAGGTTAAGGAGGGGGAGCTCTTTACCAAAATTTCTGTTGCATGAGATAGAGAGGCCAAGAAGAAGAGGTCAGGGCGAAAGTATGGAGATGATCGAGGGAATCGTTGTAGGGAACATATGTTAGGGTACATGGCGGCTAAGGGTAGAACAGCAATCGGTGGTAGGGAAGATGGGGACGAACACAATACAATTGTTTGGGTGAGTGACGTGATGCGCAATCAACTAAGGTTTTTAGTTTGGTTTTTGGTAGCAGTTTTTGTTTTCGAACTACAACAATCTGGGAAACTTCCGTCGGCCAAAATCGACGGAAGTTAGCTCTTTTTCGACGGAAAAGCTAACTTCCGTCGGCAAAAGGCTAACTTCCGTCGGCATTTGACCGATGGAAGCGGGTAGACGTAAGTTAGCTAACTTCCGTCGGCCGCCGACGTAAGTTAGCTAACTTCCGTCGGCCGCCGACGGAAGTTAGTTAACTTCCGTCGGCTAACCATGGCCGACGAAAATTAACACAGGAAATCGATAATTTCCGTCGGCCAAACATTAGCCGACGGAAGTTGTTGTTTTTTTCTCTTTTTTTGCTTTTTTCTGCACATTCCAGCAATATACCACCTTTTATCAATGATTAAAGTGCTACCCCTTTTCAATATACCACCTTATAATACAATTTTCACATTAATAATCACTTTGATCTTTTTATTTGTATCACTAATTTATCAAGTCTGTTTCAAAAGTCGTTTCTAGAGGGAAGGAGTAAAGTATAAACATATTGACAATGTAAACAGGCTCAAATGCAACGCACCATATTGACAATGTAACAATGAAATAATAATACATCATATAAAAGAATTGACACTGTTTACAACATATAAAAGAATTGACAGGTAACATCTTTAAAGAAGCATGCTACTAATTCCACTTCCACAATCTCATCTCCTCTTTCCAGCTTCCAGTTGAAAAGCATTCATAAGCAATTCACCATTTCATCATGCAAAATTCAGAAACTAGGTGTCACCAGAATTCAGACCCGAGCCCTAAACTAAACTAGGTGACATTGAGCTTACCTGAGCAAATTTGGTTCTAGTCCTCATAAACCCTCCTCTTGTCACCGGATCACCAGCCTTGGCGATGCAATTCCAGTAAGCTCCCACTGTGCCCAGGATGGGCATGTCGTCGGGGCTCGGGCTCGGGGACCTCGACCTTCTCGGCGGCGAATTGGCAGATGAAATCTTGATGTCCTCCACGGTCAGGGCCCCAAGGATTGGCCGGTCTTCTCGGCTGATCGGCGAGTAGTAGGACCAGATGGAGTTGCTCTCCGGCGTCCCGGAAGAGCCCAGCCATGTCGAGAGGCTCGCGTCCACCGGGACTTGGCTTCATTCCACTGGGAGAGATTCTCCACTGAGCTGAGCACTGGGTTCCCGTCGCGCGTCGGGTGAGGCGGCAGCGGTGCCTCCGGCGCGGTGACGATGGTCAAGCACAAGTCGTCTGTGGAATCCCTAACGAGTAACGAAACACACACACCACACCCCCGAATCAGCACCGAAACAAACAGAATTCTCCACCAAACTAATGCCCTATCCACAAACATACCTCAACTCCATATACCCGAGCGCTGCCGGAAGGGGACTGCGCCGGGAAGCGCTTCCGGCGGCGGCGGCGCTCCTTGCCCCATCCCATGGTGTTCGCCGGCGAAGCGCAAGTGTGGGTAGTGTGGGAGAGGTGGAAGAGCTGGTAAAGAGGACGCGGCATTTGGGGGGAACTGAAGTGAGCAAACGGTGGAGGAAGAGGAAGCCGTTGGGGAAAAAGGCAAGCGGCGCGCGATAACGGTGGGCGGAGGCGGGGGTAGGCCAAGCGGGGGAGGCAGCCAGCCGAGCGGCGGCGGCGGCGGACGGGCGGTTTGGTGGCGGCAGCGGAGGCGGGGAGGCGGCAACCAGGAGGTGGGGGCGCAAAACTAGGGTTAAACTAGGCGCGTGGGGAAAAATAGAGGCTGCGGGAAAAATTGCGTTGTTGGAAACATATCTTCCGTCCGCCACAGCTAAAGCCGTCGGCTTTAAAGTTGGCCGACGGAAGTTAAAGTTTTTATCTCGGATAGGGGCCGAAGCCTTTTAACTTCCGTCGGCCACAGTTAAAAGCCGACGGAAGTTAATTTAACTTTCATCGGCTCCTGTAGGCCGACGAAAGTGAATTAACTTCCGTCGGCTTTTTCGAAAGCCGACGAAAATTAAATTTGCCGACGGAAATTTTCTGTTTTCCTCGTAGTGTCTCGAAATCACGAGTTAACTAAGAGGTTTATTCCAAGCCAGCAGCAGCTTTTAGTAATAACATTTTTTGGCGGAGTAAAATTATGAAAGCTCCTCCAAACCTACTTTCTGGTTTTTGACTTCTGGATTTTGATTTTTGAATCTTTGATAATGCTAATATTCACATATTGGTATTTCAAATTTCGTGCAACCATACAAATTTTCATAAATTGACATTTCAAATTTCATACAACCACACAAAATTCCATAAATTGATATTTCAAATTTCATATAACCACACAAAATTCCATAAATTGGTATTTTAAATTTCATACAACCACACAAAATTCCATATATTGACATTTCAAATTTCATACAACCATACAAAATTTCATAAATTGAGTTTTTACACAGCTCACAGCTCAAAGTAGCTTCTCTACAGTTGTTTTAGCCAAACGATTTTCAGCTTTCTCAGAGCTGACATCCCACAACAGTTTTTCCAAAGCTCACAACCCACAACAGCTTTTTTCCACGGCTACAACTCAACCAAACACACCTTAAATCAACAAACTCATCTCACCAAAACCAAACGAATTATTTTAGGTTACTTTAGATAGTAAAAACAAACTTTTTTTGAAATGAGAGAGATTACTCTTTTGTCTAAAATTATTATAATCTTTAAAAATAGCTATATGCATCAAGCAAATATAAAAAATATTACAATATTCTCGTACAAATGAATGAGCGTGGATTAAAAGCGATTAAGTGAATTAATGAGCGGTAAAATGTAAAAGCAATATATTAAAGGCATCTTTAAAAGATGTTGCATTCTAAGTTTTTCCTTAGGCTATTCACAACGGTGGGTTTCATAACACTGTTTTCTAGAAGGCCACATCAGCTTTACAACTGAATAAAATAGTCTTTCTCAGTAAAGAGTTTTATTTCACTATTTTCTAGGCTACTAGTGTAATTAAATACAACTAGCTCTTATGAAATACCCTCTCTCTGATGAAACGATTTGACACTCAGTGGGCGTTTTATTTCATTTCATCCGTCTTGGAAACAGGTTAGCACCATGTCATGGTGACGACACTACTTCCTTCTCTTTCGTCATTAATTAAATGTCATGTCAGCCAAAAACCTAATATGACGTGGTACTTAATACCATGAAACATCCCATAAAATTCTCATTGTGAATAGCCTAAGAAAACAATCAAATGTTGTCGTAAATAATAAATTGCGGCGAGAATCCGAATAAAAAGTTGGCAGCGAAGTAGTATGTATTTTTTAACTTTTCAAATTCAAAGAATTAATACTCTTAATAACCGATGAAAATAATTCTTTCGCAATAACGGGTAGCCAATAAATTGTGGCTGTACAGTTGGATTATTGCATCATCTCGAGGAATCCAATTAATTAGTCGCTTTCGTCGAAAATCCCTTGGTTGTAAAAGCGCCACGCGTCTCCAGCATTTTAACGTGAAGACATGGGACGTAGGTGGGATATATGGTGCACAACATACGACCATTCAATGTGAGTTTAATCCTCCCTCAAATATTTCTGTGTTTTTCAAGTTTAAAATTTATCGTAGTATTAATTATTATCTTTATACTTTATTATTTTACCTAAATACATTTGAATCCACACTCACTAACCCAAAGGAATATATTATAGTTTTTCATATCCCCTTTAATACATAACACAGTTCTAAAAGCGCTTATATTTTAGAGCGAAGAGAGTATGTTATATTTTTTATGGTGCACAAGATATTACACGCCACGCCATTTGAGTTCATGGGTATTTGCTGGAGAGAGAGATTTGATAAATTTTTACTCTTGAGAAGCGGTTTTATAATTTTTGTCATCTAGACTCATATTCATATTGACATAGATAATTTTATATGTCAGTTTTAAAAGCAACATCGTAATAGTACAACAAACCAACACTATATTAAATTCCCCCTGGACGCAGGAAGCCGAATACTATCTAAGATCAAACAATAGCTTGTTCTTGCATGTATAGTCAACTTCAATTTTACACATCTCAATTCATATTACGATACACATCTCGCTCATGTCCGCCACACCTCTATAATACATATCTAGGTTGGTTTTGTTACATTTCACCTCTACACCGACCGAAATTCACCATTTAAAAAAAGGGTCAAATTTTTCCATGCCATTATAATTTTTATGGTTTTGAAATATGTCATCGGCGTGTCACTGACAGATGAGACCTACCACAGTCACTGACAATGACATTTTTCAAATTACAGAAAATTGTAATAGCATGTTTACAAAAATTCCTTAAAAAACGACAAGAGTATTGTGGAAATTTGGAGAGTTAAGAATTTACTGGAGACTACTCTTGCTTTGTACTCTTGTCGTGGCGTGGGTATTTGCTGGAGAGAGAGATTTGATAAATTGGGCAATGTAAGCTGAATTGGTCGTGAAGACTCATTGCGGGCCTTCCGTACAATCCATTCTCACCCATAAATATAGTATAATAAAAACTACACAGTCATCTCACATCAAAAATATGCATTAGGCCATGTTTGGATCTTTAGTCCCGAATTTTAGTCCCGTCACATCGAATGTTTGAATGTTATTTTGGAGTATTAAATGTAGACTATTTATAAAACCCATTTCATAATTGGTGGATTATTCGTGAGACGAATCTAATGAGCCTAATTACGCCATGATTTGACAATGTGATGCTACAGTAAACATTTGCTAATCATGGATTAATTAGGCTTAAAAAATTTGTCTCGTGATTTAGTCTCTGATTCTGCAATTTTTTTATAATCAGTTCACGTTTAGTCCTTTAAATTAATGTCAAAACATCCGATGTGACACGGACTAAACTTTAGTCCACGGAACCAAACACCCCCTTAACAAATCTAATATTCAGCAAACACTCTCTCCTCTCTATCCCAAAATATATACAATATTAGAGTTTAAAATTTATCTCAAATATCAACATAACATGTATAAAGGTTATTTTTATAAAAAACTTTTATATTTTTAAATACTTTTAATATCTTAATATTTTATTAGTTGTTACTCCACTAAATACTTTTTTATTTGTATTTTGGAGCAAAAAAGTGTGAGCGTGACACACCGCCATACAAAACTGCCACCAACCCTCTCTCTCAGGAAACACCATCCCTCTTTCCTTATTGGCCAACGGATTATTTTCTGCAGGGCCCACATTTGCAACCAGGTGGGCCCACCGCAGTCCTGAGCACACAAATCCCCATCCGGCCACTATATAAATCCACGCCGTTGGTTCGTCCCCCAGCAGCAACCCATTTCCCAACCCGTCTTCTCCTCCGGAGCAGCAAGCGCGGGGTGCGGGGAGCGGCGGCGGTACCAGCAAGCAATGGACCTCCTCCTCGTGGAGAAGGCCCTCCTGGGGCTGTTCGGGGCGGCGGTGCTGGCCATGGTTGTGGCGAAGTTTACCGGAAAGAGGTTCCGGCTGCCGCCCGGACCGTCCGGCGCGCCCATCGTCGGCAACTGGCTGCAGGTCGGCGACGACCTGAACCACCGCAACCTGATGGCCCTGGCGAAGCGGTTCGGAGATATCTTCCTCCTCCGCATGGGCGTCCGCAACCTGGTGGTGGTGTCCAGCCCGGACCTCGCCAAGGAGGTGCTCCACACGCAGGGGGTGGAGTTCGGGTCCCGCACCCGGAACGTGGTGTTCGACATCTTTACGGGGAAAGGGCAGGACATGGTGTTTACGGTGTACGGCGACCACTGGCGCAAGATGCGGCGGATCATGACGGTGCCCTTCTTCACAAACAAGGTGGTGGCCCAGAACCGGGTCGGGTGGGAGGAGGAGGCCCGGCTCGTGGTGGAGGACGTCCGGCGCGATCCCGCCGCCGCCACCGACGGCGTGGTGATCCGCCGCCGGCTGCAGCTGATGATGTACAACGACATGTTCCGCATCATGTTCGACCGGCGGTTCGACAGCGTGGACGACCCGCTCTTCAACAAGCTCAAGGCCTTCAACGCGGAGCGCAGCCGGCTGTCGCAGAGCTTCGAGTACAACTACGGCGACTTCATACCCGTCCTCCGCCCCCTCCTCCGCCGCTACCTCGGCCGCTGCCACGACCTCAAATCCCGCCGCATGAAACTCTTCGAGGACCACTTCGTGGAGGAGCGCAAGTAAGTAAAGTACCCTACTCCCATCCCAACTACTCCTCTCCTTATTTAGTTAACCTCCTTCAATTCCAAGATTATGCAGCTAGAAATTATAAGAGAAGTCTTAATCCACCGGTTTTAATAGTGCCTATTTTATTATGTCACTCAATTTTGATTTCACGCTCGTAATAAATATTTAAACACAATCCTACTAATCAAATCTAGCCAAATTTCTAGTACCAGTCATCTTGCGTCGGTTGCGTCATTGCATCTGTGTGGTGGTGGTGGATTGGTGGTAGGTGACATGAACCTATCTAGCTTAATTGCTAGAGTGTTTGGTAGTATGATGCCACGCGTTCTAGGCGAGGTGTTCTTTAATTCAACCTTCATGCTGGACGACGGTTAACTGTCAAACGAAACAAGTAATAAGAGTAATCTACTTGGTTACCATCTGAACTTTAGGAATCCTGAATCTGCTGGGCCTTGAAAAACTATGTCCATTTGGCATTTGCAAACAGCATGCATCTGTGACCAGTGAGTAGTATCTAGAGATTGGGCTCAGGCTTTCTCCCTTTAAACTTGCGGTTGCCTAGCTAATGCTTGCTTTGTATGCATGCAAAGTTGATCTGATCACAGTAGGTGAGCCACACATCATCATCATGTGGTCAATGGATTGCTTTTCATGCCAGCCAGCTGAAAGCTTAAGTTTTGGTCAAGTTGTTCCTCATCACGGAAGCACAGCCAGCGGCAGGAATGCAAGCAGTAACCCAATCTCAATCAGAGAAGCACTTCAATTACTCTAAGCAAATTAATCTGATCTAGCCGGTGCCCCTTGTGCTGAAAGCGATAGCTCACAGAAATTCAGAATTAGAGCAGTTTTTCCTATGTCCTCTTCTCGATTAGTAGCCCTATGATTGACTAAATTAATCCAATGGATTAGATTATTAGATCGATCGATGGTGCCAAACAACATTATGCGGCCATAAATTTGTAGCAAACATTTCGCTTTCTTGGTCCAATTGCGCTGGCCAAATTGCTGACTTCGTTGGTAGCTAGCTGTGTGGGAAGCTTCAGATGAGCTGTTCAACTGATGAGAAATCGGCATGGATTTGTGCTTGTGTGCAGGAAAGTGATGGCCCAGACGGGTGAGATCCGGTGCGCCATGGACCACATCTTGGAGGCCGAGAGGAAGGGCGAGATCAACCACGACAACGTCCTCTACATCGTCGAGAACATCAACGTTGCTGGTACGTAATTTATCATATATTCATATCTAGCTAGTTCTGTCTGGGTAGCCAATTAAACTTCTACACTTTTAACTGTAGTTGAGAGAATGAAAGAGACAGGATGCTCTGCCTTTGTTGAAAAATAAGCTCTCAGAATTATGTAGTACAAATTAGCAAGTTGCCAGGTTCTTGGTATTGATGACCAGTTCTTTGCGTAAGCAAGTACTCCGTAGTAGTGTAGTACACACAAGTCATCTCTTTGTCAAGGCAACCATCACCTAACCTAACTAGTTTTATTGTTAATTAAACGGCACGTGCGCATTACACAAGTCGTCGTGCGTACGGTAGGCAACTAGCTAAGCTAGGACACGACCTTCTTTACGATTCCATATTATACGCCTCCGTCATGCTGGGATCACGTATGGACACGACACGAAACATTTGAAGTAAAAACATCTTTTTTTCCTTTTCAATTGGATCATGGTCTGTTCAAATTTTTTAAAGATGCTTAGAAATTGTGTTGTATGAAATTTGCAGCGATCGAGACTACGCTGTGGTCGATCGAGTGGGGAATCGCGGAGCTGGTGAACCACCCGGAGATCCAGTCGAAGGTGCGGGCAGAGATCACGGAGGTGCTGGGCGCCGGCGCGGCGGTGACGGAGCCGGACCTGGAGCGGCTCCCGTACCTGCAGGCGGTGGTGAAGGAGACGCTCCGCCTCCGCATGGCCATCCCGCTGCTGGTCCCACACATGAACCTCAGCGACGGCAAGCTCGCCGGCTACGACATCCCGGCGGAGTCGAAGATCCTTGTGAACGCCTGGTTCCTCGCCAACGACCCCAAGCGGTGGATACGACCCGACGAGTTCCGGCCGGAGAGGTTCCTGGAGGAGGAGAAGGCGGTGGAGGCGCACGGCAACGACTTCCGGTTCGTGCCCTTCGGCGTCGGCCGCCGGAGCTGCCCCGGGATCGTCCTGGCTCTGCCCATCATCAGCATCACGCTCGGCCGCCTCGTGCAGAGCTTCCAGCTGATGCCGCCGCCGGGGCTGGACAAGGTGGAAACCACCGAGAAGCCCGGCCAGTTCAGCAACCAGATCCTCAAGCACGCCACCGTCGTCTGCAAGCCCATCGAGGCCTAAGCCCAATGTACTCTGCCTTCTGTACTAAAAAATTTGTTGTATTTTTGATGGTGTACCTGTCTATGCACGTCTTTAGAGGCATCTCTGCCTCATGACAAAATGGATGGCTATATATTCTCCCTGTATTTTTCTTGTTTTTTTTTTCAAACTAGCTGAGTACCAAAAAAATTACAACATTAAAGAATATCATTCAAGTAAAAATGAACAAAGTTAAAGCTAAGAGCATTTCCAACAGATTACCTATATAGCTATTTAAATTTGAATTTAGGTATTTTTGTAAAAAAATAAAGCTCCAAGATTTCCCCTAAACGAGTCTATTTCCTAATTTATTCCCTAAATCACCATTTATCTTTCTCAAATATAGGATTAGTTTGACGAATCCCTATTTCCATTTATACATATTTTTTCTTGCATGTGCATTATTTTTTCCGTATGTGTTGTTATAAGTTGGATGATATACATATTTGAATGCATTATAGTTTTACAAAAAATTATTACATATTATAGATCAAATTTGTAGGATTTAAAAAATAGAGATCAAGATTATATGAATACTGTTGTAGATTGATTAATTTTTATGAATTGATAGAATTTTGGATGATTTTTTAAGAAATAAAATCTAGGAGTTCTCTTGGAGATGCTTTAAAGAGTTTTGATTTGTTGTAACTTGTGAGAAGCTTTCACTAATAGTTTTTAAGATTTTATGGGCAAAACACTTGTCATCCATAGCCCATTGGTCTCTTAGTCCATATTTAGGTTGTCACCCAATATGTAGGTTGACATAGTATAAGTGTAGAACTCATTGCTAAGCCATACATAACGAGTAGTGTTTTGATCGTGTCTAAACAGACCATATACCGTCTCGTGCCTGATTTGAGACATATCCGTGTGTCCTTTTGGGATAGCACTAATGTCTGCACCTACCTGTTGTAGATTTATACATGTTGGTGGAAATTTATTATTGATAATTTTTACCACCCAGACATTGGAGGAATTAGACGTGCTATGAGCAAGCTAGATGCTTCGTCTGGTCCTCCAGCTCTTCGCCGCTGCCCTCGCCATCGACTACGAGCCTGTTTGGAAGGAAGGGGCTAAATTTTAGTTCAAAGGACTAAAGTTTAGATTTAGATGACTAAATTTTAGTTTTTTTACTGTTTAGATACATGAGCTAAACTTTAGCAATGAGTGTACAAAAGTCTCATTTACCTTCCTTTTACCTTTCTCTTCTTTTAACATCCACATGTTTGAGGGTAAAGATGATAATGAATATAGGAGAACCATTTTTAGCATTATTTAGCTCCTTTTAACACTCTTTAGAGAGGCTAATGAAAGAAGGGGGCTAAAATTTAGCACCCAGATTTTAGCCCATTTGTTTAGCTCCTCAAGGACTAAAATAGGGCTAAAGTTAGGGGCTAAACTTTAGACCCCCTCTTCCAAACGGACCCTACATTTAATTGGGGATTTACATGTAAATCGATGAATAAATTGGTGTTTTATGATCAATTAGTAGTATTAGACAATTAGTATGACAATCACATATCTATAGTTACTCTAATGAAACAACATCACAACTTTCATATAGTCCTCAGCTCATTACTTCTACATAACTCACAATACTATTTTCAGAATCTCAAACAAACACACATATATGATATACCTATATTATATATCAAAAAGTGACCACATCAATCTGAAATGCATTTGTTGTTTGTTATTGACAATCGAAATGCAAGTTTCTCAATGGTTTTGTCCTACAAGCACTTCAAAATACTACTACCTGCTTCAAAATACACCAACTCTCTTTGACACTTGGTCCACAAATGATTCTTATGATCACAACGGGTAATCTAAGACCAAGTGATCCCCCCTGACGACAAGACAACTCATGTGCGAATTGAGGCCCAATTCCAGAGCCATCCACCGTTCAAATTTCAAAACCTTGTACTTGCGAGATCTTCCTATGTGAATGTGATGCCATATATATGTTACGAACGATGACGAATAAAACGATAAAAGCAAATAGATCAAATCAAAAGGGGACACAAAATTTAACGTGGAAAGCCCAACCAAAACGAAAGGGAAAAACACGGGCGCCAGCAAGAACTTCAATCGGTCGAGAGTCAGGTTACAACGCCGAGCGGCGTCTTACAGACAGATTATAATTTTCAAGGGAAAACCCTAATCAAGAATGGACGCTTCGGCCCAAGTCTCCGCTATGCTCCATCACAAGTCGGCACTTTAAAGTGTAGCTAAATTTGGAACGCAACTCAACAATATATGGTGCCATGTTTCAAACAAATTAACGGCGTAATTGTGTATAAGTTTCCTACTTTCCTGCACTTCATATCAAAATTATATTTGAGCATGCAAAAAAAAAATAGAACAACGTTAACAAAGCAAAGCGAAGAGACCACAAAAGGAGCGAAACAAACATATATCATTGAGTTTATTGACCAGTAAGTTATTCATAGCGTCGACGTATCAACCAACGACGACTCTAGCCAACTCGTGGAACCTTGGTGATCCCTTCGCCGCCGCCGCCGCCGGGAAGTCTTCCGATCACCAAAACGACGCGGTTGCAACAGAGTTCGCCGCCGTCGTCTGCGCCGTCTGAGATCAAGAACACGACATCCGTCACTTGCGGGTTGTCGCGCTTCACGGCGTTGTACGCCGCGTTCTGGTCCTTTCCAAGGAGCTCCGGCCATGTCTGCTCTGCAAATGCATGCATCGAATCGACCACAGTGACCAAGAAATCCAAGTGAAAACAGAGACAGTGTGTGCTACTCACTTCCTCGGCAAGGCGGCGGCGTACAATCTGCGTGTGCAGCTGGGAGTGGGTTGCAGATGGCTGAAATGAGAATTAGCACCAGTGGAAGAAAGAGCATGGCTGAAGGTAGCAAGGTTTTTGCCATCGTTGAGAGGTAGTACTGCTCTGTTCTTGTTTCTCTTGGTCTATGGCGGATTTGGGGATTCTTGCTATGGGTAAATGCATACTACTACTACGGTTGTTGTTGATGAATTTGTTTTATGCGAACTGGCCATTAAAGGTTTCGATCTTCGCATTAATTCCATAATAAATCGCAACAATAAATGCGTATTATTTCACGGATGAGCTAGATCTGGATGTGTGTACGGTGCACCTTGTGCTGAGTAAAAGCCGGAAATGTATACACTTTCCATTATCTAACAAAAGTTGTGCATGAGCCAATGAGCATGTTTTGTTTTTCAGAAGACGTCCGAACCCAGTGACAACATGTACCTGAACAATGTAGCCGACATACTTTAGTAAATTGTGATCCTCCGTTCTAAAATGATTTTAATTCTAACTTTTCAAATTTATCAAAAAGATTCTATTCTATTTTATTATTCTATTTTCTTAATTATCCATTAACCATCACATCACAATAGTCACTTCGGTTCTATAATTGTTGTCACATACGAAAAAGATAATTGTGTTGTCAATGTGTTTGTATGCATACAAGGAACATAGAGTACAATTCTTGTTAATTTCTTGCTGATACTTCTTAGGAACATAGAGTAGAATTTTTTTGTTAATTTGAATTCAAATGTTTGATTTGAAATCTTGTTGATACTGGTGGGTTACCAATCTGCCGCAGGAGGATGGTATACCGTTCTTTGAAACTTCTAGCTCAGTTTCCTGACTTTTAGCTGTTCATAATACCTGTTCATTGAATCATAGCATTTAATAACACGAATGTCAAACAAGCCATTTAATTTCATTCACAAGCCATTTGCCCATTAGCAGTAGGAGTTGTACACGACGGAAGGGAACAAAATCAAGAGCTAAGGTCAGTTGCTGTTGACCCAGATTCCCGATCACAGCCAGTTGCCTCAACGTCGTTCTGCAATGTCGGTGCAGTATCCTAGAACGTGAGCAGAGAAACATTGGCATCAAATCAGAATGCAGAGCACTGGGTTGGATTCGAACAAAACGGTGTCAAATCCTGAATTCTCGTCATCAAGAGGGAAAAAAGAGAAGGCTTTGTCTGAATGAAGGATTGGTAATGAAAAGATTGGAGCAATATTACCGGAGAACCAGAGTGTGAGGTCGCCTCTGTTCTCTTCCTCTCCTCCTTCGATCTCAGTGATTCCACCGGAGTGTAAACCTTTCAAAGGAATTAATAACTAGCAATGAACATTTTTAAACATTTAAACACAAGCACATCAACAGATGAATCTAACTAAAGGAAACTGTGGGCGTTCTCGCGGGAAAAGAGCAAGACGGCGGAGAGACTGACCTCCGGCATGCCGATCAGCCGCATGAGCTCCGCGACGAGGCACTGCTGCTCGTTGGCCCGCCGCTCCCACTCTCTCGCCTCCCGCCGCAGCGCCGCAGCGCGCTCGTCCAGGTCCCTCTCCGTCAGGTCCCTCGCCGCCCGCAGCCGGCCCCGCCGCTCCCGCGCCTTCTCCAGCTCCTCCGCCAGAGACACCTCCTTCATCTCCACCCTGCAGCTCTCGGCCATCGCGTAAGACCTCACCGACCGCGGAGACGGCGCCTTCCTCGCCCTCGCTTTCTTCTTCGCCGTAGGCGCCTTCCAGGCAAGCGCGTCGCCAGCAACGGCAGCGGAGGCCGCCGCTGCCGCCGCCACCACCACCACGTTGCTGTCCCGCGGCTGCAGCGGCCGCCGGACGCCGACGACGGCGAGCCCCCCGCATCTCGCTTCCATGACGAGTCACTGCTCGATTCGCTAGCGAGAGAGAGAGATTTGGAAAGAGACGATTACGAGGAGTTTTTAGTGGGATTTGGTGGATTCGATGATTCGAATTTGAACTCGGGAAGGAGGGGTAAATACAAAGCAAAGTAACGGCTAGTAAAATTGAGCGCTCGACGAATAGACGGTTCTACCCTCGGGTTTAATAATGTAAAGCGGAAAATGTTGAGGGGTAGTTTCGGTATGTGCTGTGGTTTGGGCATGGGGCCTTTCGAGTTCTGTCTGGTTTTCTGCCGGAGGACGGGGTCACGTAGCGTGTTCGGTGGCTTTGAGCTTTTGAAGGTTTAAAATTTGACTGCTTTCAAAAAAAAGGTTTAAAATTTGAGGGCCCACGGATGAAAGTGATGGATCAATCAAGCCAATAAGTTTGAATATTCGTGGTCCAGTCTCTCAATATTTAGGACACCCATAATATATATGAAAAGGTAGCTTTAAATATAATTTTGTTACTAACCTTATAGATCGTGCAACCACATCATAGGCAATTTTTTTAAAGTACACCATAAGTTTAATGTGTGACTATAAACCATTAAATGATATTTGGAACAATACCATTGTGGTAGCCTTTAGTTTTATTCTCTTTTTATATATCACTTATAGACACCTTTAAAATAAATATATAAATAATTATATATTTTAGTATTAGTATTTAAAACAATACATATTAAATTTTAAATTTTAAATTTCGTACATTTCAAACCAACCATCCGTGCCCACGCCCCAATGGGGCTAGCCAGGGCAAATAGCAAACATGGCCCAATGTACAGATGGTCAGATGGGCCGCTAACGGGCTATGCCGGCCCGCCCCGGTACGAGAGGTAGGCTGGACCGTGCCTGGGCTGGAGGCATGGTACGCGGCCCAGCCCACTATGCCAGTCGTGACTAACGGGCCGTAAATTGACCGGGCCGTGGCCAGCCGTGCTTCGGGCCGGACCTACACGGCCCATCCGGTTATCGTATAGCCCAATGTCTCCACAACCCTAAAAGCAAAGCTCTGACCCTCGTCGTCCCAATCCCCCGCAGGGTACCGCCACCGCCACCCCCAACTCCTGCCGCGCTCTTCGCACCCCGTGAGTCGACACGCCCCCTCCCTCCCTCGCCGCCGCCGCCGCCGCCGCCGCTATGGCCGGGAAGAAGCGCAAGTCCGCCTCCGAAAAGCAGCCTAAGCACCGACTCCCACTTGGCGCCGACGCGGACGCGGTCGCCGCCGCCGCCAAGCGCCGCCGCTCGGGAGCCGCCAAGAAGCACCAGGCGGAGGAGGAGGCCTCTATACCGTCCTCCCTCAGCGCAAAGATCCTCCGCGAGGCGCTCAATCAGCAGCAGGAGGAGACCCTTGCCGAGTCCCGCGACCAGCGCCCCGCCGCCGCACCTCCCACGTCCTTCTCCTTTCCTGTCCCCAGCAAAGATGGAGAGGAGGGCGACGACGAGGATGACGTCGACGAGTTCGACGGCTTCGACGCGCAGAGCGAATACGACGGCTGTGTGGTTCGTTCCTTACATGACCAAAAGAGAAAAATATCCAGTTTTGCTATTTGTTTCAATCACCTGATTTTTTCCCTTAATTTTCAGCCACCTCAACTTACACAACAAATAGGCTAAACTTGCAGAATTTAAAAATATGTAACTTTAGTACAAACATGGTGCAACGTTTAGTTCACTTTATTATTTACTTCCTAGATTGCTGTAAATTTCTTATTATACAATTTAGACACAAGTTTTTATTAGAGCAGAGATCTAAGCTAAAGTACAACTTCTTAATTTTAATTTAGAAAGTACAATTTTCACCATGAGAAAAAAGAGGCATGTGGTTTGTTGGATGCTAATATAATGGGTTAAAAATTGACTGATGATAAGAAAAAGGCCAACTGATGAATAGACAAGCCCAAAACACTGTTTTGTTTGCCAGTGTGACTCATGTGAATTTGCCAAATTTTTGCTATTTGTTTGTAGCCAGAGATCGACGAGGAGGATGAGAAGGCCCTTGCTGCATTCATGTCAAAAGACACCTCTTTCAATCATACACTTGGCGATATCATTCTCGAGAAGATCAGGCAGAAGGATGCTGAGGTCTCAATAGGTGACCATCCATTCCTTGCTGTTTCTTTTCTGATGCTTGGGATCCTAGTCAATAATTATTTTCGAAAACTGTGATAGCTGGCCACCCTCTCTTTCCCAGGCTGCTTCTTCCCCCGTGCGCCCAGCTTCTTCTTCTTCCTGCATGCCCTGCTTCTTCCCTCATGCCCTGCTTCTTTCCCTGTGCACGCCCTGCTTCTTTCTCTGTGCGTGCCCTGCTTCTTCTTCGTCCATGCTTGCCTTGCTTCTTCTTCCCGCGCATGCTTCTTCTTCCCGTGAGCTGCTTTCCTCCTGCGCCCGCGCCCTGCTTCTTCCCCTGCACACATTGCTTTCTCCCTCTCTCTTTCCCGCATCTGCTTTTCCCGCGCTCCATGCTTCTTTCCTTCCCCACGTGCCATGTGTCATCCGCCTTGCCAAAAGTTGATGCCATATCATGTTAGGCGACGACTTCCGACACCATACGCTACACAACGGTAGATGTTTATTGTACATTTAAAATTCTAGTTCTAATATGGACATGTGAAACCCGTTTTTTTCAAGACATCCATCCATAATAATGACCATTCATCCAACAACTGTTTTGAAGCTGTTATAATTGTTTTTTCTATGATTTGAATTAGATGCATATTCTAAAAAAGGACGACTAAATCAATTACATGTGATTCCTGATGTTAATATATGTTGTGCAGAAGGACATACTCCTATCAAGATGGACAGCAACATTGTTGAACTTTACAAAGGGTATGTCCATTTGCCTCCCCTATTCCGTGTTAAAAGAAATAGTTTTTCAAGTTTTTATGAAATGTTGAATTTGTGACAAGCAGGGTTGGAGAATTCTTGAGCCGATACACAAGCGGGAAAATTCCCAAAGCATTCAAGCGTATCCCATCATTTGAGTTCTGGGCAGATGTTCTGCAACTGACTCAGCCTGAAAATTGGTCTCCTAATGCACTATATCAAGCAACACGGTTGTTCTCCTCAAACATGAATGCAAAGAATGCTGTGCGGTTCTATGATGCAATTTTGCTCCCACGTGTTCGAAATGACATAATGAAGAACAAGAGGCTTCATTTTGCACTTTATCAGGCTTTGAAAAAATCTCTATATAAGCCTGCGGCATTTTTCAAGGGAATTTTGCTGCCATTATGTCAGGTAACTCTTTTGAAATTAATGAATAGTGTAGAAGTCGTAGAACACGTCATTTGGGTTATATTCATTTCCTCTGTATTGTGATATTTGGGCTGTCAATATCTCATTTTTCCCCTTTATTGTATATTGCATGATTGCATTTCTTTAACGCATAATTTATGGTGTTATAGTTCCAGCAAACATTCAACTTGTCTATGTTGCCAAATTTTGATTGAACAGCAGATATTTCCTCTCTGATCTATCTTATCTACTGGGCCTGCTTTGTTGTACATGATTTTCCTTGGCTTATGGTCGATTGTTTTATTCTAGGCTGGCTGCTGATTTGCAGTTGCAGTAGGTCCAACTAGATTCCATTCTTTCAGTGAGTTCATATCTGTCATGTCTGCACTCTGCAGGAAAGGAATTGCACTCTACGGGAAGCAGTAATTATTGGTAGCATCATCCAGAAAGTATCCATTCCTCCTCTGCATGCAAGGTCAGTTGAACATTGTACAAGATTCAGGTCTAAAGATGCTTGCTGAGTTGCTTATCTTTAGTTGACATTTTGATGCAGTGCAGCATTAATGAAACTAGCAGAGCTGGAGTATTGTGGCACTACTAGGTAAAGTGTTGGCAATTATTATAGTCCCTTTGTCCATATAATTTTAGTTTTGCAGTGTTTGGTGAAAAAAAAATTGTGACGAAACTTCACCATTTCAGTCTAGCAAATAATACTATCTGAATGGCATTTGTAAATTTTTGCATGCAACAATTGTTGATATAGTATACATGGAATTATGGATTGTAGCTGACTAGCTCTAATTCTGATTGCCCATATATTCATTTGGTATCTTGTTGTTTGGAGCATGTTATAACCTAATTTTCTCTATTGCAGCTACTTTATTAAGCTATTTCTAGACAAGAAATATGCTTTGCCATACCGCGTGCTTGATGCAGTTTTTACTCATTTCATGCGGTTTCTAGATGAGGAGAGGGTCATGCCTGTTATATGGCATCAATCACTGCTTGCCTTTGTGGAAAGGTTAGTGATAATGTGTAAATATGAAGCAAATTTATCCAGAGCACTCTTTTAGATAGATAATCTGAAAAGCATCATTCATTTGTTTATGCCATGCAGCAAGTTTATGTTGATCCCTCTTTTTTCTGTTTCTTGGTTACACTTTGATAACTGATACATAATATTCAGCTTCTCTGCTATCAGTGGCAGAATCCTGATGATCCAATAGGTCACATGTGTTTCTTTGTATGTGCCATTGCTGACATTTTTTGCTAGTTTATTAATGTAAGTGTTGCTAAATACTTTATGACAGATACAAGAATGAATTAGAGAAAAAGGATAAAGAGAAACTTCTGCACTTGCTGGATCACCAGAAACACTATTTGGTAAAAGATAATTTCATTTCATAGATCATATGGATGCAAGATTCCTGATTGTTCGATGCTGAATTTCATGAGTTAACTGATATGAATTACTTCTTGAACCTTTACTCTCTATAAAGGTTACTCCAGAAATCCGTAGGGAACTTCGGATGAGCTGCAACAGGGGGGAAAAGGAGGCGAACATGTCAATATATATCCTTACAAGTTACAATGCATGCCATGCCTTCTGTTCTGATCTTTCGCATGTTTATTATGTTCATGAACAAAAAAAGCTTGCTCTAGGTGTTGTGCAATTGAACAAATTGTTCTGCTTATTACAAATTACTTGTGTTGACATGCAGTTGTTTCCTTAACGCTGTTCTTACGTTCACCTATATCTGTGATCACCAAGCCAATTGAAGAAGACAGGTGGAATATCCCGGAGGTGCCCATGGAGGACTAACTGAGTTTGATTCTTGGAGGAATGACACATTTTTCAGACATCGTCAGCATCTTAATTTTGTGTGAAACTGAACTTTTTGCGAAATATTTTCCTTTTTATAGAGAAGGATCAGTATATGCAAGAGAAGTTGTAATGGGAAGTCTTGGATTGGTTTGGAAGTGTATTCGGCGTGTGCCAGTGACACCGGATGAGTCGTCCGGTATATGTGAAAATTCTTTAGTGATATATCGATCCTATTGATTAGGAAAAGGCAGATATAAACAATTCTAGTCTCTGAAGTTAATTTCAAGTTTGAAAACGAGTAAAACAACTCTGATCTTAACAGTTCTTTTAGTCTCCGTTGTGTTCTAAAATATATGGCATAGTTAATAAGGTGAATTTTAACTGTTAGTTTCTTTTAAAGTGTATTATTATTCACAGTGAAACTAATATCATGTACAAGTACATCCAAATACGAATCTAGTAGTATAGAATGTGGAATATTATTTTGTTTTTTTACCAAGATATTAGTACTGTTGTAGATAATCTCAAAACTTTTGGTTCAGTCCGCAACCTAACAGGATGATAATCTCGGAACTTCTCATTGCGGCTTGCGGCTTCTGATCCTTAGCAATACTCTGAAATCAATTTTTAATGATCTTAGATATTTTGAAAAGCTTATTCAAATGGCTGTTTAACTCAACAAAGTCTTAAGGATAAAAAAGTTATGGGTTATTCAAATGGCTGTTTAACTCAAGAAAGAACAAGGCTTAAAGTCTTAAAGGATAAAAAGTTAGGGGGTTTGATTTTCTGTAAAGATAATAAGCATTAAGACATATACAAAAATTTATAACAATAAGAATATCCTCGTACTATTTTGTTTCTTTATTTTTGAGTGACGATAAAATTGAAACCATTTCATCATTAGAACTATTTATCTACATAAAATTACTTGAACACATTAGTCTTAAAACATTTATGTATTTTCTTGTGCAATGTTCACTTTGAATTTTAACTTGATGTATGCAAAGTTGTCAACATATTAAATGAGGATGCTTTCATATATTCAAACCACTCAATATTTGTCAACACATGTAGTTTCTCAAGACTACACTCGATCTTCACCATCGTGTTAGTGTGTGTTTGATTCTGCTTTTAAAAACTACTTCTGTTGTGAAAAAAGAAAAGCAGAATCAAACGGGTTTATGAAACCTGCTTTTACTATGAAAAACAACTTTTAGTACAAATTTGAAAACAACTTAGATTTTGTTTTTCTGCTTCTACTTTTCCGTTTTTTAGTACAAATTGGATAGCATGAATTCAATACGTCTTGATTGATCTAACATCACCATGATTTCTATTGCATTGCACAATTTCATGAGATAGCTATGTAGTTGCCAATTACTTTATGAGATGAATTATGTATTTTTTATTTATTTAATATATTTCCAGTTATTTAGTTGTATTAATGTTGTATGTTTCTTATTTTTATATATGTATGGAATATTATAACGATGAAAATTATGTCACTTATAAAACAGTTAGCTCACAAACAGTTTTAACCAAACGACTTTCAACTTTTTCACAGCAGACAACTCACAATAATTTTTTCACAGTAGATAGCTCTCAATAGTTTTTTCACAGCTCACAGTAGAACCAAACGCACCCTTAGTCTTTCGACGCCAAACCTCTGCTTGCCATTCACCCTTACATGGTCCCTCGTAACTGAGTATTACTCGTCCTTCATCGTCTTTCAATAGAAAATCACTTCATATCCTACATCTTCAATATGTTCACTTTTCTTATTAATCATAATATAAATTACTTTACGTTTTATGATACTCAAGTTCTCGTCAATCATCAATTTTAGTTTGTATTTCACATGATCATCAATATATACATAATAAGCTTTTATGAACAATCTCTACAATTAATATTCAACTTAATTCTCAACATATAATCAATGGTATAAATCACTTTGTTCTTTATGGTTCTTAGTTTCTTGTCAATCATCAACTTTAGCTTGTATTTATCATATCCATCAATATGTACTTAACAAGTTTATATAAATCATTTTCATTACCATATTGTTTGAGATCCATCAATCAATGATATTGTAGGATCAAGGAGGCTGACTAGAGGAGGGTGAATAGACAGCTTCAAGAAAACTTTGGCTAAACCGGTTACTATATACAAAAACTAAAACAAGCCAGTTTTGTACAAACAAGGCTTATAACAACTAGTCTCCACTAAGTGTACAAAAGCTAGGCGTATGTTGAGGTTAGAAAGCCTAGGGTGACAAGCAATTAAAATAATTCTATGAAAGGTAGATTGCAAGTATGTAAATGAGTACAATATGCAAACCACAAATGAGGACACAAGATTTTTCACCCAATGTTCGAAAGCTTGTCAGCTTCCCACGTCATCGTTGAGGTGAGTCCTACTCCTACTCTCAACCACTGAGCCTCCAAACCCCTTTGTCAAGGAGTGGGCAAAGTAGGAGTGAATCCGGAGAGCTTTCCCAAGCCTCGATCACTAAGGTTGTTCTTTCTCTACTCCAGAGGTAGAAAACACCAAGCCACTCACAAACACTGAGTCTCCTCCACAATCTTCTCAAAGAGATCACCGGTCCACAACCACCACAAAGTCGTCTAGGTGTTGACAAACACCAAGAGTAATAAGCCAAGACTCACTTGACTCTCACTAAGTGCTAAAGGCTCAATCTCATGCACAAGCACTAGAATATTTCCTCTACAACTCTCTATATGCAACTAATGCACTTTAATTGCAAATCATGCATTAGAGGAGATGAGCGACTTTACTAGAGCAAATAATACACAATATTCTCATTAGGATTTGCTCTCACATGTATGCCTTCAATACAACCAGGAGCAACAATAAAACCAACCCAACTCATGCCCTTATATACCCCACACCAAAAAAACTAGCTAGTGGGGACGAAATATCAAACTCTCCACATTTTTGGTCAAATCGAAGTACAATTTTTTGTCAGACTGAACTTTTGCTTAACGTCTCAAAAAGTGACCCGTTACAGTTGATGTGACAGTCACTTCGGTCAGACTGACCTAAAGCCCGGTCAGACCACCCTTGGGGGACTTAGACTCAAAAACTTGGTCACCTCAGAATTGCTCTTTGTATCCACTTCGGTCTAAACAAACTCTATTCTATCAGACCGAACTGAACCTCGGTCAGACCGCATGTCGAAAACAGCACGACCGACACTCAGTAAAACAACGATAACTTTTGACTCGGGTGACAGAAATCGACAATCTTTAACTCTATGGAAAGCTAATTTTAAGGGCTACACAATCCATATGATTTACATCCAAGAAATCCAACTTTTATATGAGACATTATACCGGACATGTGCACAAAGGGTAACTCATTCCAACTGCACATATTCACTTTCCACTCTATTTGAGACTTGAGAGAACTCTCGATACAAGCTTGGACATTCCCCATGATATGTCCACCTATCTTTGTTCACAAAACTGACTCCGACGATAATCACGGATGGACAAGCAATGCATGAAATACCTCTAAGAAAATTTCATCACATTCATGCTAAAAACTCTAGTTGAGTATCAAAAGGGTTAAGATCCTTCTCGGATATCTTACTCAAGCTAGACAAAACCTATATTAGTGAAAAAGATGATGCATTGAGATTGAACGATTTGCACACGGTTCAAATCAAGCTACTAGTCAATGACCTCTCTTAATAGTATGATGCCTATCTAGCAATCTGATCTTTACTCCAAACACCAAGATCGATAAAAGACTAAGAAACATATCCTTAGCTACATTGTACCTTCGCCTTACGCTTATCCAACTTGGGATCAATTCATGTGATCATTCAGTCAAACCATCTTCACGCCGAAACTTTGATCAATCTCTATTCTCATCAACCCATGATGATAACTTTAAATCGATGACCATTAATACAAGATGTCATCTAATATTCTCCTCACAAATAGACCTATTTCTTTACACAACTTTGAGGAAATCCGTTAGTCCAAAAGTCCAGTTGTCAACCTCCACTTGTTGACCAACCGTCACATAAGAAAAATATGAGAATAGATTGGTTGAGTATATATTAACACCACAAGTGTCGAGTACTCACATCTAAATTCTAATTTAAATTAAGATTCTCAATAGAATGTATGTGAAGAATATGGATCAAGTGTATATATAACTAAACATGGTTTGTACCCCCCTGAATATGTGCATACAAAATATATCTAAGAAAAACATATGCACGAGTATAGATGAAGCAATAGGATAACATGAATTAATACTATGCACATTCAACATATAAGAATAACTCCTCTAAATATGTGCATTTGTGTATATGGGAAGAACATATATGCACATATTTAAGTTAAGCATATGGAAAAGTTTATCCTATAATGTATGTCGAAGACATGCAACAACAATGTGAATGTGAATATGATAACATATGCATATCGTCGTGATCTTCATATTTGCAAATGAATGAGACTAAAATAAATAATACTTAATAGAAAATGTTAGTCTCATATATATATGCCCATAACATGAAAATCACATTTGAACCTATCAAACATGTACATGAGATGAAGAGTATTATAAATATCTTTTATTTCTATGTATTTCAGTCTTATCGTGGTTAGATTCAATCATTATCAATATATAGAGAGTGTTGACTAAATGATATATTCATTTCAAAATGAAGATGCTATATTAAATAAATTCTATAAATCATGTAATATAAAGTGAGCTCCCCCTCAAGATGTGCATACATATGGTTGTAGATGAAAAGCATATGAGCGTATTTAATCAAAATTAAAAGAGGAATTCACTCTATATTCTATTCATGCAAAAGGTAAGACAATGGGTAATTTAGCGCGTACCTCTTAACATTTCTATCTTCATATCTAAATGAAGCTAAACAAATAAATACTCAATAAAATATTAGTCTCGACACACTTAGATTTGTCATTAATTATCAAAACTAAACTAATAACACTTGAATTTACAGATGTTGTTTCATTAAATTCAAGGGAGATTAACCCAAAGACCTTTGATCAAAACTTTCGGTTGAGTATAACTTGAAATGCTACTAATCTTCACTATCAATATCTTACTTGTTGATTCTTAACGCATGAGCAATCAACCTTTTTACTTGATGTCAGGACTTAGACTAATACACAAACTCATGAAAATCATTAGTTCCAACATTTGTTGTCATGAATCACAAAACTCAATATAATTTATGGATTGAGATCTTTCATATTCCCCTTTTGGGTGTGTTTTGGTTTAGGGCATCGCAGATATAGGGGTTGTGAGTGTTCTTGGTTTAATTATATCTTGTCGATGTAATTGTCTAAGTACAATAAAAGTTTTCATTATCCAAAATTTTGAGCATTCATACCCCCATATACTACAAATGGGAATTTTATTAATATGGATACAATAGTAAACCTCTACGCACACTATTGTGCTTGACCCAATGGGCTAAAGGTTTTTTTATGGCTTATTTGGGAGCCCACTATTCTAGCTCATATGTGATCGAGCTAGAATTATATATGGACTAGAATTATGGGATCCCAAACAAACCTTTACTTGGCTATGTACTACCTTCGCTTGAATAGAGGCATCCTTCACTTGAGCCTCCTCCTTCGACAAAATAATCTATGACCTTCCTTTGATAAGTACCTTGTTGTAAGATGTCCTAATTGGCTATTGTGGGACATGATAACAAAGGAAGATCAAAATAATGTGCATGAATGAAAACACCATGAACAACTATAAAATCAAGGCAAAGCTAAGAATTAGACACGGGGGACGCCTAGGGCCAAACATAATTATAGAGATCATCATATATTGATATGTATCATAGAAACTTCTTGTTAAGTATAGATGCATTAAGTCTACAATTTAAAAATCCAAAAAAAATATGATATACATAATCCAATAGTAAGCAATGAAAGGGAAATGCACTAACATGTTTCATTTCAATACTTTTTATGTGTGAATTACATCAAAGTCATTAATAAGTTAAACCATAGTAAACTCCATATAAATTATTAAGCAATCTCTTAGGAACTCATCTTCCATATTATTTCAAAGTCTAGTATTAACAAGTTTCTAAATTCTATTGTCATTGAGTTTTATAATCCAGAGAAAAACCACCCACTTTGAGTTTTACAATCTATAGCTAGGAGTTTTAGCCTCAAAACCAACCCTTTGAAACATAAATCTGTATCATGTCTTTTTGGCAGTTGGCTTGGGACTTACCTGAAATTTTAGTAATACCAAATTTTTGTAAGATGAAGAGATACAATAGTCGTTTGGTCTGATGGCTTATCAGCTCTTTTGTATAGAAAAGTTTCTAGAGTTGGCGAATTGTGGCATTAAATTAAAGAGTATTTAGGGGCATTATTTGGTTTGCTGCCTTGCAAAATTTAGTATTGTCAAAAGTGGTAGCAAACCAAATATACCCTATATGAAATAACGTCACAAAACTAAGCGAGTGAACTTGCATCTATTAGTAGTTAACCAGAAGAAAAGAAGCAGAGTAACCGGTCCTGAGAAATTTATTACTCTGGCCCAAGTACAAACAAGGCATGGAGAAATCCCATAATTACACTGCTCCATGTCCCAGTTCTTTTCCGGCTCTAGCATTCGGAGTGAACAAGTCATCCCATCAACACAGATGCAGATGACAAAATAACAAAGAAAAACAAAACAGATTATTTAGATCATGCTAGTGGTTATCAATACAAAGCTCCAGGAATCATCATAGGTCAGATATTTTGGCGATAATGGTGTCCGAGCAGACATCATAGCTGATTCAGTGATAGAGCTTGTTCAGATCATCTTTAAATTTGGTCTTTAACTGCTCCCTCTTTAGTTTAAGGGCAGCTGTCACCAGCCCAGACTCTGGAGTCCATGGTTCAGGCAGCAACACAATCTTTGCTGGGATTTCAAATTTCTCAAGCTTTGCGGCTTTTGCGGACTGCACAATTCAAACACATTGGGTTAGATACCATGGATAATGATATACACAAGACATGCTATTATTACATTCCTAAACTGTAAACGCCACACGGTCAGCCACTCCCTCGTTTAGCGTTTAGACCATACACGGCGTAATTTTATTTATTTTTTGTACATTGTAGCATAGTAGCAGCAAGTTGTCCATCATACGGATATAATGGTATGCAGAAGTGGTCAATTTGTAATCAAATCTAACCTTTGACAGAGATTGCTGGACCTCCTTAATGGCTTTATCGTTCTGGCACAGCTCGTCGGAATTTTTGTAGTTAATCCCTAAATTTTGAGCCCACTTCTCCAAGGCCTGATGTGCTGGCACCACCAGCGCAACACAATAATTATGAAATGGATCAGCGTAAACCATTATGTTATCCACATAATTGCTAGTTGTTAGAGCTGATTCAACCTGCAGTGGCCAGAGAGAGAAGGATTAGTTATAGTACAAAATGAAAATTCATAACGTTAGAGAACATTGTTGTAGCCAAACCTTGCCAAGCGACACATATTCTCCATGCTGAAGTTTTACTATATCCTTTTTCCTGTCAATGATTTCAAGGCATCCATCAGGATGGAACTGGCCAATATCTCCAGTGTAAAACCAGCGCATTCCCCTTTCATCCACCTGGAGTACACATGAAACAAAAATGAAGTGAAATTTTGGACTTGATCAACTAAGGACGTTTTGGTAAACATTCTTTACCTTGTAGACCTCATTTGTTTTTGCTTCATTGTTGAAATAACCTTTTGTTATGCTGTACCCACCAACTACAACCTCTCCTCGGGGCATTGGCGAGTCAGAAGTTTTATAACCCCCTTCTTCCCATGAAATGAGCTGCATTCGTTTCACCAGAAAAAAAAAGACAATTAGAATTATGCAACATGGTAAAAGAATAGACAGAAATATCTCCCAACAGAATGAAATGCTTGCTAATAAACTTTTTAGTGAATCAATATTTGAGTACCGTTGTGGCAAAATGGTTACAGAGAAACTTTCTGCATGCCACTGGAAATTTTATAAATATGATGTTTATTCTAAGGTAACTCGATTTTTATCTTCGTGTCAGCTTTTCTATCCACTAGATCAACATACAGCAACTCAGACAGCTTTATTTGGGTTGAAACAAAATAATCCAGGCAAACATAAAATACATCTAGGCACGCCCCTCTGAGAACAGACCTACAAATAAAATGCAAACAAAACCAAAAGTTGCATTACAACTCTGCTTAAATTGCATATTAGCAATTAGTGTCTACTTAGCATTCTAGTACAATTGGATACCACAGAAGCAGGCATGTGTTTATAGTAAGAGAAAGCCTAAGGTGGCAGTGAATCAAAGTGATTAATATCCTTATTTCGAATTTTATAAATTAGGAAGTATTAGTGAAGTATATACTGTAATTTTATATTGTAGTTTCCCAAATAGCACGTTTGTGACCAGAGGGAGTAACTAAGATAATAGTTGTCATGACGCCTAGGTGTCCTGATATTTTGGGGGCGGACCATGGAGGCTCACCACCTCTTGCTCCTTTCATCTTCACACAAGCCAGTCCCCCACAAAAAATCTTCTCTGCCATGTGTATTCCTGTCTTTGATTTACACTTCTCTTGCATCCCAATTCCAAATCTGTATGTGTCTCCTCTGATTTGCATCTCTTATCTCCCATTCCATGATCTGTTCTACCCTAAGCATCCGTCTATTCCCATTTCCCTCTCCATCTCAGATCTATCTCTGCTCTTCACTCTCGTGCCTTCTTGCAAACCAATGGCTTCTCCTGACATCATCTTGGTGTCCTGGAGCCCTCAGTTTGTTTAGTACACCATAACAACCTTTGGTAACATATTATTAGTACCCAGAGCACCTTCGACACACCTGGGAGTGCATAGTCTCCCACAGCTGATTTGCCACTTTCATTATATTTACATATTGGTTTTAAAATACTCCAATGTGAATGTATATTGATTTTAAAGTACTCCAATGTGAATTGTGTGGAAATGTTCATTGAGGCCTTTATTTGATGTATACATTCCACGCACAAAGAAGTATATAAAATTATTGTTTACAGATTGAAGTTCAATGAAATCTTTGATGATAAATTGCTACTGGAGTATGTTGAAAGTGATAAAGAAATATAACCCTATGGGAACCCCCAAGATGATCAAGTCCCTAGGGGAGACACAGGTCGTTAGCCTTGGCGGGAGGGTAGAGGGGTGGGGAGACAGCAATTACATCGTTAGACTTGCAGGGAGAAGCTTAAAAAGATTATTACTGTTCTGTATATTATATTGCCATGTTCATTAAAGTATCAACAGATAAATATCACTTCTATCTGTCAAGTATACGCAAATACATTGGACAAGCTGACACAAACCTTGACATAGCAACAAGGAAGGGGTGGACCAACACGACCCACACTTGTGTCATCCCATTCAGAAAATGCTGCTCCAGCACAAGTTTCTGTCAATCCATAGCCTTGACCAACTGGGACACTGCAGCACAAGTAATTCAAATGTGTATAAGCACCAAAAACAAATGCAGTAGCTTACACTATCAGGAAGCTCATCACATCAAAGCATGACACCTGTACCAATGTAATCCAAAAGGTCCTCTGTTTAATATTTCAGTTTTTTCTCAGCTTTCAATTAACAAGGTGGTAATTGACAACATAAATTCCCACTATGAACCAATTTGGTTTCATGTCTGGAAGGTCAACCATAGAAGCAATTTTGTTATTAAGACAAGTTATGGAACGGTATAGGGAGAAAAAAAAGACTTACACATGGTTTTCATTGATTTGGAAAAGGCTTATGACAAAATACCAAGGAATATCATGTGGTGGGCTTTGGATAAACATAAAGTCCCAACAAAGTATGTTGCCTCCATTAAGGAATACTAATGTTATGACTAGTGTTCGAACAAGTGATGGTGACATGGATGACTTTCCGGTTAAAATAAAACTACATTAAGGATCAGCTTTAAGCCGTTATCAATTTGCTTTAGTGATGGATGGAGTCACAAGGGACATAAAAGTGGATATCCCTTGGTATGTGCTTTTCGTTGACGATGTAGTGATAGTTGATGAAAGTCAGGTGGGAGTAAATAGGAAACTAGAGGTGTGGAGCCTGACTCTTGAGTCCAAAGGTTTTAGGCTTAGCGGGACTAAAACTGAATATATAATATGTGACTTTAGCACTACTATGTGTAAGGAGGGAGATGTTAGTTTGGAAGGTCAAGTAGTGCCCAAGAAGGATACCTTTTGATATTTGGAATTGATGTTTCAAAGAGATGATGATATTGATGAAGATGTTAGCCATATAATCAAAGTCGGGTGGATGAAGTGACAACAAACATCTAGCATTATCTACGATAAGTTCTATAGAATGGCGATTAGACCTACAATGTTGTGTGGTGCAAAATGTTGGCCTATAAAAAGATGACATGTTTAAGAGTTGAGTGTTGCAGAAATGTGTATGTTGTGTCTGAAACAACAATATATGTGATAGGCTAGGGGTAACACCAATTGAAGAAAAGCTTGTTCAACATTGGTTGATGTTAGAGTGTGTGTGTGTCTGTCGTGTGGGCCCCCCTGTGTGTGGGCCCCTCCTGTAAGACTCTTCTTCTATCCTCCCAACCCTAGGGAGAGGAATCAATCTAGCACTTCCTACATGGTATCAGAGCACTAGGCTCCCCTCCTTCCCCCTCATCTCTCCTGCCGCCGGCGCCGCCGCCGCCGCCTCCATGGCCAGCGAGCCTCCTCCGGCGAGCCCCGTCTTCTCCTTCTCGTCACCGGCGGCCTCCTGTTGCGCCGCCACCGTGTGGGCTTGGTACCGCCACCATGGCCGGATCCGCCACCCCCCCCCCGCCCGGATCCGACGCCGGGGCGGCCATATCTGGCGCCGCCGGCCTCCCCCCGCCCGGATTCGCTGCCGTCGGCCTCCCTCCGCCCTTCTTCGACGCCGGCGTGGCCAGATCCGCCGCCGCCGGCCTCCCTCCACCCTGCTTCACCGCCGGCGTGGCCGGATCCGCCGCCACCGCTCCCGTCCCGCCCGGACCCGAAGCCGGGGCGGCCGGATCTGGCGCAACCGGCCTCCCTCTCGCTGTCGTCGGCCTCCCTCCGGCCTCTAGGGCGCCGCCGCCCCTTCCCCCCGCCACGGCCATGGCCTGGCCGACCATGGGGGGGGGCCTCTTGCCGCCGCCGGCCTCCCTCTGGCCTCTAGGGCGCCGCTGCCCCCTCCCCCCGCCACGGCCATGGCCTGGCCGACCATGGGTGGGCCGCCGCCCTTCCCCCCGCCGTGGCCTCGGGCTGGCCGGCCCTGGGCGTGCAACCTGGTCTCCCGCCCCTGCTCGGTGCTGCTACTGCCGGCACCTTGCTCCCTGTCGTGCTACCGCCGCTGGCATCCCATACCAGGGCCAGTTCTAGCTCCCATGTGGGCCCTGCGTGTTGGCCGGCCCCTACCGATGTGGTGGCTGTCGACGCTGCCCTTGCTGCCGCCCTCGCCACTGCCAAGACCGCTGCCGCTCGGGAGCACGAGCGGGCGGCCGCTCTTGCTTGGGAGAATGCACGCCAGACCGCTGATGCACTAGCCCTGCATGTTGCTGAGGCCGAGCGTCACCTCGGGGGTGCTGACCCCGCTGCCACCGCGACTCCTGTTGTCGCCGCAGATCCGGGTGCCGCACAGCTCCACGCCCAGGCGGCCGATGTCCAGAACATCCGGGCGCTTGTGCCAGTCACCCTTGATCCCTCATCATCCTCCTACGCGCACTAGCGCGATCTGGTGCTCCTCACCCTCTAGCGCTATGCCCTGGATGACCACGTCCTCATCGACACTCCAGTGGTCGCCCAGGGGTCAATATGGCGGCGCATGGACAGCGTGGTGCTATCATGGATCCTTGGGTCCATCACTATTGAGCTCCAGGACATCGTGCGAGAACTTGGTGGCACCGCTCGGTAGGCCTGGGTTGCGATCGAGGGGCAGTTCCTTGGCAACCGTGAGGCTTGTGCTCTCCAGTTGGACGCTGCCTTCCGCACCTTCGTCCAGGGAGATATCTCCATCTCGGAGTACTGTCGTCGCATGAAGGGGATGGCGGATTCCCTTCGTGACCTTGGCGAGCCTGTTGCGGAGCGCACTCTTGTCCTCAACATCCTCTGCAGTCTCGGCGACAGCTACGCCCATCTCCGGACGTGTATTACCAGGACTGTGCCGTTCCCCTCCTTCCACAAGGTTCGTGATGACCTTGTCCTCGAGGAGCTGACCCGGGGGCTCGCTCCCACATCTACTACCGCGACTGCTCTTGTCACCCCCGGCTCCAGCCGGACGACCTCCCACCCACCGTCGTCGCCGGCTCCCTCCCTTCTTGGTGCTCCTCCCGCCGGTTCCACCACTGGAGGGGGGGGTCGGGGTGGCGATCGTCGTCGCCGGGGAGGGGGGCGCCGTGGTGGTACCGGTCGCGCTCTGGTTCCTACCTCCGCCACACCAGCCCCTGTCGCCGGATGTGCCGGGAGTGCGCCCTGGCCATCCTTCTCCAACCCATGGACGGGGCGCATTTCCATGTGACCAGGACAGTTCACAAGCTACTCCTCGGCCTCCTACCCCACCTGCGGCCATGCTCACCGGGTGGCCGGTCCAGCATGCTCCTTCGACATGGGGCCCGTGGTCCGGTGGGTGGGACCAGACAGCCCTCGCGCAGTCATTCAACACCATGGCGTTGACTCCGCCGACCGCCACGGATTGGGTGGCCGACTCGGGTCCTTCCACACCACTCCTCATGATGGTATTATCTCCTCTCACAGGCCACCCCACCCATCTCACCCTTCTTCCATCATGGTTGGGAATGGCTCATGTCTTCCGGTCACTTCCGTGGGTGATGCGGATCCTTGTGGGTCTTTTCGCCTGCAAAATATTCTTGTTGCTCCTGACATTGTTCACAATCTTCTTTCTATTCGTCAATTCACCACTGATAATTCATGTTCTGTTGAATTTGACTCTTTTGGTTTGACTGTGAAGGATATGGTCACCCGACGTCCTCTTCTCCGCTGTGACAGCACTGGACCCCTCTACACGCTTCGTCTTCCACCTTCCGCTACTCCACCCTCGTCCGCCCTTGCCGCCACAGCGTCCTCCACACTCTGGCACCGCCGGCTTGGTCACCTCGATGTCGACATTTTGGCTCAGCTTTGTCGTAGCTCCTCTGTTCCTTGTACTAGGGCTACTAGTGAGCATATTTGTCATGCGTGTCAATTAGGTTATCATGTTCGCCTACTTTTTCCTATTTCTTCCTCGCATGCTGTTCATGCGTTTGACCTTATTCATTGTGACTTGTGGACCTCTCCGATCATGAGTATTTTTGGTTATAAATATTATCTGGTTGTTCTTGATGATTTTTCTCACTACTCATGGACGTTTCCTTTGCGGTCCAAGTTGGATGCCTTCCCCACGCTCACTCACTTCTTTGCTTGGGTTTCTACTCAGTTTGGGTTACTATCAAGGTAGTCCAGTGTGATAATGGTCGTGAGTTTGACAACTCTTCCCGGACTTTCTTTCTCTCGAAGGGAGTCCAATTGTGCATGTCCTGCCCCTATACCTTCCCTCAGAATGGCAAGGCTGAGCGCATGATTCGTACCACTAATAATGTTATGCGCTCCATGCTCTTTCAGGCTTCGGCTCCCGCTCGCTTCTGGGCTGAGAGCCTCCTTACTGCCACCTATGTGCTCAACCGCCTGCCCTCTAAGGCCACGTGCGCTCCCACCCCTCACCATGCCTTGTTCGGTACCCCTCCTTCCTACACTCACCTTCGTGTTTTCGGGTGTGCTTGCTATCCCAACACATCTGCCACTGCTCCTCATAAGCTTGCGCCCTGCTCGACCCTGTGTGTGTTTCTCGGCTACTCACCCGATCATAAGGGGTACCGTTGTTTTGACCTCTCCTCTCGTCGTGTTCTTATCTCACGACATGTCATCTTCACTGAGTCCGTCTTTCCTTTCTCCGTCGACTCCACCCCCACCACCAGCCTTGAGTTGGACTCCCTGTTTTCTACTGACCCGGTGGTTCAGCCACCTTTGTCTTCTGTAGGTACAACACCGGTGTTCCGGCTGCTCTCCCGCCATCTGGCGAGCCGTGTGTGGCAGCGGAGCTGCCCGCCGTGCCGCCCACGGCCCTGGTGCCCCCGGCTGTGCCACGTGCGGCCACTCCCCACCAGTCGGCGTTGCCCTCCACGCCATGTGCGGCCCCAGTGTCCTCGTCCGTGCAGCACGCGACTCCTTCCCTGTCGCCTCCTGCGCCCTGGGTTGGCCCGCAGCTGCCTTCGGCGCCGTGTTCCGCCCCGGACACAGCCTCGGTCGTGCCCCGTGTCCCCGCGACACCTGCCTAGCCACGCGCGGCTCCAGCATCTTCTTCCCGCTACGCCGTCCCTGTTCAGGTCTACCAGCGCCGCCCGACGGGTGTTGCACCAGCCCGCTCTCGCGCCGAGCCGCCGGTGTACCACCCGCCCATCCTTCACCGTGATCCCCGCCACATTCACCCGATGGTGACTCGGCAGGCTGCGGGGGTCCTTCGTCCAGTTGACCGCCTGGTCCTCTCTGCCGCTACGGAGCCGCCGGTCTCTCCCATACCCTCCACCGTTCGTGGCGCCCTGGCGGATCCACACTGGCGCCACGCGATGGAGGAAGAATATGCGGCCCTTCTGGCCAATCAGACCTGGGACCTGGTGCCTCGTCCCTCTAGTTGCAATGTGGTCACCGGCAAGTGGATCTGGACACATAAATGCAAGGCAGATGGTTCGCTGGATCGCTACAAGGCTCGCTGGGTTCTTCGGGGTTTCACCCAGCGCCCTGGAGTTGACTATGATACCTTCAGCCCAGTGGTGAAGCCTGCTACTATCCGGACCGTTCTCTCCATGGCACTCTCGAGGTCCTGGCCAGTTCACCAGCTCGATGTGAAGAATGCCTTCCTCCTTGGCACCCTGACGGAGACTGTGTACTGCAGCCAGCCTGCGGGCTTTGTGGATCCCGCTCACCCTGAGCGTGTTTGCCGGCTCAACAAGTCTCTGTATGGTCTGAAGCAGGCTCCTCGGGCTTGGTACAATCGGTTTGCCTCCTTCCTGGTGTCTTTGGGGTTCAGCGAAGCCAAGAGTGACACTTCTCTCTTTGTCCTCCACCATGGTGCTACTCAGCTTACTTGCTGCTTTATGTGGATGACATTGTTCTCACTGCGTCCAGCCAGTCTCTGCTTCAGCGGATTGTCTCCTCGTTGCAGCAGGAGTTTGCCATGAAGGACCTTGGTGTGCTACATCACTTCTTGGGAGTGACAGTGGAACACCGCTCTGATGGCCTCTTCCTTCACCAGCGCCAGTACGCCTTGGATGTCCTTCACCGCGCAGGGATGACTGACTGCAAACCCTGTTCCACTCCAATCGATGCTCAGGCCAAGATTTCTGGTACCAAGGGTGCACCAGTGGATGATCCCACTGCTTACCGAAGCATTGCTGGTGCCCTTCAGTACCTCATATTCACTCGGCCGGTTATCTCCTATGCAGTGCAGCAGGTGTGCCTTCACATGCACGACCCACGGGACCCACACCTTACCGCTATGAAGCGGATGTTACTAACCTCAATTAGAGAGAAGATAATACCACCATTAAGGTGGATGTATATATATATAGCCATGAGATGGGCCTAGATGACTTAGATGATATATGGGCCTTATATATATATATGGGCCTTAACACCCCCCCCTCAAACTCAAGGTGGATCGGAAACACTGAGTTTGAGCAAATGAAGCCGATGTTGCTCTCGAGTCTGTGCTTTAGTGAAGAAATCTGCAACTTGTAATTCGGATGGCACATACTGAAGAGCAATAGTCTTTTGATGACAATGAGACCGAGTAAATGATGCATCAACACCAATGTGCTTTGTAAGATCATGCTTCACAGGATTCTTAGCAATCTGTATGGCTCCAGTATTATCACAGAGAAGAGGTGTAGGATCAACACAAGAAATACCAAAATCTGTCAACAACCATCGAAGCCATATAATCTCAGATGTGGTAGTAGCAAGTGCTCGAAGTTCTGCCTCTGTACTGGAGCGAGACACCGCTGCCTGCTTCTTGGACTTCCATGTAAGAGGAGAAGAACCAAGAAGAATGCAATAACCAGTGATAGAGCGGCGATCTACCGGATCGCTCGCCCAAGTGGAGTCCGAGTAAGCATGAAGCTGAAGCGGACTATCACAAGCATAAAACAAGCACTGAGATGATGTCCCTTGTAAATATCGCAGCACACGAAGTAAATGCCCAAAATGAACCGAAGTAGGAGCACTCACAAACTGACTCAAAATATGGACAGCGTGAGCAATGTCAGGTCTGGTAACAGTGAGATAAACAAGACTGCCCACAATGTGCCTATATCGAGAGGGATCCTCAAGAGGTGTGCCATCAGTAGGACAAAGCTGTAAATGAAGATCCATAGGTGTTACAGTCGTCCGATTATCAGTAATTCCAGAATGAGAAATAAGATCTCGAATATATTTGGACTGAGAAAGATAATAGCCCTTGGCAGAATGTAAAACCTCAATCCCTAAGAAATAGCTGAGAGGTCCTAGGTCAGACATCAGAAATTGCTCACTAAGTTGCTTTTTCACCTGAGAAATATGTTCCCCATCATCACCCGTTATCAACATATCATCCACATACAAAGAAGCAAAGTGCGTCCATGTGACGAGAGATGAACAAACAAGGCAGGATCATGATCACTGGGAGAAAAACCAGCAGCTCTTATCACAGTGACAAAGCGCTCAAACCAAGCACGTGGAGCTTGTTTAAGACCATATAAAGCACGACGAAGACGACAAACATGTCCAGAGGGTACATCAACGCCTGGGGGTGGTTGCATATAAACTTCCTCATGCAAATCACCATGAAGAAAAGCATTCTTGACGTCCATCTGAGATATAGTCCAAGAACAAGTAGCAGCTACGGCAATCAGAGTACGAACAGTAGTCATGTGGGCAACAGGAGCAAAGGTCTCATCATAATCCACACCCTGAGTCTGCTGAAAACCTCTAGCAACAAGACGAGCTTTATATCTCTCAATAGTGCCATCTGACTTGGTCTTAATTTTGAACACCCATTTGCATGTAATTGGTACTGCATGTGAGGGTAATGGAACAATATCCCAAGTGCCAGTACGATCCAGGGCAGCAAGCTCTTCAGACATAGCAAGTTGCCATTCCAGACTACTAGAAGCTTTTTGATAAGTGGATGGCTCATCAACAATGGCACTTACACATGGGAAACCGAACCTGTCAGGAGGCTCAATAGTAGCACGATCTCGTAGATTGTATCTCGAACCAACCTGTGACTCATCAGAGATAGCATGTGACTCATCAAGTATGTTAGAATCATCAGAAATAAGTACATTAGGACTGGCCGAGTTAGGATTCGATGGAGACTCTATGGGATTAGTGGGACGACGAGTGTAAACATGTATGATGGGTGGTTTAGAATGTGGAGGGGCAACTGTGGTGGGTGGGGAAGGATCGTTGGGTGGAGGGAGACACATAAACGATGTGGACTCTGTGGGAGAATAGGATGACTGGGTAGACTGGTTATAAAAGAAGGGACAGTTCTCATCAAAAATCACATCACGAGAGATACGTATGCGACGAGAAGAAGGATCATAACAACGATAACCCTTATGCTCAGGACTATATCCTAGAAAAACACACTCAACGGATTGGGCTGTCAACTTAGTTCGCTCACGAGGTGTAAGCAGAACATAGCACGTACACCCAAACACCCGGAGATGATCATACCTAGGAGGAGTACCAAAAAGGACTTCACCGGGGCTCTTGCCAGACAGTTTGGATGAAGGTTGTCGGTTAATGAGATAAACAACAGTGGAAGCAGCTTCGCCCCAGAAATGCAAAGGAACAAAAGAGGCAATCAGAAGGGTGCGAGCAGTCTCTATGAGATGGCGATGTTTGCGTTCAGCAACACCATTCTGAGCATGGGCACCAGGACATGAGAGCTGAGCAAGGGTGCCTTCAGCGGTCAAGAACTGGCGAAAAGAATCAGATAAATACTCACCACCAGAGTCAGAGCGAAAAATTTTAATGGAGGTAGAGAACTGAGTATGAACCATGCGAGCAAAAGACTGGTAAATGGAACGCAATTGAGAACGATGTTTCATAAAATAAATCCAAGTATATCGACAATGATCATCAATAAAAATAACATAAAACTTATGACCACCCTTTGTAACAAAGGGGGCAAGACCCCATACATCGGAATGAACAAGATCAAAAGGTCTAGCAGAGTAGGAAGTACTAGAGGGATATGAAAGTTGTATCTGTTTGCCAAGCTTGCAACCCTTACAATGAAAACTAGACTCAATAGATGTAGGACCTAAACAACCTTTATTTATTAATGTAGATAATCGAGACCCACATAGATGACCAAGACGATGATGCCACTTGGCGAAGGAAGAGGTAGGTGCCGATGCAACGGATGACACCTGAGCGGTAGAAGCAGCGGAAAAAGGAAGCCTCAAGGTGTCCAAAACATAGAGGCTAGGGGCACCTCTACGGCGATGGCCAGTCCCAATCACAATCCCGCTTCGACGATCCTGAATAAAACAAGATGAGTCATCAAATCCAACAAAACAATTATGGTCTGTGACTTGACCTACTGAAAGAAGATTCATGGACAACTGTGGTACAAAGGAAACATTAGGTACAGAAAACTGAGAATTGCAAAGTGAACCCTGATGAGTAATATGGCAAGATGTACCATCAGCTGTCTGAACAGAAGCACCATCAGTGACCGGCTTGCAAGCAACCAACTGAGATTGATCAGATGTCACATGAAAAGAAGCTCCTGAATCAAGAACCCAAGATGACTGAGCAGCACTGACAGGGGAGGCAGCAGCAATGGACACAGAACCTTTGGAGGTACTACGCCCACGGGCACGGCGTGCACGATACTCAGCCAACTTCTCTGGATACCGAACAAAGCAGTTCTCCGAACGATGACCAGTCTTCTTGCAATGGTCACACAGAGTACCCTCAAAAGAGCCACCTGTAGCTGGGCTGGACCTATGAGAAGCTGCAAGTACACTGTGGGGCACTGATATTGGAGCAGACGCAAGTGAATGAAGACGGGTCTCTTCAGCAATCAGGGCAGACAAAACATCAGCAATGGATGGAGTGACAGGGTTACTGAGCTGTTGCATACGGATAGACTCAAAGTCTGATCTGAGACCATGACAAAACTGATACATAAGAAACTTCTCAATGAACTTGTTCTTCTGATCACAACAGCCTGAACATCCCCTAGTGCACTGAGGAACCATGGAGAGCAATGGTCCCATCAAGCGATCAAAGGCAGTGTAGTACTCATCTATGGAGAGATCATTCTGCTGAAGACCATGAAGTCCTGTCATGAGAGTATGTAGCAGAGCACCACTATTCTGAACATATCGGCGCTGCAAATAATCCCACATCTCCTTAGCAGTTTTGTGATGCTCAAGACTCATAATCAAGGACTCCTTCATACTTGTGACAATGGCACTCATAACTCTGCCATCATTATTCTGCCAGGTCTTGATTTCTGCAGCACCAGAACCATCTGTTGACTTATCAATGGGAGGAGCATCAGTCAAGTGAGATGCAAGGGCATAACCTCTCAACACAGTTTTCACAGAAAAAGCCCATTCTCGATAATTGTGACCATCGAGTTTGATAGGGATGGCAATAGCACTAGATTGAGTCATGGCAGCCAAAAAAAAGAGAACACAGAACAGATGAAAAATAAAACAGCTGCAGAGGGCACTGCAGCAGCAGCGGGGACCGGCTTGGGGCACGCAGCAGTCGCGACGGCGAGACCCGACGGTGGCTGGACGGCTGAGACGGCGAGGCAGGAGCAACCCGCGACGGTAAGGCAGGAGCAGGCCGAGGCAGAAGCAGGTCCCGACGGGTTAGCCCGGAGGCGCCGCGACAGCGGCTGGAGGGGCCGCGACGGCGGCCGGGAGAGGGGCCGCGGCGGCGGCCGGGAGAGGAGCCGCGACGGCGGCGGTCGGGACGCTCCGCAGGGGCCGCGACGGCGGCCGGAGGGGCCGCGACGGCGGCAGGAAGAGGAGCCGCGACGGCGGCTTGGGGAGAGGTGGAAACAGGGGGAAAAAAACAGATCGGGATTAGAGATCCCTAACCCTAACCCTAGCTCTTGATACCATGTTACTAACCTCAATTAGAGAGAAGATAATACCACCATTAAGGTGGATGTATATATATATAGCCATGAGATGGGCCTAGATGACTTAGATGATATATGGGCCTTATATATATATATGGGCCTTAACAGCGGATTCTCTGCTATCTGCGCGGCTCCCTCGACTTTGGGCTTCACCTTCAGCGTTCTCCAGTTGTTGAGCTCGTGGTCTACACTGACGCCGACTGGGCGGGCTGCCCGGACACGCGTCGCTCCACCTCCGGCTACGCCGTCTTCGTTGGTGGCAACCTCGTGTCTTGGTCATCCAAGCGGCAGCCTGTTGTCTCCCGCTCCAGTGCCGAGGCTGAGTACCGCGCTGTTGCCAACGGGGTGGCGGAGGCATCCTGGCTCCGGCAGCTCCTCGGGGAACTCCATAGCCCCCTCGCCAGGAGTACTTTGGTCTACTGCGACAACGTCAGCGCCGTCTACCTCTCCACCAACCCCGTCCAGCACCAACGCACCAAGCATGTGGAAATCGACCTCCACTTCGTTCGTGATCGTGTCGCCGTGGGAGATGTCCGTGTTCTACATGTGCCTACCACCTCCCAGTTCGCCGACATCTTCACCAAGGGCTTGCCTTCCTCCTCCGAGTTCCGCTCCAGTTTCAACATCCGCTGCGCCGGAGTTTCAACTGCGGGGGGGGTGTTAGAGTGTGTGTGTGTGTGTGTGTGTCTGTCTGTCGTGTGGGCTCCCCTGTGTGTGGGCCCCTCCTGTAAGACTCTTCTTCTATCCTCCCAACCCTAGGTTCCTACAGTTGAGATGGTTTGGACATGTCCAATGCAGATCCCCAGAGAAATTAGTGCATGGTGGAATCCTAAGGCACGACAATAGTGTGAGGGAGGAAGCAAGGGAAGACTAGAATTGACTTGGGAGGAGACAATAATAAGAGACTTGATAGGATGGAATATTCCCAAAGATTTAGCCTTGAATAGGAGTGCATGGACAGAAGTCATTCATGTCCCTGAACCATTAATGGTTTCTATTGGGTTTCAACTCAGGCCTATGCCAACTTGCTTAGAATTGAAAGGCTTTCTAGTTGTTGTTGTTGTTGTACCTAGATTGACATTCAACCAAGTGACAAATGGTGAAATTTAAGATGATGCAGATAGAACAAAAGAAATTACCCTAGACAAATATTTATAAATCTTTGTGTGTCACTTGATAGAGGTGCACCACCACAAAGAACAAATCTAATGTGTCCTCCAAGCATGGAACGTATTGGCTTAAAAATAACGGCATCCCATATCATCCTCTCTGGTGCCCAGGATCCAAACCAACTCCCTTCAATAGCTCCAAGATTTCGTTTATATGCAATATCAAACAGCTTTTTTGTGAGGCCACCCTTCTCAGCAACCTGGAGACAGAAATTAAATGTTAATTTATGAGATGAAAACTATATTAAAACATATTTTATGCACACTCATAACATTTGATTGTTTAATTATGCCAACATGATTCATAACATTTGATTCAATGCATTTATATAACATAAATTCTACAGAAACTGGTCTTGGTATGGATTATGGAGACCAATGTTAGATAAGTTTGATTTTTGAGTTAGATAAAACATAAGATGTGTTGTCTTAACTAAAAAAAGATGTGTTGTGGTAAGGGGGGTATTACTATAACAGCCACAGCCAGGGTTAGCAAATAAGAGGTGCAGTTGGTCTGCACCAAATATTCCAAGTTTGTACCATGCCAAAAACATTCAAGAAATACCATGCTAGAACTGGCTGGGGCCTTGGACTTGATTCTGCCCATTGAACCTCATATTTTAGTCAGGACACCAAATTTTTCTTAAGATATGCCTGATGTAAGTTACTGAAAAATCTAGGACTTACTAAGCAACTAGTCGTGCAGACAACAACCAAACAACCAAAAATCTAGGACTTATTATATCTTTACTCTTTAAAAAGAGGAGTCAGGGTGATGGTGTGTTCTACACTGATCCACCGTCAAGTCTGGCTAGATATATGTGATCATGTATGAGTTGTTTGTGATATCTTTATGTAAAATGCATTTTTTGCATATATGTGTATTTAGGTTTCAGTTGATCCCATAAAGAATGTATATAAATTGTAGAATTGAGTATTATTATTTTTGCATTTTTCACTATAGAAGTAAACTTAACATTATATTCATTTTGCATCTGTTCCAATGCGTGGGCACATTGCTAGTATTGTTTTAAAAGAAATTCATTGTGGTCGTGTACCACTCACCAACTATACACTGCAGTTTTTATGATTAGTCCCTGAATTTATTTACATTACACAATAGATTCCCATATGTTGTTTATTCTTATTTGGCTTTCTAAAACTGTAACAAAAAGAAAATTAAGTACATGACCAATACAAACATTTATTTTAAAACAATATAGGACATGTATCATTCTTTTTTTATATAGCATATGCATAGGCCAGTAGATATATAAACATATGGTCAATTTATCCTAACTGTAAATACATGTTAGCTGAAGAAATTTTATTGAATGGACACCACAGATGAATGCAAAGACAAACTAAAGACTGCAGAACTATTCATTGATGGAAAGATGATGGCGTGGACTACTGAGATAATATATTAGAAGAAAATCTTGAACCTTCTTAAATACTGCATCTCTGATGCGGTCCAAAATTGCAGGAACTGAAATCATAAGAGTAGGCTTCAGTACAGAAACATCTCCTTTTGTACCCTTCTTTATTTTATTTGATGCATCAGTCATAGTCAGAGCTGAGCCATATCCAATGGCAGCACCAGAAGCTAACATGACGGTCTGGCAAAACAAAACAATATTACATCATAGACATATTTGTAGTTTTTATAAATAGCATATGTCTGAATTGCAAAAGCTAACACCTCTGCTGCTAGTTCAAAGACGTGAGCCAACGGAAGGTATGCCAGATAAACATCCCCTGTGCCAAGTTTTGGGATGATCGTCATTACTGCAGCAGTTGTGGCCACCATGTTTCCATGTGTAATCATTACACCCTATGTAAAAAGGAACCGCTAAACTGAATTAAAATAAGATACAAGAATTGCAAATATCAAATGTGGTTGACATTGTGCTAAATGAAAGTAGCCAGTTGTGTACCCAAAATCCATACTAGGGGGCAGGAAACCAAGTAAAATTAATCATTTAAGGTTTACATATGGTAGTTGGGGTTACATGTATTAAATCGATAATGATACTGAAGTGTGCCAGGAAGGATATGAACTGAATGATCCTGAGGTGTGATAACATTAAACATTGGCATAGTCCTCCCCTACAAGACACAATGCCCTCCCTCCACCTCCTGCTCCTTTGGTGCTGCAATCTAATCTCCATCATCTCTAACCCATGTTGGCAATTTCCAGTGCCTCCACCTTGAGCAACAGGTGGATCCAACAATGGGTGGGCTGCCAGCTACAGTTTCGCTGCAGATCCCTGATGTAGAGGCTGACCTACCTTGACTCACATGTTACACTTCATGATCATGTTAGGTTTTATCGGGCATCCAGTTCATATTTGTATTGTGCTGATCCATGTACATGAAAAATAATTGACATCTGATCATTTTGTCAAAAAGAAATTGAGTGTGTTCATAAGCATGAACAATTCATGAATTCATTCAATCTAAAATGATGCTCTCATTATGAACTCCAAATTTGTTTTTCATGTAGCAAAATTTTGAATTTATCCCTGAAAATTTAGGTCAAACTAGAGATCCATTTTTTCTAGCGGTTCATATTTTTACATTGGATCATTTCATGGACCTCCACATGGAGGTGCAGGGTGGATGGAGCAGTGATGGATCAGCTTGGTTCATCCGTTTCCAGTCCTACTACTCTTCCACAAAAGTGGGGTAATTGCACTTGCCAAAATACTAAAAGGAAAAAACCAACCAGTTTTCCATGGGAGAAGTGGACAGTGAATTATATTTGTAGAAAGGGATTATTGTCCTGCTTCATTTTTCCTCTGTGAAGTAAATGAAAATAGTTGCAAAAAAATGCCCTTAGTCATGGAGTATCCGTTCAGAAGAAAGATGTGTGTGATTACCATAATTTTCTGTGAAGTCAGTGGCGGAATTTGTCCACTAGTAAAATATGGTTAACAGAGTATTGCAATGTTTCAACATGACACCTCATCCTTACTATCGAGATCGTCATTCTCTATATCACACAAGTTGCTTTCTCTTTTTCTCTTACTTATTTAATGAAAACAATTATATACTGACCAAGTACAAAATCAGAACATCTTTAAACATAAGTGTACCTTGGGAAGACCAGTACTTCCACTTGTATACATAATAACTGCAGTATCGGTGCTTGAAGGCAATCTCGCATCCATATGTGATTTTTTACCCAATTCCTCAACTTCACCAAAAGACAATGTTGACCAATGCTTCATTTGATTGAGTATCTCAGTCTCAATAGGTTCATCCTCGATATAGATGACGTGCCTAACACTCTGCAATTTGGAACTGATTGCAGGTAGCTTCTTAAGTTGCTTTGAATCACATATCAGAGTTGAAACTTGTGTCTGAAATTCAACACAAAAATAGAGTTTCAGATTTAGAAGCAATGGTTGGTGTAATAATCTTATTATAGAATATCGTTTCAGCATTGGGAAACAATTTACATGGTTATCGGTTGACTGTTCATACTGGCAAAGATTTCTCTCTCAACATTGATCAACATACGGAAACAAGATAATTTAAGCAAGATAGCTTATAAACCAAGGAAACAAAGCAAACCATTACATGAAAAATAATACTCCATCCGTCTCATAATATAGAAAATTAGTATTAAATGAGATATTTTTATAATACAATGGATCTGGACAATGGACAATGACACTGCTCAGATTCATTGTACTGACTCTCATCTAGTACTAGATTACTATATTATGGATGGAAAGAGTATCTATTATGGGTAGGGAGAGGGGCAGATAGGGCCCAAGACCCAAGAGGTCCGTGAACAGTACCATGGTACTATAGTAGATTAGTTAGGTTAAAGAGTTCAATTATCCATTAAGAGTCCTATTAGAATAAGTTGGGTTAAAAATTTCAGTTAGATAATTCTGTTTAGATTAGCAGGTTAGATCAATTATAGGGTTGGTCCTGTGTCTATATAAATAGGGCCGTAGTAAGAGTTTAAGTCGTCGAGTATTCAGATTAGGCTTTGCCTCCCTATATCCCCTGCCTCCTTGTTGCGTCGCCGCAACGGCGCCGCCGCAACGACGAGGTCCAGGCCTCGACCAACTACCTCTTTTTCATATAAATTAAGAAGATTAATTCCTATCAATTCCATGGAAATCCATGCCAGTGACAGTATCATATTGACAATCTGAACCAACATATGTGTATCGGTATTATAGTTAATCCATCACACAGTTCACACAAAATCTTATAAGTTTCCTAGCGATGATGGATAAAATATAAGGGTGGGTCATACTTAGTAACATATATGTTTAAAAATATCCAGTTAAAAACTAAAGCAAAGAAACTGTAGGAATGTGTATGTACTTGTTTCCTATGTGACTAAAATATAAGGATGATTCATAAATATTACACAAAAGAGCACCATATGGGTTTTACCTCATTCAGTGAATGCACCAGTGCATCCTCGCCAAGAGATGCATAGATTGTTACAACTGTCAAATTTTGTCGAAAGCATCCCTGCCGAAAAAAATCAATTGTTTCATACAGGTCCATAAGTGCTCACAAATGTATACAGACCATCGTGCTATATAATATAATCACCTGGGCAGCAATGATCCACTCAGTTCTTGTATCAGCAAAGATTGCAGCACGACTATCTTGTTGATGACCCAACTTGATGAGACCAGAAGCAAAATTACATGCACGATTAAATGCTTCTGCATACGAGTTCCATTCATATTCACCTAAATGCAATTTCTCAAACTTTCTGCCATCAGGTGACTCTGTGAATTCTCTATTGATCAGTTTCCTTGTGCCAAGACACTGTTGTCGAGAGTACTTTTTGCTAGCCATCTCAAATAGAGCTGCCATTGTGGTGGCACCCTCCCATGGAACTTCAATTAAAGTGGAAATTCTACTGTTTCGCATGGCAAATCCTGCCTCACCACCAACATCAGCTTGCACTGCTCTTTTCTTTCCCTTTTTGTTGAATATTGAAGAAAGCGTGACAGGAATAACTATAGCAAGTATTATAGCACCAATAATTCCATGCAAACCATATTCCTTCACCAGCGGCACATCACTTGTGGTAATTCTTTTAAGAATGGACATGTTTGAATTCTCATCAGTAATTTTTCCCATGACTTCAAGATTTCACCGACCTCGTCACAAAGTTCCCTACAAGAAAGTTAAAATGTTAGTAAGTATGCTGGTATGTAGCAAATAAGTAATAATTCATATATTCATAATTATATAACTGACTGCCTTGAACAGAAGAACGGAATATAAGTAGGTTGAGCACAGCATTTCAGAATGCTTCACAGTACAGTACAGTGCTACTCTAGTAAATAGTAGACATCACAGTAAAACGAAAACTACTTTAACAATGGACAATATTTGGACGCAACAAAATTCTTCTTCCATCTACGGAAACTAAAAATGAGTGTATGCTATTAGTCGGCTCAGCAGCATGACTGAGTACAACATATGTTAGAAACGCTTACTGTTTCAGATACAAAAATCATCTAAAGTGCTGTAGAACAATAACAATTTCACAGTTTCAAACTGAGTGAATAATTTGTCCACAGTTGCAACAGATGCTTAATAATTTGTCCACATTTTACTGACAAAAGTCAACTTAAACTATCTGCAGTTACATATTTCTACAGTATGAAAGCCTCAACATAAGAAGCCGACTTGTCGAAGCAGCACCACATATCAGAACAAGTCAACAGTCAGGATAGATATTGACGACTTGTAGAAGATTCAGGACGAAGCAACGAAGTTGACCAAACTAATTTGTAAGGAGAGTAAGTAGATTAGCAGGAATCTTATGAGAAATATTGCAGAAATTGGTAGCAGAAGATATTCAATAAATATAACATCTGGCTCTGGTTTGCCCAAAGGGCCGAAGGTCCTTTGAAGTTACAGAGAAAGGCAGAGGCTTCAGAGTGACGCATTCGATGCTGCCATTGAAGGGTTAAAGTTCTGTTTTTTGCTCACTCCGTACTGCCGCATAATCTGTAGGCTCAAAGGAAATTCTTACACCTAGAAACACACCTCCTTGTCTGCATGGAAAAGAACTTGCGGCACAGAAGGACAATATGGTTGCATTTTCAAAGAAACAAGAGGAGCGAGAGAACGATAGAAAGAAAGATTCGCTTCGCTGCAATTCTGGAAAAAAAGGTTGTTGATCGCATCAGCTCCTGCATTGAACGATGGAAGGATCAACCAAACCTTCCTTTCAAAAAGGATAAATGAATCACCCAAACCGAGCCATAATAGCACGAGTTTTGTGAGTCAGGATCAAAACAACATCCAACATCGTCAAATAAAACAGCCCCGACTCCGCCCCTCCACCTGCTGATCCCACGCGCGCGGGGCCGTCGTAAACAACGAACCAGTAATAACTACGAGAGGAGCCTCTTGATCCCGCCCCACGCTTGGACGAGGCGAGCCGAGCCGACCTGACCGGGTGATGGGGTGAAGAGGACGGACGGGCACCTGGGACGTACGGATCGAGAGGAAGCGACGGCGATCGATCGGCTCCTGCCGTGGCCGCCGCGCCGGATCTGCGCGCTCGCGGGAGGGGTTCCTTGCAGGTTTGCCTCTCTTTTCTCCTCGCCTTCCGGGGGGGAGGGGGGGGCGGCAAAGTTCCGGGCACCCGTTGCCGTTGGTGGTTCCGCCGGGAGGGAGGGAGAAGAGAAGAAAAAGGAAAGTCCGAGGCGTGCGAGCGTGGGCCCCACGGCTGGCCTGCTCGAGCGTCGAGATGAACACGCCGGCGGGTAGCGGCGACACGTGGCGTGATCGCGCGCGGTCAGCTGTGTTGGAATCGCTTCTGGATAACTGCTACGAGACGCGCACGTCATCTATATTAAAAAGCTCATTTTTCGAGTTTTTTCAGCCGTCGGATACTCCGATCTACTTCCTGCTCCGTTCTATAATATAATATTGTACATATCATCAAATATCATTCGATACTAAACCAGTGTATCATGAGAGGGAGTGAATATTACATTACACAGCTGGTAAAAAAAGAGAAAGGAACGGAAGTTGACGAAAAAGAAATACGAGAGAAATGTAAAAGAAAGAGAAAGGATTGGGTTTTCTCTTTTAAAAATTCCCACAATTTAAATTTTTGAATGTTTTAAGGAATTTTAAGAGAAAACAGAAAATATAACACAAATTGCTATGACGATATAATTTATTTTTATCCCGTTATAACATATAAGTACTATATTAGTCTCTCACGAAAATTTAGGAGTAGAGGAGGTAAGAGGATAATAAATAAAATTTTGGAAAATCTTCCTTGGTTTTTTTTCTCTAGCAAGTCAGCTCCTCAGACTAACAGCGAAATGTACTTAGCAGGTCGAGCAATGTGCGTGCACATGTAATTACACGCATCACAAGCCGAGCCTCTGATTAGCAGGTCCAGCCGTGCTTGACAGGCCCGACCATTTATCGAATCGGCGAATCAACTGCTTCCATTATATTCTTTCAGCAACAGCACCTTTCAATAGGAGGCTAACGTCTACATCCGTATGTACGTCGTCACGCTTTTGTACGTGTCGATGAGATAGGGTGGAAGGAAAACAGGTCAGTGAACTCTCGTACTTTTTCGAAGGGAAAATTACTCACATGTCATTATAATTTTCAGAAATTGCCTATATGCCACTGTCAGTGACTGTGGCGGCCCCCCATGTGTCAGTGACACATCGATGGCATATTGGCAAACCGCAAAAATTGTAATGACACGGAAAAAATTAACCCTTTTTCGAAACCCACTATATAATACGGAAAGGATTAGATCCGTCTCCATCTATTGGCCCGGCCGAGCAAGCAGCTCTCCCAGCTGCCAGCCGATCATCACGATGTATTTCAAAGGCAATTCTTGGGCGAGCGAGTCGGTGCTACCTCCTCTTGTCATAGCCCTGCATGCTCTGGTCGGGTTTATACGTGAGGAGGCTTCAATTATATAGACTACTTGTGAATAAAAAAAATCTTGTCTGGTCTCGATCTGTCCTGTGAAAGGTCCCGAATTAATCAAACACAATGCGATTACTTTGGTTATGTAGTATATTTTACGTATGATTGCGACGAGACGAACCAGGTGGACCTCGGCGACGGTACGTGCTAGCTCATCGGCTACGTGTCTCACACTGTATGAGTGTGTGTATGCACCCGTGCCCGGAAACCCTCGCCGCGTACGCATCGCACCGTCGGCGAGCTGCACTTGTCGTGTCATCTCCTGCCTGCCATGTGATGATAGGAAGCGCGCGCGGTGTCCGTCTTCAGCCGAGTGACACGGGTTTCACATCACGGAAGACGCAGATGCTTCTTCTGCTTGGGTAATCGGATTTGGGTTTCCTCTTCCGGCCGGCTCGGGCGGCGAAACGGGCGTCACGTCCGCGGAGGAAACGCGACGGTGTAGAACCGAAAGTAGCGACCAGAAAGGGGGAGAAAGGGGGTGAATGAGCGCCTAAAAATTCTTTCGAATCTATGGCCTGCTTCCAACACCCAATGCATCTCAAAAGACTAAGCAACAAAGCGTGAACAGATTGTCTAAGTCTAAAAGTATCTAGCCTAGAAAAGATAGGTGTCCTACACAGAGAAACACCAATATAGTGCTAATAGGCAGATGAACAAAATATTCAAAACCTGGCAGATCAACTTCTCAGCAGATGATCTAAGTGTACACGAAAAAAAGATGAGAAGTTACTATTCAAATTTGTCTCCTGTTCGAAACTTGGCGAAGCCTGCTTCGCAGTGTCGAAGCCTGTTTCGCAGTGTCGAAGCTTGCTTCGCAGTGTTGAAGCCTACTTCAGGGTCTCTTGTCAAAGGTTGTCGTGGAAGTGTCGAAGATTTGTGGAAACTAGCCTAGTTCAAGTGTGGAAGAATGCGAAGTATTCTTCGAAGCGAAGTATGAAGTATCGAAGCTTGCTTCGAATCAGTGTACTTCGAAGCCTATACTTCGATCAGAAAGCTTCAAACAAAGTTCACAGAAAAACAAGCTTCGTAAGAGAAGCGAAGTCAAACATACACCAGCAAGACCAAAAACGAAGCCTACAATGCTACCTTCGAAGCTAGCTATATTGGAGTATGACTACCGGAGTGGTAACCTTCGAACCACAGACCAGCTTCGAATCGAAGTCTGTTCATGCTCTTCACAAGAGATCGAAGCCTAGACACATACTCCGAAAGAAACACGCTTCGAATCAACAAACTGAGATCCACGAAGATGACGGAAGTAGAACAACTTCTCAGAAAACACACTCCAAGCGAAGTCTACCAGAGAGACATGCTTCGAAGCTTAACTTCGAAGCCTGTCGAAGTATGCTTCGCAAAAGTGCCGAAGTATGCCAGAACAAAACCTTAGAACAGAGCACACTTCGAAGCTAGATTCACAGTTCAAGTTCAGAGTTAAAAGTTCTAGCGAAACCTTCGAAGATGTCAGGTCGAAGCCTGCTTTACAGACAAAAGGACTTCGAGCAAGTATGGGGCTTCGCCAGGAAACAACAAAACACTAGCTAGACCCTATTTGTTCGATCAAAAAGCTGACTCAAGAAAAGCAACAGCTAGAACAATAGCGCATTGTAGCTACAGGAAACACTTCGAAGCTAGATTCACAGTTCAAGTTCAGAGTTAAAAGTTCTAGCAAAGCCTTCGAAGATGTCAGGTCGAAGCTTGCTTTACAAACAAAAGGACTTCGAGTAAAGTATGGGGCTTCGCCGGGAAACAACAAAACACTAGCTAAACCCTATCTGTTCGATCAAAAAGTTGACTCAAGAAAAGCAACAGCTAGAACAATAGCGCATTGTAGCTACAGGAAACTAGTACTACTAGCAACAGGAACAAGCTAGTAGAACTAGTACTTCTCAGCCCGTAGAACAATAAAACCATCAAAGAGAAGGTGTGCTCAGGAATAAACAACAGGTGCACGAAAGACGAAGCCACAGATCCACAAAAATCGCTACACACCAAGAGACATGAACAGAGAATAGAATCTCACAGCATCATGAAGAATAGAAGGAATGCAGTGGCGGCGTGCGCATGAACAGGAGCAGGGAACAAGAGAATAAAAAGTGACCCCAATTGATTAAAAATGAATTTCTGAAAGGGTAACCTAACCCTAGGGATTGGGGCCCTATTTATAGGCTGCCAAATAGCTAGGAATATTCCACCAGCCTCTTAGGGTTTTTTACAGATACTGAAATAAAAGGAAAAAAACTAAACTGCCCTTAGGATATTTTTACAGACTCGACTGACTGACTGTGGGCCTAGGGACAAATAGTAAACTCCTATTTACAAATGACTTATCCGGAAGCTAAGCTTTCGTAGCGACTACGGCCTCTCTTCTGGACAGTCCGATACAAGATCAGCGGTCGTCAGTTTTTGCGCCGAAACTGACAAAGCCTCCATCGACTTTGCACCAGGTACCCGGATTGGGCCGGCCCGACTCCGCAGCTCTCTCAGCCCGGCAATCGCTCACCGCCGTGTACATGAGTCAATCCTGGTCAACAGCCCAGTGGGTCTTCTGCTGCTCCTAGCCCATGTACCCGGATTGGGCTAGCCCGACTTCGCGGCCCCTCTGCCCGACAGTCGCTCGCTGCCCGTGTACCTGAGTCACATGCGGCCCAGAACCAGCAGGCCTTCTCTCTTCTCAGTCCTCTTTGACTATCGTTGACAATGACCCATCACATCTGGAGTCATGAGGCCCACGCTATTCAGCATGGCTCCTCAGACGGCAGTACTGTCTCTGAGTGTATATACACGTGTGTCTAAACTTCATGGCTTTGAGCAATCTGCTCCCGGCGAAGAGAACAATTCGGCAAGATTTTTTTTTTGAGAAACAACAATTCGGCAAGATTGACCACATACATTTGGACGCAAATATTGCGAGGACAAGTAAGGATGGCGGGGAGTTCTCCGATCTCCAACGGGGATTTCCTTTATTTGGAGATGATATATTCAAGAACAAACGAGGAAAATCATATCCCTATCAGGACCTGCAAAAACTAACATGTGAATCTATATATATGTAAGCGAAATTACCCTAGATCCCAAATTTCCAATCTTTCTCCCCGTCACATATGTTTCTTCCTTGGTTTAAGGTCTTTTCCTCCCACGCTGCTCGTTGTGTACAGCACACGTTCCTAGCCAAGCCCCTACACTAGTTTGTGGTGTTGCGGGTCTCTCCACCCAACAAAACCGATGATCTCCCCCGCCTAGCAACCTAGCAAAGCCTCATCACTCCTCCACCCGAGGCCCGGTCGCACTCCTCTATAGTCATCCCTCCAATATGACCTATGGCCTTTCCCTGCATAGCTTGGATGTCGCCGCTGATGATAGGGATTTTCTTTCCAATGGATAACCAAATCCCGATAGGGAGCTGGAATGGAAAAAAACTATCACCGAAGCTAGAGATGGAGATAAGAAATAGAAAAATTTTGGTTTATACCGAATACAGGGACATAACCCCTCCCCGTCAGGATTGCCCCGTTGTGATCCTTAAACACAAGGTTATTATATTGTCCCGAAATATTTTGAAACGCAACATGTTTGATACATCCGACTTAACGACAAGTTCTTATACGTGTGGGGTGTAATCTAGCCTATCGTAGGTGGTACGGTTTAACACGCTCAAGTGTACATTTTAAGGGCATGTTTGGTTTTTTTAGGGACTAAACTAAATTTTAGTCTTCTCTTTTTTGTAGGACTAAACTTTAGTCCCTCCCTGTTTGGTTCTAAGGACTAAAGAACTAAAACAGGGTGAGGGCTGAGAGGTAAGTAGTACTTTTAGTCCCTTTTAGCAAGGTTTTGGGGACTAAAGGACTAAAGTTTAGTGACTAAACTTTAGCCCCTTTTAGTCCCCATGTTTGGCAATTTAGGGACTAAAAGAGACTAAAGTTTAGTCCCTAAACTTTAGCAACCCCAAACCAAACACCCCCTAAGTTGTATAATCCCTTCGACTTTATCTAAAAATTTTGATTGATAAACTAAAGTTTTTAATACATACACTTTCTCTAACTCTTAAATATTACTTCAAAATATTTTTTATCAATAAGAAATTTTTGTTTTTATTATAAATATTTTAAAGTTTAAAAAACATGTTATCAGTATTAAATTACTATATTTAAAACAAATTAATGGCTTTAAAACTCGTTAACCTTCGTAACGGAGGGACCAGATTAAAATCACACGAGTAAAAAAATCTTCCACGACAACCGTTGAAGTCGTCAGTAAAAAACTTGGGAAGAATGAAGTACGGTACTAGAAGAATCCTGAAGTCTAACCCCAGAAATCAACTATAGAATAAAAGAATAACAGAAGAAAAGAAGAAATAACGGCAAGAAAATTCCTTGTCTCGATCCAGCTGACCGCCGCTGCCCCGCGGCGGCCGGCACCTTTCCTGTTCCCTCCCGCCTCACCGGCGGGCAGGGCCGATCCCGTCATTTCGCCGCGGGTGTGGAGAGAATTGGCGGGAAAGCGGGCTAAGCCGGCAGCGACCTTGCGGCGGGTTCCCGCGCAATCCACCCCGGGAGGGAGGAGGTGGGCCCCGCGTACCAGGGCCGCCGCGGCAGCCGACGGCACGGTTCCCGCCACGTAGCGCGCCTACTCGGCCGGGGACCCCCACTGCACCCAACCGCCGTGACCGGGTGAGACGTGGCGCTCGAACGCGACGGCGCCGGGAGGAGACGTGGCGAGGCTCGCACACTGCTCCTTTGTGCCCTGTTCAGTTGGCGCCTACTGCTCGCACCTCCCGTTTCGTTTGATGCGACTTGTGTGGCACGCAGCGCAGCTGCGAGCTAACCGTTCATTTTAATTTCACATCGTCGGAGAAATCTGGGCATTCAAGCGAGTATTCAAGCGTGTTACCATATTCAATTACGCTTGAGTCGATCAGAATATTTTCCTCCGTAGACCGAAAGGATGTTCACCCAGACAACGAGGAGACAAAAGTAGTGACGCTTAAAACCACCGCCCGACGTGGACAGAGCCCCAACCACACAGCACAGCAGCCGCCTCACCGGCGTCGTCGATGTCACGACGGTGACGGCCAGAGCAGAGCATAATTAACAGCGAAGAGCTCACCATTAGCAGCCGCTAATCACGTCTCCGCTGCTGACAGACACCGTCTGACCACCACGTGGGAGGACGAGACAGACAACGCCACAATAAGTAGTACTACACTCTAACTCTTCCATGGCCGCACCTCACTCACACCCACCAACCCAAGAAAGGAAAAGTAAAAATATCTGCCACGCAATTATACTGTTCCGATTCCACGCGAGAGACGTGCCATTCAAGGCAGCTCACGCGCAAAGCGCCCGCCCGCCTTGGGCCCCACGCCACCACCATTTAACTCTGCTGGGTTTTACTGCCACAAAATAATATTAAATTAATATGATAATATTACTGATGGCCCACTCGCCGTCGCGCCACTTTTTCCCGCCCAGAGCGCGCGTAACGGCGAGGGGGTGGGGACAGCGCCGTCATTTCACGCTGACGGCGCTGCTCGCCGTCAGCCCCGCCGTCACGAAGTCCTCGCCCTCCCACCACGGCAGCCAGTCGAACTCCGCGGCCTTGGAAGACGGCGGCGGAGCGGACAGGTCGCCTAGCTCGACGAGGAGGTGCTCGAAGGACGGCGCGGAGGCCTCGTCGGCAGCGTAGCGGAGGACGGAGGTCGGGGATGCGAACGGGTTGAAGGAGTTGGGGGTGGTGCCGTTGTCGGGCTGCGGCGGCGCTGGAGTAGGGGAGTGGGCTGGAGGCGTGGAGGACGCGGAGACGGTCGACAAGTCCAAGGAGGCCTGCCGGCGAGGAGGGTGCTTGATCTGCGAAGACGGCCGACGGGGCTTGGCTTCGGTAGCGGGGGAGTCGGAGTCGGAGGGGAAGTTGGTGACGGCGAGGGAGCCCTTGATGCGGAGAGCTGCGTTGTCGTACACGGCGGCGGCCTCCTCGGCGGTGTCGAAAGTGCCGAGCCACAGCCGCTTCTGGAGGCTCGGGTCGCGGATCTCGGCCGAGAACCTGCCCCACGGCCGACGGCGCACGCCGCGGAACCGCCGGCTCGCCGCCATGCCCGCGCGCCGCCTCGCCAGAACCGTCGACGTCACCAGCCGCTTCTGGGGCGACGGCGCCGGCGCGATCGACGGCGAGGGGAATTGGATGTCGATGACCTCCCGGACGCGCCGCCCTGTGCCCTCATCCGCGGAGGAGTCGGTGTCCGTGGCGTCGGCGTCCACGAAGTACACGCGGACGCGCTTGGGGCGTGGCATGGAGGTCCCACCGCGTCGGCTCCTGCCAGCGGCGAGGGAGTCCAGACCAGACATCGCCGGAGGCAACAGATCCACCGCCGCTACAAGGACTTCACCCCAAATTTCATCCAAGAAACGCACCACCAAGAAAACCACCCAAGGAGCTCACTCCAATCCACAAAACCCCAAATGTTTCGCGGACTTCCCAGATCACCTTCAAAAAACAAAAACAAAATCACAAAGATCTGTGGTTCTTTTCCAGGGTTCAGCCCCGCCCCAGAGATCCAACACTTCACACTCCCAGTGAGCAAAGCAAGCGAGATACCACCAGTCCACCACTAGCTCACTGCTCACACACTCGGACCGGGTCAACGAAGCGAAGGCGCAACGAATCCCCAACCCAAAAACCTCAAACCCAGAGAACAAACCAAACAAGATCCAACAAGGGCTCCACTATCTCCGTTTGGCCGTATTAATCGCCCCCCAAGGAAGCAAGAAACCGAGAGATCTCCAGCTAATCTAGGGGTTTTAAGAGGGTTTTGGTGGCGTTTAGGGGGGCGGGAAAGGGAGGGGTTTGCGGGCTACAAGGAGAAAGGGGGAAGACGAGGTGGAGCATATATTTATGGCACAGGTGGATGCCACTACCACTGTTTTTGATCTTATCAGAGCTTGTGAAGTTACCATTTTGCCCACCGCAGCAGGCGCGGCTCGGTCCAGCTGGACCACTCTGACAGTGACCCGGTAGCAGGGGGCCGTGGGCTTCGGTGGATGTGAACAGTGTGAGTTTACTTCTTTGCCCTCCATGGGTGGTTCACCGTACTTGTCGCAAACATGTCTCATGTCTTCTTTTGAATTCAACGTCGCTTGAATTCGAGTTCGGACACGTGCTCCCAAAATGTATACGGAGAATTATCTCAAAAAAAAACTAAATGTGAAAAGAAAATTGAAATGTAATTCAATCAGATTTGGGCGGCAAGTGTTCTTTAGGCTATTCACAGTGATGGGTTTCATAACACCATTTCCTAAAAGTTCACATCACACATCAGCTTTGCAGCTAAATGAAATACCCTCTCATTAATTGAATATCATGTCAGCAAAAAGTCTGATATATCATGGTAATTAATACCAAAAAATCTCTCATAAAACACCTATTATGAGGTGATCACCATGGAGTTTTGCATGTGCTTTCGGCTTTGTGGGTAGCTTGACATCGTTTTGTGATGGATTGCTCACAGGAAAATGGGTCTCCTTTTGAGGTAGGTAAGTGACTCGATTGGCATGATTGGCGAGTTCATACGCTGAGTGATGTCAAAATGCCATGCCAACTGAATAAATACTGGAAGTTTATACATCATGTATTTCTGTGTCGCTTCTTATACATTTCTGGTGAAGCGCGTAGAGAAGCAACATTATGTTTTTCATCGTCCATCTGTTTTGCTTTGGTTTAAGTAAAAAATGGATCGAATGTGTTCAAGCATGTGTACGTGGATGAGATGATTAAAACTCCTTGTTTAGTTTAGACTCCAAGCTTACTGTGCGCGCGTGAGGACTACCGGGACGATACCTAGATTTGGCATTACTCTAAGCTTATTGCACGTGTGAGTATGCCTAACTAAATTTATAAAAGAGCTTTCTTACTGTACACCTAATAAAATTAAAAAGTCATCGCCAGTGCTCAAAAAGATTAAAAATAATAAAATTAAAAAAACACGGTATTGACAGTGCTCGAAAAGACGCCATTAAGTGTTGCCTAGGTGGCCGGTAGACGTTGGGCGCCACCAAGCGTCGTGCGGAGGGTTTAGTCGCCGGTCTGGGTAGGTGGGGTGCCTAGACAGGTCATACGTGCAACCTGTGTAGTTGAGCATACCGCCTAGGTGCCCTATGCGGCGGCGCCTAGATATTTAACGCGTACGCCCGATAGCTCAAGAGATAAAGTACAAAAGGCACGCCCGCGCAGCAGCAGCTAGGGTTCCTAGTCTCGAGCGCTGCCATCGCTATGTCTGTTGTCTGTTGCTCACTGGGATCTGATGTTTTCGCTCCCGCCTGCCCACGGATTTGTGCCACACGTCGCGTTCTAGATATGGACATCACCGTTGCGCTAGTGGGTCAGGTGTCAATCACAGTGGGAGGGGAACACCAAGGAGAATATAATGGGAGTGACAGACGCGATCGAAGGGGAATGAGTGGACAGAAAGCCGCTAGGACCCCATGAGGACAAGAAAAAGGCTAGGAGGGGAAAGGACGATCGGGAGGAGTCAAGGGAAACCGAAAAAAGAAAGTTATGGAGAACTCAGCAAAACAACAGGAAATTAGGTAGTGTTTGGTTTTGTGTACGATTAGGAATGGAATGGGATGATTCGAAATCATCTTATTCGCCAAAAAAATCAGTACTACACGGTTCAGTATTTATAGGAAATATTATGTTTCTGGGGATCATTTGGTTCCACTTGATTTCACCCCATCCCTCGAACCAAGCAGCAATATCACTCTATATTAGGAACCATTCCGTTCTGTTCCTCCTCATATAGAAAACCAAACACTACCTTAGTGCCTACGTTAATACTGGTCGAAAATTAGAAAGTATGTGTTCAAAACTTGAAAGTTAGCATAGAAAACTAGAAAAATGAGTGGAAAAATCAAGAGCTACATATTACCTTCTACCCTCTTTAATATTAATCATTAGATCAAAATAAACGACGGTCTATTTTTTATGTACCATAAAATTTACTGTTGGGGGAATAAGTTTCCCATGAATAGGGGCCAAATGACGTCATCCTCCGGCAACCTTCGGCCCGGAGCCCGACACTATCGAAGCCTGTTCCTTCCTGAAGAAGCTATTTCCAGGTCCAGGGTACCCTCCAGAGCGAAGTCCCCGGGCCCCGTCGAAGCCCTCTGGGGCGAGGTCCCTCGGAGCCCTCCGGAGCGAAGCCCTCAAGATTCCTTGAAGATTGCGAGAAGCTCAGGCTAACTTCGAAGCTAGTCTTCGGGCCCTGTTCGGAGTTAGTCTTCGAGCCTATTCGGAGTTAGTCTTCGAGCCTGTTCGGAGTTAACCTTCGAGCCCTCCTTCGGAGCTCCTCAGAGCTGGTTTCCGGACCTTGTCCGGCACTCCGGCCAGTTCAAAGCCAAGTCTCCGAGACCTCAGTTCGGAGCCCCGTTCGGAGTATGCTTCGAATCCCCCTTCGGAGTGTACTTCGAAGCCTCCTTCGGAGCCTCCGCTAGAAGAGCTCTGATCCCTACTCCGAACCCTAAAAATATCTACACCTCACTACGGTGTAGAGGCCATACCGGGGGCCCCTCCACCCCTGGTATGTCACTTAGCTGGTCAAAGTATGACGTTGTCTGACATGACTGTAAAGTTGTAAAGCACTTTCGTACAGTAGCTAGCTCTTTTTCCCCTTTTTACCCCTATGAGCTTAGGGCTTATAGAGTGCATTTCGGTCTTTTCCTTAAGGCCTGTGTGCCTATAAAAGCAGGGCCAAGCCCTTGTAACAGGGACCTGGTCTAGGGGCCATGAGACCTTGGGATTTACTACTCCATACCGAGGCATACCATGCCAAATCAACCACAAATTGGACGTAGGGCTATTATCCCCTAGGGGAGGCCCGAACCAGTATAAACTCTTTCTCCCTCTGAGAGAACCCATCGAGGTTCATTCTACACATCATATACACACATACTAAACCTGTGATGTAGCTAACAAAATTGCTACAACAGTTGGCGCCGTCCGTGGGGAACTTAGTCCAAGAAGCTAAGTTCTCTACCATTGTCTGCAACTCGAAGTACGCTTGAGGGGGGAGCTTCGAAGCTTTCTTGCTTCGCGCACCCTTCGGCAAGGGGTGTAGCGCCCCGATTTAACAAATCGAGACATTATTGAATTTCATAAGAAAAACAATAATACAAGAGGTTCATCATGCGACAATCGTACATACGACAGTATTCATGGTACGCAGATCATATTTATTACATCACAGTTTTAATAAAAACAGTAATTAAAATAATTAGGTAACAGCATGACGAACATCTTCTTCAGGATTTTTCTTCTCGACTGGGTCGCTACTCCAGACCGTCTTCGAAGTAAGCATCCTCTGTGGGGTCCAACGGGTATGAGTACAAAAAGTACTCAACAAGCCACCGCAAATGCAAGTAATAATGCAGGATAATAAACAAGGAAGGGTAATGGCTAACATTGCGGAAAAGTACAGTTGCAGTTATTGCATTTAGTGTAATCATATTTTACTCATGCGGAAAGTAAACATGGACATCATCAACATCAACTAACTCGAGGGGTACAGTCAGCCCCACCTCGCTCAACGGTCCTTACATGCCAATCCATCATGCACATACATATTCAAAGTAAACTAACTGGGGGATGTCACGCAACCCGCCCTTGACCGTGGGCTCGGCTTTTCGAAAAGATTTAAGACTCTGATCAGAGATGTACTACTGTACCCACAAGGCACGCACTCATCCAAACGAGATGACCCATTTCACGGGAACTCGTGCCAAAACCTCAATATGAGATGTTCCAAGCGATAACCACCCGCTCTAGGTTTTGCCGGCGCGCCGGGCCGCATCCCGGCTAACGTCGCACCCCCTTTTGCGCCACATTGGTACAAGTCACCCGCAGGTGCAACTTGAACCCATCTCCAATTGGTGGCCTCGGTTTGGAACAACCCATACCTTAGTTAGGACTTACCCACTAGACTTGTGGTTAGTACGTAAGTGTATTGCAACGGATCCCTCAGACCGGTCCTTATAGTGCCCCGGGTGCTACCGACCAATGCCCTAGCTTGCACCCGGAACCCACCATGCATACACTCACAACCATAACTCATCACCAACAGAATTTCCAAGGATAAGAAGTAACGGGGATCATATAATAGAACCATTTTGCTACGACTCATTTTTTATCCTATAGCGATCGTGTCAATACATTGGACACTAGCTAATATCATTGATCATATGGTGACAAGGAGGTTAGGCGAGATAGCATGGCTTGGGTTGCACATCAAGGTCGGGGGATCCTAAATAAATATATTGTAAGGGTTCATTTGACTAATGCATGTATAACCTATGGGTTTTAGCGATAGTTTGATCAAACATGGGTTCAATATGCTCAAAAGAATTGGTTTGGTGACTTGCCTTGTTCAGAGAAAGGCGAGGGAGGGACTTCCGGGAAGTATTCCGGCTCCTCGGCGACGTCGTAGTCTTTTTAATATAATAGGTAAATAAAAAGAACACATTCAATTAAACAATATAGCATGACATTATAAGCACATAAGTTACAGTTGGTCTGATTAAAAATAAAATAATTTCAATTGTTAAGGTTCTGTGGTTTATCTCATAAATAAATTTTAAAGGAATTTAAAAAGTAGTCCTTTTTAGAAAGGGGTTTTAAAAGGGGTTATTCTCATTTTTAAGTTCTCTAATAAATTTAAAATGAAAGCTCCATAGAAAACTTAGTGATCTGTTCATATCATCATGAAATAAATAAATTCAAACTCTACTGAAGTTTAAATAATTAAAGTTACATTTTTAACCTAAGGTATTTAAACTCTATTTAAATACATGAAATGTCCAATGTAAACCTACTGTTTTTATTGTATAAACATGTAGAGAATAATATTATGAATTTCTGAAATTGGAATGGCAATTTTTAGAGTTCAAATGCGCCAGATATGAATTTTACAAGTTTTAAACCCTTTTCTGGAATTTATTTTCAATTTTAAATCCCCGGGTCCACGGTGAGCAGGCTCATGGTTAACCCGCGCA